>JAHWGI010000979.1:600000-1012500 GCA_029379305.1 Frankliniella fusca
CCCCGCCACTATTGGATGAATGTCATGTCAGGGCTGCAAGCTCAAAGCTCACCCGCCTGTCTGTCCCCATCCTCACTCCCCTCCTCCTGCCCCCCTCCTTTCCGCGTGTCAACTCCAAAGGGGACACAGCTCTGAATTATAGTGTACACATTTTGTGAATTTTAGTGAATTTTTTATAGAAGTTGTATTGAATATTCACTTGTATTCTACTTAAATTTTTATTTATTTTCCTGAACAACTAGGTGTACAAAAGTTTCCAAGTGGTTTTCCCCTCTGACGAGCATCTGAGCCCCTACAGAGCCGTGGATAGGCCACCGGCCGCGGCGGCGTGTGTTGCTGCTCCGTGGGGTGGCCTACCCCGCCAGGCGCTCTGGGTCGGCCTGCTCTTCTTGGCTTGGCTTAGCTCGCGGGATATATACGGTATTCTCTCCCCTCCTTTCTCCTGCTCTCTCGGTCTCCCTTTTGCCTCGGCCGTCCTGTCCTTCGTCTCTCTCTCTCTCTCTCTCTCTCTCTCTCTCTCTCTCTCTCTCTCTCTCTCTCTCTCTCTCTCTCTCTCTCTCTCTCTCTCTCTCTCTCTCCCTCTCTCCCGCGCAGCTCCGATTCCTCGCGCGGCAGAGGTGTTCCTCGGCCCGCCCCATCCAGCTGCGCTCTATCGCCTGCAGCAGACTGATTCCTAAGAGCGCTCTCCTATCGCTCTGTCTCTCTCGCGCCTGTACGGCGCGCCCGAAAAGCGCGAGAGAGACCGCGCGAGGAGTGCGCTCTTCGGAATCAGTCGGCAGGTGCACGCCCTTGTAGTGGCCGGTGTATGTCAATGAACCCTGCAAATCGTACTAATGCATTGCCCCTCGGCACATCGATAGTTGGGACCATAACGAACATTTTGGCCCGCAGGAACAAAAATTTCTTCCCTTAGGAAAAAAGTTATAGAGGGTTAAAAATAACGTGGCGCCTTACGGGGACTTCGGGTAGGCAACCCGCTTGACGCCTGAGCCGTTTTCGCGCTGTTTCCGCGGTTTTTTGGGCAAAATCGGCACTTCCAGTTGGAATTTTGTAACCAAAATTTCAGGGAAGCTTAAGGAGGGTCTATGGCACACTCTGACGTTGAGAAAGAGTCAATATTCGACCTTCGAGCCCGACCAGAGGCCGCGAAAGTTCGAATTAACAGATATTGAACACTCTCGCGTTCAATGCCGTTCAACGACGAACAAATGTGTTTTGAGGCCTGTTCTTTCGACTAGTATTGTCCGTTGAAGTGTCCTGAACACGCTCCTGGTGCCCGATTTCAACCTCGACTCCTAGATTTTTGATGACAGGCGATTGAAAGGAGCAGTGCAGGGGCCTCGCCGGGCCGCTTGGGCTCCCGGGCGCGCCCCGGCCGCCCCGGCCCCGGTTGGCTCCGATATTAAACACTCCTGCGTTCAAGGCCGTGCAGCGACGAACCTGTGCGTTTGGAGTGTTGTTCTTTCGACCACAACATGCGCCTGGTGTCTGATTTCAACTCAGACCTTTGGGAATTAATTTAATAATTGTTTTTTAGGGATGCGCGTCTTACTGTGGTAGCGTGTCTGGTACGGTCAGGGCGGAGGGCGGCAGCACAGGCAGGGGGGGACGTATTGTCGCTTCTCGCCAAGAAGTTTCCTGTGAATTTTAACAGTAGGGGATCACGAATTCCTGCAACATCTCCTGGTTGGTAACACCCAAAAAAATCCAGTTTTACCGTTTTTGATAAGGGTGCAATTTTACAAAGATTAATGCTATCGATCCCGGACATCCGCACCAGGCAGTAAAACTGGTTCCCTGTGAAGAAGTGCGTGTCAAGCTCAGATTATATTTCCCACATACCTCTAATTTTTTTAAACGCGTTTTTCGTTTACCGTGAAAGGTTAAATTTTCATACGCATTAAATGGATTAAATGGTGTTTGTATCGTCCACATCCTGGTCGTCCGTCTCGGGCTGCAAATCTGGATTACTGAAATGAATTCCATTCAATTAAGTTATTTTTTATGAAGTCATTTTCGCTGAGCGAAGCGAAGCTATCCCCAGCACGGGACCCAAGCGTGTAGTCGGTCGTGAGTCCGTCTGTCCGTCCGTCCGTCCGTCCGTGCATCCTAGCCTCTTCTCCTCTGAAACTACAACAGTTGTCGTTAAAAGAGATAGTGTCCCGTGATCTACTAATTACGGCGCAACTTAATCTGACCATGATTTTCTGATCGATTGAGTTTGAAATATTGGAACGAATTATTTGAATTGGAAGTTTCAATATTAGTATGTTGGTTGCAGCTGCCGTGTTTGGCTGGCGCCATCTAGCGGCAGAGCGCGGAACTAGCATCAGCCGCCAGCCGCCCAGCCAAGCCGAATCCCACCTCAGTTTTTTACAGCATTCAAACAAGTGATTAAATGATCATTAATAGTCTTTTTCACGTAATATGCAGTCTAAAATCGCTTTTAAGGTTGCGGATGTCGCTGCACGAAGTTTAAAGTGTCGTCATTGTGTAGAAGTGTGGGTTCGAGTGATTTGTTGTTTGTTTTCGTCTGTGGCTTGGGGAGGAGTGAGATGGGTAGTGCCTCAAAATACTTTTTATCGCGTTGGATATATGATATGAACGTCACGGACTACTGACATGATAGCCAGTATCGATGCAACTTGGTTGTGTTCTTCCTACGTGAGTGAGTGACATAACCTAACAACATAGACAATTTGTCTACAGTGAAGCTGTGAAATTGTTTGGTGAACATTAGAGTATGGTCTGAGTATTGAAATCAGGTAACCCCATGGCCTGAAAAGTGAGAGTTACTAAGAGCAGAATCATTTCCTTATATTTATTTTAATTTAGTTTTGAATCCTTACTTGGTTCCCCAGCGCATTGATTTGTTATTGCGCCACCAAGTTAACCCCAGCTGAACAAATTCTTTAGTGCGGAGTGGATGTTTGATTGTATTAGTGGAAGTGTGCCCATTTTGGACATACGGCAATAGACATTTGTAATAAAAAAGAATAATAAGTTTGTAAATCGTAAACTGAATATTTGGTGTCTCATTATTCTACAAAAGATAATAAATAAAAGTGTGGTTTGAGTATTTAAATCTTACTACTCTTACACCTAGCAAGAAATAAGAAAAGAGTTTGGGTTTTACGTTGGTAAATTTTGTAGCATTTGGTACCTAACACACTCCGTATTTCCCAGTGATACGATTTCTGATTGAGCTAAATCGTTTGCTTACCTAAACTTACTCATTGATCTGTTATGCCTAACAATTATGATTGAAAAGAGGTTACTCCACTAAGTTATTGATAGAGAAAAAAATGTTTTGAAAACATGGTTATTTTAATAATATTTGACTCTCACAAATATTAGGGGCTATACTGTGGAAAGGATTAGGGTGAGAGACCGTACTAGCAATATATTAGTTATGCCAGGAGTGTTTACATTAAAACAGTCTTTCTAAAACATTGAAGTACATACTTATTATTAATATATAGCCATATAACCATTGAAATGGCTCACTTGTTTTAATTCTATCATTAATAGCTGACATTCATTTCAAAATAGATACGCCTCATCATTTAAAGGTTCTGCTGAGTCTTTGTGAATGTCTGGATTGTATTTAAAGTTGCTGGTCTCTGTTACCATATTTCTTGCAATGTCTTTTTAAATAATATTTTAAGTAATATTTTAAGTGACCCATTTCTGCCTTACCATGGATTCATGTGAGTTGGCAAACTTACTTCAGAAGGATGAGGAAAGAGAGGAGGGGGAGGGTGTACTGTCAGCATGTGATGCAGGTGCATTCTCTCTGAACATGTAAATGATACTGAGCCCCTGATCTGAGATGGGTGGGGGTAAAATGGAGGGAGGGGGGGGGGCACCACTCGAATTTCGACGCTACCTGGCCAGCGCCTACCTGCAGGCCGGGGGTGGGGGGTGGGGTGGGGGCGGCCAGCGTATGCCGTTGCTCGAATTGCGCCGCGCAAGGAGGATGTCCCTCTCCTCCCCCTCTGTCCTCTATCCCCCCTCCCCACTTGTGCCGTGATTGACTGACCGGACTGACTGGCTGGCTGACTGACTGACTGACTGACTGACTGACTGACTGACTGACTGACTGACTGACTGACTGACCGGACTGACTGACCGAACTGACTGGCTGACTGACTGACTGACTGACTGACTGACTGACTGACTGACTGACCTTTTGGTTGCTTACCAAAACGGCGGTTGTGTACATTTCTTTTAAATCTCAATTCGCTCAGCAACTACGTGCCTGCCGCACGTACTCCTAGTTATTTAGAAAAATGCATTTTAAGGCCTTACTGTGGATTGTCGTTGCCGCAGCTTATGCACCTACAGAAAATTGTGCATGTTGTTCTGCTTTTCCAGCACATGCAACGCTGCCCCCTGCATCCTGTAGTGCATCCACATTTAGCTAGTAGCTTTCTTACAGCCTCCCATATGGGAGGGAACCCCAAACAATTTCAAGTTTTCCCTCCTTGTCCTTCCAGCCCCACCCATCTGGTGAAGGGATTCGAGGGGACTTTGTGGCTGCCTTGCCCCAAATTTGCCCACTCACGTACGCGCTGCGGAGGGGCAGGGCCGGGGCGGCCGGGGCGCGCCCGGGAGCCCAAGCGGCCCGGCGAGGCCCCTGCACTGCTCCTTTCAATCGCCTGTCATCAAAAATCTAGGAGTCGAGGTTGAAATCGGGCACCAGGAGCGTGTTCAGGACACTTCAATGGACAATACTAGTCGAAAGAACAGGCCTCAAAACACATTTGTTCGTCGTTGAACGGCATTGAACGCGAGAGTGTTCAATATCTGTTAATTCGAACTTTCGCGGCCTCTGGTCGGGCTCGAAGGTCGAATATTGACTCTTTCTCAACGTCAGAGTGTGCCATAGACCCTCCTTAAGCTTCCCTGAAATTTTGGTTACAAAATTCCAACTGGAAGTGCCGATTTTGCCCAAAAAAACCGCGGAAACAGCGCGAAAACGGCTCAGGCGTCAAGCGGGTTGCCTACCCGAAGTCCCCGTAAGGCGCCACGTTATTTTTAACCCTCTATAACTTTTTTCCTAAGGGAAGAAATTTTTGTTCCTGCGGGCCAAAATGTTCGTTATGGTCCCAACTATCGATGTGCCGAGTGGCATTGCATTAGTACGATTTGCAGGGTTCGGTCATATTTGTTGACGTACACCGGCCACTATTGCGGACGAGCTTGCGGACCGGGCCGGGGCTGGGCGCAGCCAGAGCAGCGCTATCGGCCTCGTCTCGTCTTCTCTTTCCTAGTTGTTTCTCATTCCCTTCCTTTTTCCTGTTGCTGTCCTCCTTTGTTTTTGTGGTGTTTTTATTTTTTTCTTTTTCTTCCCGCGGGCTACCTGCTACCTGCTTGGACTCGCATTGCTTTACGAACTCGCTTATAGATAATTTTGTGCAAGCATAATATGGACTACTAGTGCGGCTGAGCTAATGCCCGAAGGACTACTTCTTTTTTTTTCCCACTTTTAAAAGTACACTAAGGCCTCCGCATCCGCCCCCCCCCCCCCCATCCCTGATTTCAAGCTTGAAGACAAGAATAGACAAGAATTTTCCACATAACTTACAAGTTAAACAATATTTGAATCGCGGATCAAAAGCTCTGTATCACAATCGTTTTTTATGAATATTACGGATAATTTGTGATCCATCCTAAGCTTGCTCAAAATTTCCGTAACTCACAGAAATCCGTAAGGTAATGGGAGTGTGCGCGCGTCCTCTCGGCTCGTCTCGGGCTTGGGTCTCTCGCAGATTTCTCCGCGACACCGCCTTGCTCGTGTTTGTAAGGTGTGGATCGAGGCGAGGCACAGGGCGGGCCTGTGGTCGTCGTGCGGTCGTCCTGGGCGACTCGACGCTTCCCTGCCCCGCCCCACCCCGCACCCCCCACCCCACCCCACTGTGCCGCCCTCCGCCCGACCAGATAGGAGGAAAGTTGTGCTCTGAGATTGTTACTAGGCTCTAGCCCTCTCGACTTTTAGGAAATGTGCTATTAACCGTTTCGCTAAATAATTTTCGCCTTTTCTAGAGCTGGAGGAAACGGGGATCGGAAATGTAATGATGCGAGCAGAGCAACGTGGTTAATTTTCCTGGGTGTCTTCCCTCCCGGTGACCCTGTGAAACCCTAGAGTGCGTCGGGCCCGGCGGGTGCGATAGCATCTCAGAGCTGGGGCGGGGCGGGGCGGGGCCGGCAATGCTGGCCCCAGGTGATGTTATCCTGCGGGAGGCACACGGAGGTCAGGCACCTTGGTACGGCCCAGGGCGAGGACACTAAACCACCGCGCACTGCGTACGCACCACGCCACGCCTTGCTCTGATCACGGAGTCTATATGGGACTTTTCCTTAGTCGGTGGTGTGCAGTGTGCATATATACAGAGGCGAGGCGCTGTTCTCTTAAGCCATGATACTCTACATCACTCGAGTAGCAGCAGCAGCAGCAGTGGCTTCCCTGCAGGCAGGAGCTTCAGCACTGCACTGGACTGCACGGACGGAAATACTTGGCGAGGCGGCGGGGCGGGGCGGAGTGGGGCGGGGCCTCGCCTCGCTGGGGGCGATGCACTTGGGCCAAGAAGTCTTTTCACAAGTCTCTAAACGCCCTGCGGGCGCTGGCGCGCTGCTGCGCTCTGCTGAGCGTCGAGTCGACCCGGCCTGGCCCGGCCCGCGGCCGAGGGTTCGGAATCGCTTTTACATGCGGTGCAAACTCTGCTGTGGCGTGGCACGGCAGGGCGGCCCGACGGGGGACGGGCGTGGTGCTTTTAAACCTGCTGATGTAGTGGCGGCCAGGTTGGGCCGGCCGGCTGGCTGGGGCTGAGCACTGAGCAGTAGGTGCAGAGAGCGGTGCGCCCGTGCTGCTGCCGTGTCGTGCCGTGGCCCGGCCCGGCCCGGCCCCGTGGACATGATCAGATAGAGAGCGCGGGACAGACGACGGGGTGGAGCGGGGTATGCGGCGCGGCTGCAGCGGAGGGCTCGACACTACACGGTGCCGTGCAGTACACAAATTACGGGCGTGGTTGTTGCACTTCTCCTTTGAACCGACCTTTGCGAAGAAAATATTTTTACAGTTGGTCGTGGTGGTGGTGCGCGCGGTGTAAAGTGCTCCGCGTTGTCGTTAGCCCACACTTTAGAAGAAAGAGAGTGAAATATGGTCTCGGCGGCGGTTAGGTGCATATAACTGTTGTATCGTCCCGTCCGTGCACCTGACTCTTTTTTCTACTCCCCGGTGTGTAACGTGAAACTTCCCCGTGAGGCCGTATGGCATCTCCGCACCTCTATGGGGACGTGTCTTAGGGCGTAAGGTAAGGTGAGGTGCTTCATCTCGCCCGAGGCGCTGTCGTCGCGCAGGCGCTGTTTTAAGCAGTTTTAAGTCCACCTGTGTGGGTATTGCATAGATTTTGTACCTCAAATTGAACAATTTATGTCCAAACAGGTTTAGGCAGACAAACACCAGCTTAGAGTTAAGGCTATCTCTTACTTAAAATCTTAAGGAAAAAAAAAAACAAAAAAAAGTTTGGTAGCCAGAAGAAGAATAGTGACCGCAGCATGCGGCTACGAACCCAGATCGTGTTTCGGTTTTAGCTTAGAGGCAAGCCTCCTCGCCTTTAAGTGGTTTATGTGTGACTGTTTTCTGCACTCCTTTTGGATAATCTGTCTTATATTGCCTACCTTTCGGGCGGCCTTCGGGGTTGTTGGGGGAGAAAAAGGGGGTGGGAGGGGGGAATCGCCGCATCCTCCCTCCCGGGGAAAACACCTAAAAATTCAGAGAAATTCAGGAACATTCATAAAGATTCAGAAAAATTTCTCAAATCATTAAAATTTAGGTAAAATTCAAGAAAAAATTCACAAATGTACAAAAATTTAAAAATGTACAAAAATTAACAAATGTACAAAAATTAACAAATGTACAAAAATTAACAAATGTACAAAAATTTACAAATTTACAAAAAAAATACAAATTTACTAAAATTCACAAATTTTTACAAAATTACAAATTATCAACATGTGTACACCAAAGTTTAAAGTTGTTTCCCCCACACCGCCTGTGTCGCTGGGGCGGCGTGTTGGTGCGGGGTGCCGCGTGTCGGGTGCAGTGGATCACCTGCGCTGGCCGCCGCCGGTGCCGGTCTGGCCTGGAGTTAGGTGTCCGGGTGCTCGGGTGGGGGGACAGGCAGGCGCCTGGCTGGAGGGGCTCGCCCTGCCCTGCCCTGCCCTGCGCTCCCGTCTGATTGAGCAGCCCAGCCGAGCGGCTCGTGTCCCGTTACATCACTTTGCCCGCCCCGCCCCGCCCCGCCCCGCCCCGCCCCGCCCCGCCCCGCCCCGCCCTGCCCTGCCACGGTCGCGCGGCGCTATAGCGCTCTGCCTCTGCTCTGCCGACTTCTTCCGAAGAGCGCGCCTCTCCTCGCTCTGTCTCTCTCACACCTATGCGACGAAGCCCGTAAGTGCGAGAGAGGAGGCAGCGCGATGAAAGCGCTCGTCGGAAGAAGTCGGCTGCCCGGCGGCCTGCAGGGCCTGCAGGCGGCAGAGCAGAGCGGCGCGTCGCCGGAAAACAATATCCAAGCAGTTCCTCGTGATGAATCAGCTGGCCGGGGTGGGGCGGGCCGGGGCGGGCCGGGCGCCGGGCCTGGTCTGGCAGTCTTACTGCTGCCGCGCCGCGCAGTGCCACCCTGTCGAAAGAAAAATCAACGAGAGAGAGAGAGAAAAAAACAAAGAAAACAAACGGTGTCGCGACGACAGGAAAAGATATAGAACCTGGCTTTCCTGTTGGTGCTTCCCTGCGCGCGACCGACCGCGTGGGGCCGGGCGAGCACGAGCACGGGGGTCGTTACACAAGACGGACTGCTCACTTGTCTTAAAGTACGGAGAGTGGTTTTTCGTTTCACTTTTTTTTTCTCTGTCTCCCTCCCTCTCTCGGTTTTCTTCCTGCGTCTGTCCTATAGCGACACGTCGCTTTTGTGGGTGAAGTTAGGTAACGGATAAGCAGCGGCAGCCGCGGTGAGGCGAAGCGTTTTGGGTAAACGAGGTGGGCTGGGGAGGGAGAGAGAGGAGAGTGAACACTGTGAAGTGAATAGAGTGTTCCACTGTTGCGCTCCTAAACAAGTGTTTTTGCACAAGTTTTGTATCGCAAGTAGACGATTTTAGAAAGTATTCAACTCCCGTGTTTAATATTGGCGTGATAGTCAGTTATACAGCACTTCAATGCTGATGCTGTGTATTTAAAACCTCTGTCATCCCTCTGCTCACCGAAAAAAACTTCGCCCTGGTTTTCAAGCAGCCCCGCGGAAACCCGCTTACCTGCTTGGTTTTTCCAAAACTGCTTAGAAACCTAGACGCCGTGTTTTTTTCCCGTACTACTCTGGTCCCTGTCGGCTACCTGTCGGCCGCGTATGCATCGCCGGGGCTTAGCACTGTAAGCCCCTCAAGCTCGTTTCCTGGTCTGACCTTGCTGGTGCGGTGTATACACCGTGCGCTGCTGTGAGAGTGGGAGGAAGGCTTTATTGTCGCCTCAGCGCCGCACCCGCCGCACCCGCGCGGGCCCGGGACATCATATTCTTATTCTATCGGGATGCGTTGCGACGCTGCCCCGTCCCGCCCCGCCTGCCTATCGTCCCGCCTTGCCCGGTCCGGCCACCTGCGGCGAGCCCACACGTGCTATTTCAGAGGGGCGGGTGGTGTGGAAGCATAGAGGTGTGTATGTGTGGAAGCCGCTGAGATCCTCTCTCACACACACACACACACACACACACACACACACACACACACACACACACACACACACAAACAAACACGAAAAACTCGGATTCCGATGCAACTACCTCGATTTCTTATTAGGTTGCATCGATTCCGAACTGTGGCTACCGAAATCGAAAATATGCATTCCTAAAACGGAGGGCGAGACTCTCAAAATCGAGTTATTCTCTTCCCGTTTCCGCGAGACGCAGTTTGCCTCGATTTTCACTCGGATCGCCCAATTTAGAGCTCAAGGTCTCGGAATCAGGGTTTGAATGCCCGAACCAGAGCAAAGTCAACTAACTTCGAGTTGCAGTTCCTAAAATCGAAATCTTCTCTCTCTCTTTTTTACGCCTCTGAATAAGGGTTTTTCTTTTACCGTGTAGTCTGCTGGGTGGAGCCAACCCTGCCCTGCTAGGCTGCCGGTCAAGTTGCTGCTTTGCTTCGCGTTTACCAGTTGGTTCCCATCGCGCCGTACCATCCACGCCCCTCCCGCGCCCACGCACTTGCGGAGAATGCCATCCCGACTCTCCCCCCCCCCTCTGCATTCCATATCACGAACGCGGTACCGTTTAGGCTCTCTGCATTTGCTTACAAAGGTGTAACCAGTCGCTGGGGCCGAATGCAGCAGGGGCGCGAGGTGAGGTGTGAGCACGGCAAGGCAGGCGGGGCGAAAGAGTCAGAAGGGGATAAGGGAGGGGGGGTGAAACGGCGCCTTTTGATCTCGTTGGCGTCTCTCTAGCCGTCAAGGATGTAGCTATCTGTGCTGTGATGGTTTTGTTCATTCATGTCAAACTATGAAGGGTACTCAAATTCTCGTGAGGTGTTTGTCGTCTGGTTTTGTGTATAGTGTAGCCGGGGCGGGGCGGCCACAGTACTGTTGACAAACGGACGGACATGACTCGTGTGTGTGCTGAGCGGTGCTGAGCTAAGGCTGCCTGCGTTGCAAAAAGAATAAAAGTAAAGCTGTGATCTGTACTTCGCGGCTTATCAGCGAGACTCCCGCTGGAACGTGCCCGAACCACGTTAAGGGAGGGGGTATAGGACGTCTTGATAAGCGGACCTCCCTCACGGCTGCACCGCATGGCAACCGCTTCTTTTCTTTATCCAGTGGCGTCGCGCCATAAGCGGGCGAGAGGAAGGCCTTATGGGGTGCGAGGCGAGGAGAGGAGGGGTCGCGTGTGCGCGGAAAACTTTATTCCTGCCGAGATGTGAAACGTCACACTGTAAACGAATTTATAGAAAAGTAGTCGACTGCCTAAAATGTCACTCATTTGCAAATCAGCGGATACTTTTGGATTTCCAGAGTTGTGACGTATTACCTTCTTTATTTTGTTTTTTCTATCTCCTTTTTTCCCGTTTTTGACGTACACGAAAAAGAACGTATTAGCTGGATAGGCACTACGTGAAATATTAGCTGCCTTAGTTTTTTTTTCTGTTGTTCTAGTAAATGCCCTATTTGGTATAGCAACGCTACTAGCTGATCAGGCAAAAATTAGCTGAAAGGTAATATTTTCAGCTATGGTGCCATAGAGATCTAAAAAAACCGGTTTTTTTGACCAAAAGTAAAAAACCGGGTAAAAAACGGTAAAAAACGGTTTTTTTGCTATTTCGTCTTAAAAATAATAGAAAATCATTTTTTTTTCTCTCAATTGTTTTTTTTTTTTACGTGATCTGGTGTTACTCCTCTGACTAATTAATGAGTTCTGTTGCGAAAAGTTTTTGTTCGAAAGCTCTAAAGTAATCAAAACCCATGTGATGACAACTGTACTTAATAGTACTTAAAAGAGACAAGTTGTAATTATAGAAAGTCAGAGCAGTTCACTGTTAAAAATGTTTGAAATTTCATTACGCAATCAACATTAATTTTAATAAAGTTGTCATGAAATTTAATGACACTCTTAATTTAAGAACAATGTTATTAACTTAAACGGCAATTTCATTATACGTCATTGAAATTTCATTACACGCCCATTTTCATAACCCATGTTATGAAATTTTCATTACATGTTTATTAAACAAATGGGGAACGCTCTCCCCCCAGCGGCGGCATGATACCACGTTACAGCTCGGCTCCTCTCAGGTAGTCCTCGTGGCCGAGTGGTCTAAGGCGAGGGGTTCCCAACCCAATGGTTCGGGTTCAACTCCCGGTAAGGTACGGGAATCTTGTAAGGATATTGTCCTTAAAATCCGTTAGTGCGTTGAGGAGCCAAACATGAAAGAGTTAAAGTCAGAGAAATTTCTTTTCAAAAGTTGCAATTATTTTAATGACACGTGTTATGAAATTTCATTACAAAATTGTAATGAAGATTTAATAACATTGTAATGAAATTGTAATGAAAATAGCTTCATATAAATGTTATTAAAATGCAATGAAATTTTTTAACAGTGTTGTCATCACATGGGTTTTGATTACTTTTGCCTTATCTGATGCCTAGTTTAGGTGTTTAAATGATTTCTGGGTAACGCTTTCTGGAACGTTTTCCTTACATTAAAAATACCAGTCACAATTTTTTGATATGTTATTGTGTGCTGTTAGTACTTGATTTTGAGCTCAAAATTTAAAGATTAAGTGATGTGGAAGTTGCTCAAACTAAATTTTTAAGATATTTTTTGTAAAAAAAAAATCCAATTTTTATTAGAAAACATTAGGTCAAAGTAGGGTCTATGGGGCTAAACATTATCCTTATACCTGGTTTAGTTGGTATCAACCCCTAGAACTTACTCTCATATAAATGTATGTCCTTTTGACAATGAAAACTTTTAAAAGCCATTACAAAATGGTCAAAATGGACACAGTCTCTAACTCAGCCAAATTAAGTCACAAAAATACCCCAAAAATTGGGGTTCAACTCAGCACTTCGGTATTTTTGGAGTAAAAAACCGAAATATCGTAAAGTAAAAAACTGTTTTTTACCGAGTTTTTTATACTCAAAAAAACAGTTTTTTACCATCGCTTTAGATCTCTATGGTGCCATACTGGTTAATATATTAGCTCTTATAGCGAATCTTTTTTTTTTTTTAATTATTATATCTCGTTATACCTTGTCCTGCAAGTGGCTGCTGCTGTCAGGTGCGGCCAGCAGCGCGGCTGACCGGAGCGGAGACCTGCCCGCACGCGTAAGAGAAGTGGCACGAGTGGGCAGTACCTGGAAGTGTGTGCGCCTGTGTGTGTGTGTGTGTGCGCAGCAGGAAAGAGGGTGGGGTTTTAGTTTTTGTTTCCGCCGCGCCGCGCTGGCTCGTCTCACCTGCTGGGCCTGCTCGGCTCGGGCCTGCTGACTATGAGCCTGCTACTGCTGGGCTCGCGGGGCCCTGCTTGCAGACCATTACAAACATTTCGTCTATATATATTTTTTTTACTTGTAAGTTCTAGTATTATATTCGTACCACGTCGTCAACTCAAACAATTTTCTGCAAAGCCTTATTGACTTTTTAAAAATTGTCCTTAGTTATGTAAGAAAAGCAGTTCCATACATATGCAGAAAATAATATTTTCTAGTCTAAATTAGTTCATAAGATTTTTTTTGAAAGAGACGAAAATCTCTGAAGTGCCGGTCTGAGAGTGTGCGGAACGAGAGAGAATCAACCTTGAATTTTTCTGTCGAAATTTTGTGAATTTTTGTAAATTTTGATCGAATTTTTGGAATTTTTGGCTTGAATCTTTCCTGCCTTTTTTCTGCATTTGCTTAAAATTTTTTAATTAAAGGGTATAAAATATTTCAGTGTTGTTTCCCCCTCGGTGCGGAACCTCATGCTAGCCCCGCTGTTTCCTCGGCGCGGCGCGGGGCGGGCTCTGCCCTTCGCCTGTCGTGTGCCCATGTCTGCCCGTGAGCTGCACGCTGCATACGCAGTGGGGCGAGGCTGCCGTCTGATTCCGAAGATCGCTCTCGTACACCTCCGTCCTTGTCGCGCCTACGGCGGTGTGCTGTGTTAAGGATGGCCGGGCCCCATGAGTTCGACAAGGACGAAGGCGCGAAGGCGATATCTTCGGAATCAGACGGCTGGGTGGGGAAGCGCTGCTCCCCCCTCCGCGGCCGCCGGGCCCGCCGCCGACGGACTTCCTGCAAACGCTCGTGCCGCTTGACCTGTGTGCAGACGTATAGATGAGGATGGTGCGAGGCGAGGACACGACACCGTGTCGGTCGGCAAGCAATGAGTGAGTATTGGGTATGGGATCCACTATTGATCCTGCCTTCAGGGGTCCTTCAATCAAAAAACAAAAAAACATTAGCGTACACCCTAAAGCCAAATCAGTAAAAAAAATCAGAAAAATATTTTTCTGATTTAAAGATAAAAGTCAGGCAAATCAGGGGAAAAAAGAAAAAAATTTGAAAAAATCAGATCAAATCAAGAAAAATCACACACATAACAGAAATTAGAAAAAATTGTGTATGCCTAAATTTATAGTGAAGGACCCTTCGCCCTGCCTGTGTCCCGTCCGCAGCCAAAGCCATCCGCCCAATGCTCAAAAGGTTGTCATAGCGGGAGCGGGGTAAGGAATCGGAAATTTTGTTGTTCAAGTGAGATGTTCGCAAAGTTCTCTGAGGTTTTGGGACCGTTTTCTCATTTTTTTTCCGGCCTTGGATTTTTTTAGTTAATTGTAAACCGCGCTGTTTCGACTGGATCCCGCATAACGCTCGCGGTGCTGTTCGTGCTCGGCCCGCCCTCCCCGGATCTGTATCGCAGTGTATATATATTCAGCTTGTTACAAGGCGGAGGGGGCGGCGGCGGACTCGTTCCGTTCCGTACCGTTGCGTTGGATCCGTCGCGTTTGTTGTCTGTCTGCTCCGGTGCCTACCTGCCCTGCGGGGATGAGCGGCTATGGCTTTGGCTGATCCCGATCCCCCCCGTGAGGTCGGGGCGGCGGCGGCGGGGAAGGACCTTGGCGCGCCCCGCCCCGCTCCGCCCCGCCCCGCCCCGCGCCGCAACGCCGCCGCCGCGTCTCTCTCGCCGTCCTCGTTTACACGATCGCGCTGGTGCCGGCTCCGCGCGCGCCTTTGCCTTTACTACACTACTTCTCCTCCCGAAGAAAATGACTTGGAATTGAGCCAACACGACGAAACTGAGAGTGAAGGGAAGAGAAGGGTTACGTCAGTCAGATGAAACGGAACGCTCTCCGGCTGCAGGCGGACGGGACGGGACGGGTGGCCCCCGGGGAGGCCGGGCCAGCCCAGGCCAGCCCAGGCCAGCCCCGGCCCAGTCATATACCGGCCAGGCTGCTCATAGTCGGGAAACCAGTGACGGGTCCCGCCTGCTCTCTGAAATGTCGTCTCACTCGAGAGCTCAGAGTATATGTATGTACGTCATGACCTCCGCACGGTCGCGGTCGCCTCCACGGTAGGACACCGTACGGAGCATGGAATAATAATAATAATAAAGCGTTTGTCGATTCAGAGGACAGGCGTATAGGGTGCGGCTTTAGTTTTAGAATACACGTGTTGTATTGTCATCGTTTTTCTATCCTTGCAAGTGACAATAAGAAAAAAGCATATCTGACAAAGGCCAATGCCGCAGGTAAATCTATGTTTTTCGCTTATGGGAAGCTTGCCTGAGTTAAATGAAATGTGGTTGAATATTTTACATCATACTTTTGTGACTGCGGGCCGAGGAATGCCCAAAGGAGGTTATCTGATGTGTCTAGTGTTAGCGACCCCTGGTAACGCCTGGTAATCAGCGGTAATCTATGGTAATCTCTGCTAATTACTCGGTATAATCCCTGATCGCTGTTAAATCACCTTATTTTTCACTGGTATTTTGGCAATCTTTTGGTACCATTCCCAATAATCTCCTTTTAATCTCTGGGTAATCCCTGGGAATCATTAGTAATTCCTGGTAGTCACCTGGAATTTCTAGTATCTTCTGATTATACCTCCCGGTATAATCCTCGATGTTTATCGGTAATTTAATATAACTTTTGTTCGTTAATATGATGGTGCAGATTTAAGCGAGCCGGACACCTTCGGTGTGGACCAGCAATTTTAAGGATGCAGGAAACGAATAAAAAAGGAGCCCAATTGACATGACATGAAGGTCTGACGGACGTGCGTGACCGAGAGTTCTGGGTGCAGCTCAACTGCGCTCCAGGGTTAGCTGAACTCTCGTCGTGAAGTGGACAAGGAGTGGAAGCGGTGCGGGTGTCGTTGCCGCATTGAACGGCTAGTGAGGCGGTATTGCGGCGCGATGGAGTTGGTGTCTTGTAGAACAGGACGCGGGGCGCACTTGTGGCGCACAAAGCCATTGCCTTGCGGGGCGGGGCGGGGCGGGGCCCCGGAGCGCGTTGAACTGGAGCTGACGCTGCTGGCGCTGAGGACCTTGAGGTGAGGTGAGAGGAGAGGCCGGCCGGGCCGCTGGCCGCCCGCGCCGCCGCTCGCCCGTGGTCCTCTCCAGTCCAGTCAGTCCGTCAGTCGCGCGGTGCGGCTGAGACGCGGCCCCGGCCCGGCTCGGCTCGGCTCGGGCCTGCTCGGCTCGGCTCGGCTCCTCTGCTCTGACCTTTACTATCGCGGGACGGGAGGGCCTATACTCCTCACAGCGTGTGCAGGCGGGGCGGGCCGGGGCGGCGCGGTCCTATGTTTTTCGCCTGATTAGATAAGGGAGGGCCGCTGCGACCGGTCCGGTTCGGCCCGGCCGGCCCCGCCCCGCCCTGTCCGCGTCGCGCACACCTCTTAATGTGCGTCAATCACCCTCGCCGAAAAATTTAAGGGAGGGGGCTTTTTGGCAGATAATATGATTTTAACTAAAGCGTTAGATGAAAGATGTAACGTAACTCTTTTATAAATTTATCAAGCCTGGTCGTTGTAGCGTCTCGGTAAGCAGCGAGTGTGGCAGAATATTGTACAGGGGAGATGCTCCGTCGCGGGCTTGTGTGTGCGTGAGTGTGGCCGCGAGCAGTAGTCTTGCACCACTGTGAAAAATAGTCGTAGGTCTACGGGAGAATTTTCCACAAAGTGTAGTTGTAAAATTACAATTTTGAATCTTATTAAAATTTAAAGCACTATACCTGCTATTGACTTGAAATTCAATTACGGGAAAGAATGCTGGTCTGTCGTAAATTTACAAAATTTTTCTTAAATCATAATTTACAAAATATCTCGTAAATCTGCAAAGGTCAGCGGTCGAAACGACTTTAACACGAGTTCTGAACTTCTGGCAGACGGTATAACTTAACACCTTAATCAAACACCCTCACATTCTCAGACAAACTGCGCTCCAGAGATTACGATGTATCTCGCAAGTACCATGTGCCTCTCTTTCTAATCTCGATTGGAAGTTTTTCTTTTCTTTTTCTCTTGTATTTTGGTTCGTAGGGAAGTTTCCTAAACTCGCGGTGCTGTCCCAAAACGCGGGCGCCTCGCCTTTGGGTCGCTTTGCTCACTGTGGGCCTCGCCGGGCCTCGTCGGCCCGCGCGCCCAGACGCGACTGACTCACCCACAAGTCATCAGCCGCCGCGCCGCCGCCGCTGTACACTGTCGAGGGAAAAAAGGGCGCAAGCTTAGCTTATTTCTCGTAAATGTGAGTGAGAGGAGAATATTGGGGGCGGGTTATCAGACGCATGTCCGTGAGTGCACGGTGCACAGCACAGTGCGTGTTTTCAGCGCGGCGCTTCGTCTGTACGCAAGACTGATACCGCCCCGCATGCACCCCGTCGTCACCAGTCACGTTACTTCGCGGAAAGTGCTGGAATGACATCTGATTGTGACGCGCCATGCTGCTGGGGGAGGGGGGGGGCGGGGGGTTCTCGCGCCGCTGTGTATAGTTGTTGGTGGAAGGGTAACGTGCCGGGCGGGACGATGCGGGGCGGCCCGGGCCCGGGGGCGCCCGAGCCGGCACCCGGGCCGCGCTGCCCGCGCCGGAGAGAGATGTGTTCGGTCGCACATCTGGTGCCGACACCACCACCACAGCACCGGGGAGCTGCTGCCGAGCAGAGCCTTCTGAGTCATTGGCTGCGTAACAGTCGCGTGGTATTTCGACCGACTCTCGCCCCGCCCCGCCCCGCCTCGCCCCACGCTGTACTCACACACATTGCTCTCTGCTCCGCACCCCTATCTCGCTCGCGTCTTGCGCTGGTCTATACCCCCCATATCGAGAGCTGATTACGAATGCAGTTGCCCCCGCGAGCGTGGGCACTCGGGGCATACGGGCGTGTGACCCACTTGGAGGAGGGGGGAGGGGGAGCGCCTATGGCCCTCGCCTCGCCCCACCCCAGCCCTCCTCCAGTGGCTTATTAGTCTTTCAAGTTTATGGACTCGTACACACTTGCGTATGAGATACGCAATTTATCCGGGCGTGCGCCCGCGTGACGTTTTTTCCTCGTCATGGCGGGCACTTGAAAAATAAGGGTCGGACTGTCCATTGTCAACTACTGTGTAGCATAGCATATATTTCTGTGTGGAAGCGGCCTGGCCTACCGTGCTCTGCCGTGCTGTGCCGTGCCTGCCCGCGGATGCACTGTTTGGCTGGGTAGGCATACCCGGCGTACTGTACACCGCGGCGGGGTTGCCTATGCTCGAGGCCCCGGGCGCTTCAGGTGGAGTCGCGGGCGGGCTCCTTATTGGCTTGCGCTATGCCGTGTAACCCCTCGCCCTCGCCGTGGGGTGGGTGGCTGCCGTCTGATTCCGAAGATCGGCACGAGAGCGATCTTCGGAATCAGACGACTGAGCCGGCCTGGCTCGACCCGACCGGGCCGCGCTCCGCTTTGCTCGAGGGGCGCGGGGGCCCATCAGGGGGGCGTGTGTAGTATAGGAGGAAGCGAAGCGGAGCAAACGGGTGGGTACTGCGGGGCGGTGAGGTGGAAGGCCCATTAGGGCTCCGCCGCGGGGACTCGGGCAGCAGCAGCAGCCGGAGGAAGACGCAGGTGAAGCGTAGCGGAGGCTGCCGGCAGGCAGGGCGCCCATTAGGGCGTGCCTCACCCCGCCCCGCCCCGCCCCGCCCCGCCCCGCCCCGCCCCGCCGCCGTGCGGGTCACGGACGGCACGCGTCGTCGCGGCGGGGCGGGGCGGGGCGGGGCGGGGCGGGGCGGGGCGGGGCGGGGCGGGGCGGGGCGGGGCGGGGCGGGGCGGGGCGGGGCGGGGCGGGGCGGGGCGGGGCGGGCAAACAGCCGCTGGCCACGCCTTTTCTCCTTGACGTGCTCCTCACAGTCTCCGCGCTGACGCGATATTAATTCGCTCGCTTTTCTCCGTGGCCGCCGCCGCCGCCGCTGCTGCTGTGTAGTGTAACCCTGCACGATGTGGTACTTTGTCGCGTTCTCTGTGGTGACGTGGTGGGTTGGAGTGGTGCTGCGTGGCGCAGAGACTCTATCAAGGCCCCTGTTGGCGTGATTTTATCGCGCCAACGCGATTTCTTGGAGTGTAGTCGCTCATTGCTCAGTGGGCCGTCGTATCGGTTGTTTTGGCACTTCGGCCAGCTGTGAGCTGGTCGGGAGTTTTCCTACCCTCCGGTGAAAGGTCGGTCAGCGCGTGCTAGCCTGCCCTCTGTCCGGCAGTGGTACCAACGCATCTCGTCCGGCCTCGGGGAGATTACCCGGAGTCGGGCGGGGCGCAGCGGAAAAGGACGGTCCAACGCGGGGATGAGGGACAGGGGGAGGTTGGCAGCCGTGCTCGGAGAGAGGCGTCATGCGACGCGGAGCACGGGTGGCTTGGGACTTGGTGAGGAGTCAGCGGGAGAGAGTCAAGGAGAGTAGTCGAAGAGAGTTGGTGACGGACAGTCGGTGACGAGAGTCGAGGAGAGAGAGACGAGCTGGAGAGAAGTGGTTGTGAGTGAGAGTGAGAGAGACTAGTGAGTACGGAGAGGACAGTAAGAGAGTGAAGTGATTATTCCGCGAGTAACATAGTATATTAGCACTTGTAAGACTTTGTAAATTAAGCTGGTTTAGTTCTATATGTAATTGTGCTTTTGGTTTGAATAATTATCGTATATTCTAACCCCTCGCCTAGTTGGAGAAAAACCCTAACCAACCTTTAAAGTTGCATCACATATTTTCGGACACCAAAGCAAAAACAAACAACACACAATTCTAGTTGTTGGCGGGTGCGCCCCACCCACACGTTCAAAATTCTTAAACCCCGCCAACAGTTGGCGCTGCGGACAGGGTAATTTCTTGGGGCGGTTTGTGTGTTGTGTTGTCCTGTGCGTTTGCTTGAAATACCTTTAGAGTTTTGCTCAGCCAGCTTATTTTATGTACGGATTACAAGTGCTAGTCTTAGTGTCGCGAGTGTAAGCGTACGTGCAATAATGTGTTGCAACTTGGTGTACAAGTATCGCGGAGACTCTTTTGAGAAGCTGTGGGTGCTGTTGCACATGTATCGGCCGGTCAGCCGTAGTGAAGCTCTCCGTGAGATCGCAAGTCTGCGGTCAGCGCCGCGCTGGCGCGCCGAGAAGCAGCCGACGGAATTCCTGCTAGACTTTGTGGAGCGGGTGCACGCGCCCTCGACGCCCGGCGCGCTGTTCAAACTGCTCCGAGTGAGACTGCCGCTGCAGTACGCGCTGGAGATAAGCCCTGAGCTGCTCATGGCCGATGCGCTGCCGGTCACTGTGCAGCCCGCTGGCGGCTCGCCGCCATCCTCACGGCCGCCTTCGTCATCGAGCTCGCGGCCGAGCCCGACCCCGACGCCGTCCATGAGGCCGTCTGTGTTTCCGCCGCCAGGATCGGGCGCCGCGACGCTTCTGTTGGGCGGCGCGCCCGACGCCCTGCCTGCCCCGGAGGAGCGCCTGCCTGCGGGCGGGCACGTGCAGTGTGAGGACGACCATCTCGTCGATGACACCGCGGCGCTGCCCGTCCTGGGCACGGGGACGTGTTCGCCCGTCCTGTCCGAGAGGCGGCTCGTGCAGGCCGCCGACCCACGAGACGCTGCCGCCGAGGGGCCGGCCGGTCCCCACGCGCCGCTGCCGGCTGCACCGGCACACATCACGGCGTCAGCCGCCCTGGAGCGCGGCGACGCCCCTGCCGCCCCCGAGGTGGCCGCACGCAGAGTCGCCGTCACGTTGCGGCCCAACTTCATCGAGACCCTGGACTTCGCGGGGGCCCACCCGGGCCCTAGAGTGCCTTTCACCCAGTTGCGCCCCGAGCCCCGGTGCGCGGACCAATCCGCGCCGCCGCCGACGAGGCCGATGTCCAGGCCTGATTCTTCTCCATCCGCGGCGCTGTCGGCGGTGCCGCCAGCGTGCCGCGGCGGGGCGCCGTCCAAGTCCACGCGCTTGGAGATGTCCGAAGTCAGCAGCGGGGCCGAGGCCGAGGTTCGATTCCCAGCGGCGCTCGTCGCCGCCCCGGAGAGGAGGGAGAGGTCGTCTCCCGTGACGACGCTTGAGCTGCGCGCCGCCGCCGCCGTCCGAGCAGACGCGGCTACGACCCGATGCATCGGCGACGAGGGGCGGGCTGGCCCTTTCACCCGGGGCCCGCAAACGTTGTGGGAGCCCTCCTGTGCCATCCCGGCCCGGGGCCCAGCCCGCGCAGCAGTCCAGCGTGCTCTGCGAGGGGACGGGATTAAGTCCCTGTTTGCGCTCAGTGACGACAGTGATTATGAATGGGAGACAATTTCAGAGAAAAGTGCTCGCGGTAACTGTGGCAGCCCTTTTGCCTATTGATTGATCCTGGTTCATTGATTGATTTTCTGGAAATGGTTTGATTATTTAAGTAACGGATATTGGTTTTCGATTGTTAGTCATTTAGGATAGCTTTGGTTTGGGGTTAATGTTGTCGACCACACACGGATTGGTGTTTACATTCAACCACGCGATAAGGTTAACGTTTTCAGCTTATGTACTTAGTGTTTTGAATTTCAGTTTGTAAGTTCATAATTTTCATCTAGTTTCATTGTGGTCTGATTGTATGTTTAAGACTAGATACTTGTAATTGTTCGTTGTAGACATAGGCGCCGCGTGGATGTCGACGCCGACGCTGATCTGGCCAGCGACTAGATCTTCACGGGGGGGCGCAGAGTGCCACCCAGGGTCACGGATACCTACTGTAATTGTTGTATTGTAATTGTTGGATGTAGACTTAGCAGCTTCAGGACCTACCGCTTACTGTTTGTCACGGCGCAGAGAGCACGGGCTGGGTGACGGATTCACAGGGAATCCCAGGGACCTACTGTGTTCGGTGATCAGTAGCAGTCAGGGGTGACGAATTCACAGGGAATTCCAGGGACCTCCACTACTGTCAGTCGCGGGCGGGGCGGGGAGCTGCCGTAAGTTACGTGCACCTGCGAAGGGCTTCGCGATGTAATAGATTTAGATTTCGGGAATTTCTTTGGGGTATATTATTTGGTTCGTTTTAAATTCTATAGTGTATTTTCTTTGAAATGTGTGTATTTTGTGCTATTGTAATATTGTGTAATGTGTTTCAAGTGCAATGTGTCCGGCGTAGGAAATTGAGATTATTCTGTGCTTATCGTTTAGAGTAAGATGTCATGTGAAGAAAAGTATTCATGGATTTTGGTATTTTTGTCAAAGGTAAAATTGTGTTGTGAAATTGTGTTATTCTAAGAACTCGAATGCCGAAATAGGTTTTGTTGCGTTTATATTTGGACAGATTTATCTTGCCATTTATTTTCCGGGTGGAACCCCGGAGGGGTGGAGAATGTTGGCGTGATTTTATCGCGCCAACGCGATTTCTTGGAGTGTAGTCGCTCATTGCTCAGTGGGCCGTCGTATCGGTTGTTTTGGCACTTCGGCCAGCTGTGAGCTGGTCGGGAGTTTTCCTACCCTCCGGTGAAAGGTCGGTCAGCGCGTGCTAGCCTGCCCTCTGTCCGGCAGTGGTACCAACGCATCTCGTCCGGCCTCGGGGAGATTACCCGGAGTCGGGCGGGGCGCAGCGGAAAAGGACGGTCCAACGCGGGGATGAGGGACAGGGGGAGGTTGGCAGCCGTGCTCGGAGAGAGGCGTCATGCGACGCGGAGCACGGGTGGCTTGGGACTTGGTGAGGAGTCAGCGGGAGAGAGTCAAGGAGAGTAGTCGAAGAGAGTTGGTGACGGACAGTCGGTGACGAGAGTCGAGGAGAGAGAGACGAGCTGGAGAGAAGTGGTTGTGAGTGAGAGTGAGAGAGACTAGTGAGTACGGAGAGGACAGTAAGAGAGTGAAGTGATTATTCCGCGAGTAACATAGTATATTAGCACTTGTAAGACTTTGTAAATTAAGCTGGTTTAGTTCTATATGTAATTGTGCTTTTGGTTTGAATAATTATCGTATATTCTAACCCCTCGCCTAGTTGGAGAAAAACCCTAACCAACCTTTAAAGTTGCATCACATATTTTCGGACACCAAAGCAAAAACAAACAACACACAATTCTAGTTGTTGGCGGGTGCGCCCCACCCACACGTTCAAAATTCTTAAACCCCGCCAACACCCCCGCCCCCCGCCCGGCTCCGGCCAGAGTCACTTACTACTTACAATTATCTTAGAACAAGCGGGCTCGGGGTCTTATGCAAGCCCGAGAGAAGGGCCGTGCCCTGCCCCATTCTCTGTTCGACCCGGCTCTACTTGTAAGCCCTTTTTACACCTGGCGTCCCGTCTCCTTTCCCTCTCAATGCCCTTCGCCCCTCCCCGCCTCTGACGCGAGCCTCTCTCCCATTCCCTTCCCTGCCCAGTCTCGTTCTGATCCGGTCGCCCTGTATTCCAGGATCAGTCACTTGCAGGAGTGACGGTCCACTGGACAGGCGAGGAGGTGTAAACAATTTTTTTGTGCGGTGCGTATCGCACTCAGTTTCGACAAGTGTCAACTCTATACCCGCACGCATTCGTGCTGGAGCTGCTTTCTGTGTTCGATTTTGAGGACGCGAACCTTCTCTCACAGCTTATTCCTTTTGTTACAGATTGAGAATGTCAGGGCTCCAATCCACGAACATGTCCGGAGACATGTGGCTGCAGTGGTTCTCGTGCTGCCTCAACCAGCCAGCCAATAGGGTGAGTGTGGCGGGTGACTCAGGTAAAACCACGCTGAAAACTGGAGTGCGTTAATGTCGCACTCTGGTAAGTGTGTGAACCTCCATCCGTATACTTGTCTCTTCTAATGAATGAAATTCCTAGGAAAGTTCACACCTTCACTGTTATTCAATTCCTGCTACGTCACGTTCTTTTTCATGTGAAAAGTGTCACATTGTTTATAATTCAGTGTCACATTCTTTTCAATGTGAATCGGCCAAAATATGCGGGCTAAATTTTATTGTCACATGCAAAAGAATGTGACATTAATATTAAAAGGAATGTGACAGTTTTCACATCAAAAAGAATGTGACGTCACAGTAATTGAATAACAGTGTTTGCTTGTTTGACTGAGTGACTGGTCATTCACACACTTACAAGTGTGCGACATTCACTTACTTGAGTCTCCAGCGCAAGTTTGATGCCGTTGGGCACGCTCTCATCTCGCCGCGACTCGACGGCTCTCGGCTTCTTCTGCCGCGGGACGCGAACAAATCGAATGACAAGGCTCCGCTTCGGCGAGAAATTGGAAATGGACTGCATCTCATCTCATCGGCAGCTTTCGGCGGATGTGGCTCTGAATCGAGTTTGATCTGTTGCAGCGGAAACAGCAACCTCAACGGCGGCGGATCGACCGGTCCATGATCGGCGAGCCGACCAACTTCAAACACACGGGACACATTGGGTCCGGTGACGTCGAGATGGGCAACTCCCACCTTAGAGCGATCCAGACACAAATGCAGGGAAAGGGGGGTTACGACACGGCATTTACAGTTAAGGTAAGCACCTTTCATGGACTGCAAATTTGTGAAAATAGTTTTCACTTTGAGGGATTAATGTTCATGTTACTTTCTTTTTTTCCTCCAGGCATATTAGAGGAAATCTTACTTACAGAGCAGCCTACAGTCTGAGGTGATCTCCTTCCATAGTAAAGATAAATCAACCTCAACGTTAAAGGATGCTGATACTCACCAAGAAAAGATGGTGATAAGACACTGACTGCCAACCTCTTGTCTGTGCTTCTTGAGTGCAGAAAAAATATCTATATTCCTGTTAAAGATCACTTAAGGAATTGTTGGCTGCATCTTATATTTTATGATTAAGACTTAATGTTGGAATGCACACATACTTTACTTTGCGCACCAGCGCTTGTAAATATTTTCACAAGAAGTATTTGTATGAGTTTGTGCCTACATTGTAATGTCAATCTTTAAAAGTATGTTTGAATGTGTGTGTGAGCATGTTTGTGTGATATTGCTGTAAATGTCAAGGAGCATGCCTCTGAAGATATGTGTATTTGGTATTATTCACTATGTGTGAGTGTGGAATGAATTGTATGTAAACTTTAAGAATTGTTTTTAGTCAGTCTATAGATTATACATAAAGCATTGAAGTCTTTTGTTTAAAGGTTGTCTAATCCTTTCAACTGTGACCAAAGTCTACATTCTAACTTTTTCTTCAATAAATTGTGTTTAATTTTACTATTGCAACTTTGGTATCTGTGAAACAGAAATTATTATACATTTTTATTATTGTTTAAATTCCTTATTTGATATTTGTTTGGCAAAGCCATTTGTATTTTACCAAAATAACTAAGATTTCCTGTTGGTTAGAAGCTCTGTTAGACTTCTTTTTTTCTTTTTATATATTGATTTATAATTAATGTTTCTCTACTGAAGTATGAGTTTTCCTTTTTAGGTACACATTGCTGTTGTGAAAGTAATTGTTTTTGTGTGTTCCCAAAATTCGGGCTACCCAACTTTGAAATAGCTTAGAGGGGTATCTAGTGAATTGCATTAAAAATTCCTATTACTTTTCACACTAGCGGTGCGACAAGCAGGATTGTGATATAGCATCTTAGTTACTGATCATTAAAGTTCTCATGAAATTCTACCACAGACCTCTGGAAACTCCATGGTTGTCCAGATTCCATGACAATTTTGGTACACTGTCACTCAAGTTTGTCCTATTATCCATAGTATTCGGCAAACTTCTCCTTATATTTTGGTTTACATTTTGAATTTTTATTGTGCTAGGTTGCTGTGATGTGATAGTGTACTAAGATTGTACATAAACTGTACTGGTATGAATCATGGGGGCTGTCATAAAACCCATAGAGAACCCATATTGCCTTAATGAACTTTTTGTTTATGGTTTGTAACCTTGTGATATTGTTTGTATTTTGTTGATAGTTTCTTTCTAACTAAATTGAATGAACAGGGGCTTTTCTTATTACATAAATGTATTTAATTTTCATATGAAATTTCTTCTCTTAAGCTCAGATGAACTTCGGCAGATGTTGTTATTTATTCAATATTGCTCAGGCTTTTCATTGGCCTAGTTCTAGTTCAGGTGTAATAATATGGCTACATAGGTATTTTATCCATTTATTATGAATTTTTTGATCTCTCTTCAAAGAGCTTATCAGGTAGAACTAGCTCGCTTGGACCATATTAATTGTGAATGTTTGGTCCTTGCACCATATTTTTGTCAGATTCCTTCCTAAAAGTGTATTTTAAAGAAACACCAATATTTAAAATCTTGTGTGCTCTTAAAATTTTGTGGGGTAATATAGCCATCATATTTATTGAAGTAAAGATTTCTAGCTGTTCAGAAAGATGTGAGAACTATTTTTACATTGGTGGATTGTTTAGACAGAAACATTCTGTGGATTGTTTTAGTGACTGTTGCCATTGCGAACAGCTCTGACTCAGACTTAACTGATTACATGACCCAAGTGTCTTGTCATCTTGTAAGACTTCAAAAACTATGCTTTTATTCATTTCCGTTTGTGCCATGATGTCAGCTATAATTTGTACATAGGTAGATGTTAAATTCCATGTATCTTCAAAAACTTTAGTTTGTGAAAAACAAACTGCATTACTATTACATGAAACCACTTCCATAGAAATGTATAAATATTTTGGTGCTCAAATAGCATTCTGGAAGAAAACACTTTTCTTGTGAAAAGAAAAATAAAAAGCCTCTAAAACTTAATCTCCTCTCTACTTTGGTTGAAGAGACTCAGCTGTTGCCCCATGTTTACCTAGCAAATCTTACTCTAATCACTTAGCGACTTTTGTGTGTCAATTAATTGTTGCTGCATTGAAAGCTGCGAAGTATTTTATAATTTTTCAAGCCGTGTCCTCTTCAAGAATTTTGCTTAATATGACTGACTAATCATCATATTTATTGGACAGTTTTCAAACAGCTTATCACCCCTCAGAGCTCCAAGAAAATTGTAAAATATTGCCTTGTACGGGGTGTTTCTTTGAAAGCGCAACAGTGATGCGGGATTGCATACTCGCCAGGGCTCCAGGGGCCATGGCGCCTTATGGGTGAATAGGGTAGGCAAACCCGCAACACTGTAACGCATTCCAAAAAACACCCGGTACATGATGCAGAGGGTATTTCACTGTAATATTCAAAATTAAGGAAAATACAGGGTAAAAATATGAGAGAGCGGTTAAAGAAAAGGTGAGAATATATAGATCAAAAGAAGTTCAATATGATCATAAGTTGCCTATGCCGTAATCAAAGTTTAGTATTTCCTGTTTTATTTAAACTATTTTTGAAGTCCTGAGAAAATAAATAAATAGTTGGGTTCCATTTCATTTGGAGCAATTCTAAATAAATGCCAATTCAAGTTGTGCTGTGTTTGAGCAGTGTTTATGAGAAATACTGAGCGTATTCTGTTAAAGCAAAGAGGGAAACTTTAAGCCCTTATGAGATGCCAAAAATATGATCGACTGATCTTGTGTTTCTTGAGAGTTTTGTGTAATTTTTAAATTTGAATGGGAACTGTGCATTCTATTTGGCCTCGAAACAGTGAGAGAAACATACATCTCACAATGATTCCCATTTACTTTGTTTTCTAAAATGAGCCCCCTGAGAGGCACCCTTAATTCTCTGAAACAGCTCTCGAATTCTTTTATCTTTTCAGTCGCAGTTAAGATTAAAACAAATAACATAGAAGTACATTTTATTTTTCTTACCAACATATATTTATTTACATAGTTTCCAATGAAACAAAAAATATTGGATTGCGTTGCCGTATTATACCATATTTGTTACGGTATCTGAAAGCAAAACTACTTAGTGAACACTGCAGTAAAGTGCTGGCTTAAAGACAGCGTGTCTTTCAAAGAGTGATAAGGTGCTCTGGCCCGCTCGCTCTGAACAGGCTGAACCGTCCGAGCAGCTGGCGTGCAGCCCCAGCCACAGACGCACGCTCACGCTAGCCGGTGCGGCCCGTTCATTCTCAAGTGGAATGAACCAGGTTCAGGAGAGAACCCGAGGGGGAAACAACTCTGAAATTTTTGTACACCTCGTCGTTCAGAAAAATTCAGAAAAATTCAGAGAAATTAAAATCAACATAGTAAAATTTAGGAAAATTCAGAGAAAAAAATCACGAAAATTCAGGAAAATCCCCAAAAATGTAGGTAGAGTTAAAACGAAAATTCACAAAACGTGTTCACCAAAATTCAGAGTTATTTTCTCCTCGAGTGAACCAGGTTCTAGGTTTGGGTATCAGCCCTGCTGGAAAACAACCTGATTCTGTCTTCCATCCCACCCCTCCCGCTCCCACAGCACCTCAAGAGACTGATTCCGAAGAGCGTTCTCTCTCTCGTTCCTAGTGGCGAGGTCCCTCGAGCGCGACAAGGATAGAGATCTTATTGAAAGTCTCTTCGGGATCACTCTTGAGGACCCTACACATTGTACATGAGACCAACGCGTCTCCGCAGGTCCGCGAGCCAGTCCTTTGCTCCGGCCCCCGGCCCCGCCCCCGCCCCCGGCCCCGCCCCCGCAGCACCACCGCCGGCCCGGTGCCGCTGGAGGGTGGCTGACGCGGGGGCACTCGTGGTCTCGGCGCTGCTACCCGCGGAGCTGCCTCCGGAGCTGCCTCCGGAGCCGCCCCCGGCGCCGCCCCCACCGACCTCGTTGTCCAAAGGCTGCTGTCCGTCCAGCAGGCGGCGGAGGAGGCTCTGCGCGCCGAGGAGTGGCCCCGCCCCCGCCGCCTCCTGCGGGCGAGAGGCTGATGTTAGAGAAGGCTGCGGAGGACACGGAAAGTCCAGGACTTTCAGCTACTCTGAAAATCTACGAGTGATGATTCCACCTTCTCTACGCGGTCGGAAATCCTGACTCATTTGAAGGTAACTGAGCACTGAGCGATAATGTTTTCTTGAGCTGTTTGAGAAAGAGCTTGGTGACTTGAGTGAAGAGAAGTTCCTTACACGAACGGGGCAAAGCTACAAACATATCTTGCTCAGACAGAGTGAAGTTTAAAATTCTTATTTCTATTGTGCGTGGAAAAGCGCCCTCTCTCGTTTTTGGGAGAGAATCTGGACTCGATAAAAACAATGTCTGATTTTTTTGAACAAAAAGGGGGAAACTTTGAGGAACTCACTGATTTTGAGGAAAGCTCCCCAGACTTTGAGGATGTTCCCTTAAAAAGTACAGGACATTCCCTCTTTTTTTGATTGCACCTCCTAAAAATCTCAGTAGTTTTCCTGAAGGTCAGTGAATTCTTTAAAAGTTTTCCCATCTTCCTCAAAAAAATCAGACGTTGAAAAATAAAAATATACCGTGGATGCGGGGCATTTCAGCGAAGCATAGCTCTCAACTCTAGCCAGAGGGTACCCGGTGACGAACCTGCGCTTCTTCGAGGCGGTCGCTGGGCACGAGGACGAACTGCAGCCGCGCGTCGTCGGGCGCGAGTCCGAGCCCCAGGCCGAGGCCGTCCCCCGCCCCCGACACCTGGAGCTGCAGCGGCACGCCGCCGATGTCGGCCATCTCCGCGGCGGGGGCGCCCGGGGCGCCGGGGGAGCGCCGCTTGCGCAGGTAGTTAAAGCAACAGGTGCGGTAGCGCCGCGACCCGCAGGCCGACACGCACTCGGGCCCGCAGGACGTGCAGGACTGCGCGGCCAGCGGCGCCACCAGGAAGCACAGCAGCAGCCCTGCAGCAGGACCAGGGGACCAGTGCAGGACAGACCTGTAGATCCACTCTGTCTCTCTCGCTCTCAAGGAGTCTGCCGAGCGTGCGGGAGCGCTATGGCTCTCTCGCACTCAAGGAGTGCGTGCACCGGAAGCGCTCTGCAGTAGAAGACGCCTCCCACTTTGACGCTTCCCCTTCCGCGGCGCGGCGGCGTGCAAAAGGGTGGCGCTGGCGGCACGGCGTCAGACTCCAGGGGTCGGGGGGATGATGTAGGTGAGGGCGAGGTGGGGGTGGGGTGGGGGTGGGGGTGGGCGGGGAGCTCCTCGCGGCCACCGGCTGTTGACGGCCCGGGGCGTTCCCACGCAACGATCAAAGGACACACCTGTCCGTGGCAGGGTGTAGCACCAGGATATGTTAATTAGCGCCCCCCCCTCTCCTCCCACTAACTCGCTGGAAATTCAAGAGTGTAGGAGTGGCCTTCACTTGCAGGTGACCTTTTTTTTCCACACTTGTGTGTTTGCGACTATATCCCTTAACCTTAACCTATCTAACTCTTGTACCCCCCCCCCTCACCACCACCACCACGAGTTTACGCACGCGTTCCCGCGGGTGCGTCCTTTGACGCGACATCCCCCTACCCCTGTCCCTGGTATCCCTTTCCCTACCCCTGCCTCTACCCCTATGCCTGCCCCGCTCCAGGCCCTGCTCATTCGATTTAAACCAGCGACTTGTCGTACGTGAGCAGCGCATTGAACGCTTCTCCAGCTGTTTCGGGTCTGTCGCGGGTCTAGATCAAATGTGGAGAGGTACTTACCACTCGTGAGCAGTGCGAGCGGGCCGAAGTTGAGCATCGCGGGGTTCCACTCAGCGCTGCCAGCCGAAAAAAAAAAAGGAAAAAAAAAACAACTGTTAAACTCGAAGCACGTCCGACTTTTCCTAGAAAATACACTAAGATCAAAAGCTTACACAGGAACAAGTGTTCAACTTTCAGTACTGCGATTAACACCTCTGTAAAGTGTGTGTGCTATAGTTGAATACTTTTGACCCCGTATTACACGACCGTTTCATCCAGTCTTTTACGTTTGAGAATCACGAGTCTATACCCACCACCCACCGAGTCTTCTATTTAAAATTGAATGTTTCGAAGCCTCTGGTGACAAAGAAAATCCCAGCACAATGTATTTCTGTAATTTACTGTCTTGGGTTGTCAACCCTTTCCTGTGGACCTAAAATCGCGACCGGCTGACACTCACTGCTACTGTGATGTGACTCCATTGTCTTCTTTATAGTACAGTAACATACAGTAATGTCGGCCGAAGCCAAAAAGTTTGGCGGAAAGCCGCATATGCATATACCTCTGTGCTGATGGTGGTATCGCCCCCGTGTCGCCTCCTGCCGAGCTCGAACTAGTGCCGAAGGGTACTTCACTAAAAAAAAAATCACTGTACACCCTAAAACAAAATAAGAGAAAACTCAAGAAAAATCAGAAATAAAAATGAGGAAAAATCAGAAAAAAATCAAGGAAAATCGAGAAAAAAAACAGAGATATGAGAAAAATCGGTGTACGCTTGAATTTATTGTGAAGGACCCTTCGGCTCGTGCATAGGGGCTGCCACATGGACGGGCAGTCGGCAATACCGACAGCAAGTGTGCCTGTTTCGTTTTTTTCTTTTTTTTGGAAGGGAGGGGGGCGTACTTTACTCGCAACTCTGCCTGCTTGTCCTGGATGTCAGCCCGCCTCGGGGACAGCTGCGGCCGCAGGGGTCCTCCAAAGCACCCCACTGCAAAGCCAGCGGGTCAGGGGCAGGGGGCACAATGTAATCACAGCACAGCACCGCGGGCCTGGGCCTGGGCGAGCTCACGTCGGCTCGGGTCGAGCAGTTTGAGTCGTTTTAGTGTAATGAACAGGTGTCCAGGGCTGAGCAGTGGCAGCCGCGGGTCATAGACGACACGGACTCCTGACGGACACCCACCACACTTCACCTGGGGGGCGCGCGATCATAGGGGCGGCGGCGCCGAGGGGGTAACAACTCTGAAATTTTTGTACACTTTGTGATTCAGAAAATTCAGACATATTCAGAAAGAAAAACAGAAAAGTCCAGGAAAATTAGGAGAAATCCAGGAAAATTCACAAAAATTTTGTTAAAATTCAGGCATATTTTAAATACAATTTCACAAAAATTCACGAAAATTTTAAAAAAATAACTACAAAATTTGTACACCAAAATTCAGAGTTGTTTCCCCCCCGGGCGGCGGCCATCCCAACCGAGCCGAGTGGAACCGGAGCTGGTGCGGGGCTGCGGGGCCTCTGGTACTTGACGCGGGGCGCTCATGCTTCGCCTGCCTCTCCTCCTCGCGGAGCAGCACGCGCGCCGGGCGTGCGCGCGGGGCTGAGAGCGTCGCGCATTTATTTGCACGCAGAAGCAGCCGGTGCCGCGCCGGTGTCGATTACTTGTGTAAATAGAGCGCGGCGCGGCGGCCCTGTTCGAGTGCTTGTCAGGCCTGAGCCCCGCCCCGCCCCGCCCCGCCCCGCCCCGCCCCGCCCCGCCCCGCCCCGCCACGCCCCGCCACGCCACGCCCCACCTCGCCTCGCCCGCGCCGAGATCGGAGGCGAGGGGCGCAGGGGCGCCGCTTGGCTATGATTTTGCTTCTTGCCGCTCGGATGGGGCTGGGCTGGTCGGGGCGAGGCGGGGCGGCGGTGTTGTGGAGGGAGTGGAGGCGAAGGAGAGGTATGCGTAGGTGAAGTGGCCCGACCCGGAGTGCTCCGGCACAAGTCAAGCAAATAAATGGAATAACTCTGTGCGTACGCTCATAAAAGAGAGAGAGAGAAAATGTGCAATGTTGCGCTAAAATTGAAAACTATATGTTGATGTGTTCTTTTTATTTTACACTCGAAGCGAATAGGGTTGCCAAAAACTGAATTTTTTGGACACCTCGTAATTCAGAGCAATTCAGAAAAATTTAGAAAAAATTAGAAAAAATCACAAATATTTAGGAAAAAATCAGGAAAAGTCAAATCAAAATTCGCAAAAATTATAAAACAATTCACAAAAATTCACGAGAATTCATAAAAATACAAGTGTACACCAAAATTCAGAGTTGTTTCCCCGTCGCTTTGCACTGGTAGAAATAATCACGGTCTCTACTACGGAAAAATGCCGTAATTTTGGATTACGGACACTCCGTTCCTGGCTTCCGTACCTTATCCCCATAAGACTCTGTTAAAAAATGGCGGGTACGGTGAGATGTACCGGGTGTCCGAGCTCAGGCCGGACAGTCGAATGGGTGGCCTACGCGCTGGCCGCAGGCGCTGCTGGGCGAGGGGAGGGGGGGAGCGGGTAGCGGCGGCGGGAGGCAGGCCTCCCCACCACCTCTCCGGTGCTAGAGTGCGCTGCGGCGGGGAGTAGCTCAGTGGCGGTTGGCGGCCACCTCGGCATGGGAGGGGCGGCCTACACCTAAGGGGCTGCCAGCCTCGCCCCGCTACTCCGCGAGGACCGAGGACCCGCGGGGTTGCGCCGCGCATCCCTGCTCGCGTTGTCCGCGGTTTCTCATGAGCCCCTCAAAATCCAGGATCGCGGACACCGCGAGGAATGCGTGGCGCTTGGCGTTACGCCGTGAGTCCTCGCGGAGGGGCAGGGTGAACCGCGGACAACGTGAGGGATACGCGGCGTTACACCGCGGGTCCTCGCGGAGGCAGGGGGTGAACCGCGGACACCGCGAGGGATGCGCGGCGCACCCCCGCGGGTCCTCATTCCTCGCGGAGTAGCGGGGCGAGGCTGGCAGCCCCTTCGGTGTAGGCTGCCCCTCCCCTGCCGAGGTGGCCGCCAGCCGCCGCTGAGCTACTCCCCGCCGCAGCGCACTCTAGCACCGGAGCGGTGGTGGGGAGGCCTGCCTCCCGCCGCCGCTACCCGCTCCCCCCCCCTCGCCCGGCAGCGCCTGCGGCCAGCGCGTAGGCCACCCATTCGACTGTCCGGCCTGAGCTCGGACACCCGGTACAGAAAAATTACCGTTAATTTTTTTTCCGGTGGTTTCCGTTTTTGGTACGGAATCAGAAACGGCGGTCTGTGCATTCGTTCCACATCTTGCCCATAAGAAAAGCCAGGTTCTTCCTGAAGGTTCGGCAAGGTACGGAACGAAGTACGGAAAAAAAACGTAATTTCATCGAGAAAACTCATTTTTCGAGGGGGTACGGTCTCCGTAGTTGGCTCCGTACCAGAGGCTGTGGTTTTTTTTTTTTTTTTTTTTTTACAGTGTGGGCTCCATATTGCTTACTTCTCTGGGAACACAAGACGAAGCGATACGCGGGGGCGGTTTGCGGTCGGCGCGGCGCGGACGCGGCCCTCCCTGGCCGGTGTGACTGCCTTGCTGCTCAGCCCGGAAAACGGGAGCGACCCTCTGAACCCTACCCGGTGCGGAGGGGACAGCAGGCGCGTCGAGCTCCTCTATCCATTATTCACCCCCCGCACTGAGTCTACTAGTTGTGGGTTGCGGGGCTGCGAGTGAGTGAGTGAGTGAGAGCGTACAGCGGTGCAGAGCAGGTAGGTGTTTGTTGTTTGACTGCCTGTTTGTCTCTTGGCTGCGGCCCGTTGACATTTCGCCCGCCGCCGTCGCATGTACGGAGTCAACGCCTCGACCCACCCCGTCCCGTCCCGCCCCGCCCCGCCCGAGACCACTCTCTGAAGCTGTTTGATTCCCTAGCCCTGCTGTGCCCCGACCCCGACCCCGGGAAGCTCAACCCTTTGCCTCGAAACCTTTTCGTGTCGGTCGGCGACACCCGGCACGACGACGTCGCGGTGAATTCACGTCCAGAGGTCGTGTCTCCGAACGTAGCTTGCCAAAGTTAAAAACAAAAGTCCGCTAAGACCGCCGCGAGTTACAATGGGCTACCTCTCATGAGGCATCGTGTTTTCACTGTGAAAAATATTTCCGTTGATGTACAATATATTTTGTAATTCACTATGTACAACATATCTCGTACATGTACGACTTTACACGTTACGACTTTGTTGGCTCACCAATCGATTCTGAGTTGATACGCATAGATATAAAAAAGTTTACAATATGAATCGTAATTGTACAAGACCTCTCATGGAAAATTTTCCCGTACCGGTACAAGGATTTCCCACAGTGTTGCCCGCCCTCGTCGTCAGGACAATCTGGTTTCGTCGTCTAAAAATATAGCAAATGCCTGCTTACTCAAAATTACTTAAAATGTTAATTTTAGAATTTGCGTTATGTTTCTTTATGAGATAGATGTCCTCCTAAACTTCCCGTCGACCTTTCCTAGCGTATTACTGCTCAAAGTCAATGTGAGATAAAATAATCAAAACACTGAAAATTTCCATCTCGATCCTCGTAAAATCTTAGCAATCTCCCGCTATAAGACCTAGAATTTTCATTTAGTTTTGACGACAGACTAAATTGTGATAAAATGGCCCAATTAAAGCTGTTTTTTCCTTTTCAAATTGCGCGAGGAACTATTTCTGTGGTAATTCCTCAGAATATTGTCGAACTGCGACTCAGACTCCTCATAGCCAACAAAGAGAAATGAAAACTTTAGATTGTCTAGCCACCACCGAAACACGCAATAATTCCCCACTAAGCTACAACTGGTGCTCATTATTGGTATGTCTCACTCGGAGCCCGCGTTCACTAGAGACTTACCTGGTTCAGAGGGTCGCTCCCGTTTTCCGGGCTGAGCAGCAAGGCAGTCGCACTGGTCCAACGTTACTCCGACGGCGCCGAGGGTGAATCTGGACCGGAGGGGTAGCCACCCCCTCCTTTTATAAGACCACCCCTCTCCAGTGCTGGCCGCGGGCGGGGCATCTGCGTGCGCAGGAGGGGGTAGGTGATGCCACCGCCGCCGCCGCCGCCGGGGTTACGGGCGGGGCGGGGCGGGGCAGGGCGGGGCGGGGCGGGGCGGGGCAGTGCGGGGCGGAGCGCAGGGGCGGCGTGGGAGCGGAGGCGCGGGTAATGAGCTGTCGGGAGTACAACACGGACCCGTCACTGCGCACGCACGCGGACACGTAATCCCAAACTCCTGGCCATCATCATTCTGATGCAGCAGCACACATATCACGCGGGGTCGGACACCGGCGCGCCCGCACCTCCCGCCGCACCGCCTTGGCTGCCCGGGTGCAACCCCGACTACGCCAAGGAGCGGCTGATATATGAGCACAGCACACCCTCACCGGGTCGGTGGCTGCGGCGGTGGCTGCGGCGGCCACTCTTACTGGCAAGCTGCAGACCGATTCCTCTGCCGGCACTCGTCCCTCTGTCTGTCTTTCTCTCACTCTCTCAAGGAGACTACCTAGGGGTGCGATAATGCTGTCTCTCTCGCACTCAAGGAGAGCGCTGACGAGTGCCGGCAGCGGAATCGCTCTTCTATTGGTGCCAGCGGACCGCCGGGCAGGTAGGCATCCCATGGGTAGCACTGTTCGGCGGGCGTGCGTATCCCATCCGCTGGCAGGCGCGCTAGCAGCGGCGCGATGCGATGGCGACCCTCATCCAGGAGGGACAGGGACCGAGGGGTCATTCACTATAAATTCAAGCGTATACCAATTTTTCTAATTTTTCTGGTGTATTGTGATATTACTGATTTTTTTCTTGATGTTTTTCTGATCTGTTATCGGTGTTTTTCTGATTTTTATTTGTTATTTTTTGGGTGCTCAGTGTTTTGTTTTTTTTTTAAAAAATTTTAAATTATTATTGAAGGACACCTCGACAGGGACAGGCGCGCTCCGGGGCAGGTCCTCCTGGTTTTTCTTCGAATATGCGTTAACAGTTGTGTGGCTTTGCCTCCACCATAGGTCCGTAAGGCACCATGTGGCTCCTGTAGCCCTGACGAGTACGCAATTTCGCAACTCTATGTTACGCATTCCAAGAAACTCTCGCGCGAAAATGTTAAATGAGAGACGAAAATAGCGGGTTTAAATCTTGACCACGCGGTAGAGTGAAGTTCCTCTGGAAAAGCTAATGTGACATGCGTCAAAGCAAGTGTGATGTGGTTAACCGCAGTTTTGGTCACGTTTGTGATGCAACCTCCCATGTTTGAAACCGTATAACTTGGAGCTGGCAGAGCATTTCATGGTGCGACGTAAATTTTGGTCGCATTGTGTGACCAAAACTGGTCACACCAACTGACGTGACGCACGTCACATCAGTGTCATTTCCGCCTTTGTCACGACGGAGTGTGATGCTCATCGACTGAGACGCCCTGGCAATTGTCGCTGTTTGAGTTTCATGTCCCTTTGAGCCCTTCTTGTGCTTTTTTATTTTACTTTTTGGCTCGTGGATCTCTCTAGTTGCGCCCGCCACGTCAACCCCGTCTTGGAGGACAGAGATCTGAATCGCAAATAGGCTTGCGCCGGCGTGGCGGACCCGGCCGGGCCGGGGTAGGAGACTACCCCGTCGTTCCCCCACTCCTCACCGCCTCGCCTCCACAGGCATTCCCACCGGTGTGTATAGAGTGGAGTGGCGAGAAGTGGCCACCCTCCGTATAAATATTGATAAAACGCCTCGCCTCTCGCGCGCGCTGTAAAAAGAGGACTGAGCGCGCGCGCGCCAACTTTGTAATCAAGTTTTTCCTCCCGGCAGGCAGGGCGCGGGGCGGGGCGGGGCCTGGGGCGGCGCGGGCGGCCACGGATGGGGTTATAAGCAGAGGGGAAATAACCGACAAGAACGTGTCTGTGCTGGCAAGCACGGCTGGGCCGGCCTGGGCCGAGCCGGGCCGAGGTGCTTTATTGGCAGGATCAGGGTACGACGCGGGGGCGGGCCGCGGGGGCGGGCCTCGGGGGCGGGCCTCGGGAGACGGGCGACGCGCCTCAGGGCAGCGCGTTGACGTGGATCCACTGCAGGTACTGCGACACGCGCGTGTACACGTCGGGGAAGTGCGGCAGCGCGGCGCACCCTGTCACGCCGAAGCTGACGACGCCGACGACGTAGCCGCGGCCGGCTTGCTCGAGCGTGAGCGGGCCGCCGCTGTCGCCGAAGCACGTGCCCTGCACGGAGGCGGGCGCGGCGCACACCATGCCGGCGCCGAGCGGCTCCTCGAGCTGGCGCGCGCACACCTCCACGGGCAGCGTCTCCACGGCGAGGCGCTGCAGCACGGCGCTCGGGTCGCCCGCCGGGAACGACGTGATGCCCCAGCCCGTCACCCAGGCCGTGAGTCCCGGCGCGGGGCCGCCTGCGCAGCCGGAGAGAGAGGAGATCAGATTGAGCAGGCAGGCAGTGCAGTGCGAGGCGGAGAGCAGAGAGCTCCACCGCGCGTTGCTCTCCCGCGAGTGCAAGAGAGACAGAGCTCTCTCGCACCCTACGGTGGTAGACTCCCTGAGAGCGAGGGAGACAGCGCGAGGAGTGCCTCATCGAGGTCGCGGCCGTGACAATGAGACGGGCGGGGCGGGGGCGCAGTCCGGGCACGTACCGGTCATGCCCTGGAGCCCCGGGAGGCAGGCGGGCTCGATGACGCTGGACAGCGGGACGGGGCGCTGCAGCTGCAGCAGAGCGATGTCGTGGTCCAGCAGGAAGGGCTGGAAGTGCGAGTGGAACAGGACGCGGCGCACGGCGCGCTCCTCGCCGCCGGGCTCGCGCGCCGCCGTCAGGTCCAGCGCGCCCAGCAGCACGCGCAGCCCCGCCACCGGCGTGTCCCGCCTGCGGCAGAGCAGAGCGACAGGACATGATAATGCTCGTCTCATTCTTGTCTATGAGTTAACATGCCCATTCCGCGAGCTCTGAAACTTTTCTAAACTTTTCCATTAAAAAGAAAAAAAATGCTTCAAAAATAATATTTTAAAACCTAGTGCAACTTGCAACTCAAGAAATTTAGAGAAGTGCGAGAAAATTCACAGCCCACACTGGAAAAAAAAAACCATTTCATGACTTCACAGAAAACTTCTCGACGTTTGTTCCAAAAAATTCAGAGTTGTTTCCCCCCTCGTTATGCTTCAGGGACAACCATGAAGTGATGGTTGAGGCAACGTTTAAATTGTTGTTAGAACCAAAACTAAACTTCCAGCCGCTATTTGATTGTTATCGCTGAGCGAAGCGAAGCTTACTCGTGCAGGGGATCAGAATCAGAAGTGTACTTGGTCGTGAGTCTGTCTGTTAGTCTGTGTTAGCCGGTTCTCCTCTTACAGGAAGTAATCGTAAAAAGCGGTAGTGTTCCGCAATCTACTCATTGCAGCGCTTTAATACAAAGCCAAGCTGTCCAAATTAAAGGAGTTTGAAATATTTAAAATTTTAATTTGAAATTCACTTCTGGAAGGTTGGCAAGGAAAGTACATTAAAGGCATTGAGAGGTAGCGCCACCTAGCGGCCGTCGCGCAGCACGAAGTTTCAAGTGTCGTCATTGTGTAGAAGTGTGGGTTCGAGTGATTTGTTGTCTGTTAACGTCTGTGACTTTGGGACGAGTGAGAAGGGTAGTGCCTCAAAATACTTTTTGTTGCGTTGGATTTGTGAAATCATCGTCACGGACTACTGAAATGACAGCCGCAGTATCGATGCAACTTGGTAAGTGTTTTTCTTAGGTGAGTGAGTGACATAACCTTATAACATAGACAATGTTTTTTACAGTGAAGCTGTGCAACTGTTTGGTGAACAGTAGAGTATGGTCATAGTATTAAAATCATGTAACCCCATGGGGTAAAATGGAGGGGATGAGCGGCACTCGAATTTCGGCGCTACTTGGCCAGCGCCTTCCTGCAGGCCCTGCAGGGCGGGGGCCGGCCAGCAAATGCCGTTGGTTGAATTGCGGCGCGCGAGGAGGATGTCCCTTTCCTCCCCCTCTGCCCTCTATCCCCCCTCCCCCTCCTCCGTAATTGACTGACTAACTTGTGGGTTACCTACCAAAACGGCGGTTGGGTTGGGTTGGATATATTTCTTTTAACTTTCAATTCCCTCAGCAACTACGTGCCTGCCGCCTGCCGCACGTACTCCTAGTTTGAACCATGATGGTTGGTACGAAATTCCATTTTCTCTGGGTGCGCGCATACTCACGTCATGAGGCAGTGCGCGGCGGTGAGCACAAACTCGTGGTTGATGAGCGTCCCGCCACAGAAGAACAGGTGGTCGAGCAGCAGGGCCGCCTGCCACGGGAACTCGCCGCGCGACGCGTCCTGCCCGCCCACGATGCGCTCCTGCAGCTGCGGCAGGTGCATGCCCGACCCCAGCTGGCGCAGCTGCTGCAGCTGCCGTCGCAGCGCCCCTGCAGGGGAGAGGACAGGTCAGAGAATTGCAGAAACTGCACCGAGGGGGAAACAACTCTGACATTTTTGTACACCTGCTCAAAATTCAGAGAAATTTAGGAAAATTCAGAGAAATTCGGGACAATTCAGAAAAAATCAAAAAAAGCTCACAAAAATTCAGAAACGCTCACAAAAATTCAGATATATTTATGTAAAATTCAAGTAAAAGTTCATAAAAATTCAAAACAGGCACAAAATTTCAAGAAACTTCCGAAGCACATCGGTTGTCCGACCTTTTTTTTTGTCCGACCTCGGGATTTTTGCGGCCGCCACCGTCACATGTTTCTTTTTGTCCGACCTCATTTTGTCCGACCTGGCAATCTGGGTGTCATAGTTACTTTTTTGTCCGACCTCGTTTTCTCCGTCCCCAACGAACCGTTAGAGTCGCCTGCTATCCTCTGCGATGCAGCTCGATTGCCCGACCTGATGATTTCCTCAGAATCCAAAAAAAAGCCTTGCTTTTTTCTGACCTTGTTTACACGGGTGAAGTGGAGAAGGAATGGGTATCATGGTCGGAGCACACCTCAAATTCATTTTTAATTTTATTTAAAAGAGCTATTTTTAAAAAATTGAAAAATTGGTAGGCCCCTACCTAACTCGCAACCTGCGAGCCCCGCCTGCTTAACTTCGGAGTTCTGATGGGATCCGGTGTGTTCCAGGCGACCGCCACCCCGCGGGCACGAGAAGTCCTCTCCACTTCGGGGAGAGTCCCCGCTTAAGGCTGGCGGCCTGTCAGGCCCGCCGTACTACCCTATTTAAACAGCGCCTTGAAGCCGTAGGTAGCATTTCGGACCAACGACTGGGCACCACCGGACCGCATGACCGGTCAGTGGGAGGTAGAGGCAAGGCAGGACGATAGAGGGGGAGAAAAGCAGAAAGAGAAGTTTTTGCGGAAGAGTAATCGTACGGTTGGTTAGACCTGTACTGACCCGCTCCCGCACAGGTCATGGAAAAGCTGTTTACTAAGGAGCCAGATTCATAGGCCTTACTTCCCCACGAGGGACCACCCCCCGTGGCATGGGACGGAACTTCCTGACAACTCGCTTTCGCTGCCAGTGAAGACTACCTGGGAATTGAACCCAGGCCCCAAGTGCCGAGTCTCATGACACCCCGCGGCTTTCGTGGTACTAAGACCACTAGACCGTCGGCGATTCCACGAGGGAGCTTCGTTGAAATGGGGGGTTTGAATTCCACGCCAAGCTGCTGTCCTGGGAAAAATTTATATTTCATAGCAAGATTTGAACCCGGGTTCTGCGGCCCCCGGATCATCACTATGCCGGCACGGCTACGACGCCACGGTACGAGTCGGCTTTTCACTAGGGGTGACGCCGCGAAGAGCCGTAGGCGCCGACGAACCTGTACCGGTGGCGTCATCAGTACGCCTGCTCTCCTTGCTGGGACAGTCCAGCCGCGTGGCGACTATTTGGTATCCACATCGGCACCGTTAGGAGTATTGGGTGGGCACAGGTTCGAATATCGATCACAATATTTTTTTTTTTTCGAAGTATCATTGTCTCTTTACGTTGCCCGAAGCACAAGGACAGTGGATAAAAAGGATTAAGTAGGTAAAAAATAAATCAAAACAAATCCGCACTCGACATTGAGGTCGTCGCTGGTGAAAGCACAAGTTGGACAGAGATTCTAATGCCACCCCTATCTGTAACTTCTTTTTCTTTTATTTTTTCTTCTTTTTTAAGTCGGTAGCTTTGCTACGCGGTGAACTTTTTTCTTGAAAAAAAAAAATATATATCTTTTAGTGCCTCGGGCAACTGCTAAAAGGCAAAACTACCTACTGATAAAAAGAAATAAAAGAACACTCTCAGCCCACTTACGTACATTTTGTAAGTAACCACTAAAAATTTTGTGCAGCTGTAATACTTAGGAAATTACTAAGTAATAAGCACAATTTCTTAGTTCTTTATTTAGTAATAATATTAACTATTTAAGTACTTAGAAAAAAAGTTCGTAAAATACTTAAGAATTTGTAAGGAATACTTAGAAATTACTAAATATTTTCCAAAGTTTAAAATTTTTAGTCGTCTACGAAAGAAAAAGTCATTAGTGGGCTGAGAGTGAAGAAAAAACAGGGTGGTATTAGAACCTTTGTCCAACTCGCGCTTTCACCGGCGACGACCTCAATGTCGAGTGCGGATTTGTTTTGATTTATTTTTTACCCACTTAATCCTTTTTATCCACTGTCCTTGTGCCTCGGGCAACGAAAAGAGAAAAAGATACTTCGAAAAAAAAAAATATCGTGATCGATATTCGAACCTGTGCCCACCCAGTACTTCTAACGGTGCCGATGTGGATACCAGAGTCGCCACGCGGCTGGACTGTCCCAACAAGGAGAGCAGGCGTACTGATGACGCCACCGGTACAGGTTCGTCGGCGACTACGGCTCTTCCCAGCGTCACCCCTAGTGGAAAGCCGACTCGTACCGTGGCGTCGTAGCCGTGCCGGCATAGTGATGTTCCGGCGGTCGCAGAACCCGGGTTCAAATCTTGCAATAAAATATAAATTTTTCCGAGGACAGCAGCTTGGCGTGGAATTCAAACCCCCCATTTCAACGGAGCTCCCTCGTGGAATCGCCGACGGTCTAGTGGTCTTAGTACCACGAAAGCCGCGGGGTGTCATGAGACTCGGCACTTGGGGCCTGGGTTCAATTCCCAGGTAGGTTCTTCACTGGCAGCGAAAGCGAGTTGTCAGGAAGTTCCGTCCCATGCCACGGGGGGTGGTCCCTCGTGGGGAAGTAAGGCCTATGAATCTGGCTCCTTAGTAAACAGCTTTTCCATGACCTGTGCGGGAGCGGGTCAGTACAGGTCTAACCAACCGTACGCTTACTCTTCCGCAAAAACTTCTCTTTCTGCTTTTCTCCCCCTCTATCGTCCTGCCTTGCCTCTACCTCCCACTGACCGGTCATGCGGTCCGGTGGTGCCCAGTCGTTGGTCCGAAATGCTACCTACGGCTTCAAGGCGCTGTTTAAATAGGGTAGTACGGCGGGCCTGACAGGCCGCCAGCCTTAAGCGGGGACTCTCCCCGAAGTGGAGAGGACTTCTCGTGCCCGCGGGGTGGCGGTCGCCTGGAACACACCGGATCCCATCAGAACTCCGAAGTTAAGCAGGCGGGGCTCGCAGGTTGCGAGTTAGGTAGGGGCCTACCAATTTTTCAATTTTTTAAAAATAGCTCTTTTAAATAAAATTAAAAATGAATTTGAGGTGTGCTCCGACCATGATACCCATTCCTTCTCCACTTCACCCGTGTAAACAAGGTCAGAAAAAAGCAAGGCTCTTTTTTGGATTCTGAGGAAATCATCAGGTCGGGCAATCGAGCTGCATCGCAGATGATAGCAGGCGACTCTAACGGTTCGTTGGGGTCGGACACAACGAGGTCGGACAGAAAAATCACTATTGCACCCCGACTGCCAGGTCGGACAAAATGAGGTCGGACAAAAAGAAACGTGTGACGGTGGCGGCCGCAAAAATCCCGAGGTCGGACAAAAAAAGGTCGGACAACCGATGTGCTCCGTCAAACTGCATTCTGACGGAGATTCAAGTGTGCGAATATGACGCTCGTGTATCCGTGTGTATGAAAAAGACATCACTCCCTAGTGAAAAGTGCGCGACATTCGTGCTACACTTTGGTCTTGTGGAGGCGGGAGCAGCAGAGGGGGCTGACGTACTCTGGTGGAAGGTACTGGAGGCCTCGGGGAAGTCCCACCACACACCGCCGGGCTGCCTCGTGCCGTAGAGGTCCCCCAGCCGGCGCAGTGGCGCCATGGGGGCCGGGGTCGCGAGGCCCTGCTGCTGCTGGTAGCTATACGGCCCCTGGGGGACGCCACCCGGGGCGCCGCCCGCGGAGCCATCCGGCGGGAACTGACGTCCGCAGGACGTGGGGGCTGCAGTGGTTACAATAGACCACATGGTTAAGACTTCCACTTTAACCCCGTCATACCTGGCGAATATAACCAGTATGAACCATCCCAGAGAAAAAGAAGAAAAACGAGTCGAGCATTACGATAGAAATCCGTAATTTAATTCAAATGTAGAAAATTTCTGTATGAGCGATTTTAATGTAACTTCAAAAATAGAAGGTAGAATTCTATAACTGTGGTAAATTTTATCAAAGCTCCTCCGGCTAGATTTTTTCGTCCCGTATACAACAACTGATTAATGTTTCGGCTGATTTTAGAAGGCAATTCCGTTTCAAAAAAAAAAAAAAAAAAAAAAAAAAAAAAGGTTTACGTGCTCATTTTACTTGTAGAAGCTTTTTGCATGTCGAGGAGAGGCGCTGCACATGGGAAGTGGAAGTGGTGCAGGTCAGTGGGACACTGCTCCCCCTCCAACCCCTAGCCCACAGCACTCACCCTGACATCCTTAAGCCCCGCCCAACCAGCCCAACCTCTCCACCCTCCACCCTGCGGGGGGGGCGCCCCGCCCGGGAGCTTACAGGCCGGCGACGCGGCTGCAGAGCAACAGCACGGTGCAGCCCACACCGTCCAGTCGCGTCGTGCAGCCCGCGCCCCGCGCCCCGCAGGAGACGGACGCACCTTGCAGCTGCGGCAGCCGCTGGCAGGACAGCTGCGTCAGCTGCACGCTCCAGTAGTACGGCCCGTCGCTCTGGAGCAGCGCCGCCACCTTCAGAGGCTTCTGCTGGCCGGGGGTGACCGCCACGGTCGCTGGAAGGACAGAGAGAGTGCGGGGCGCCAAAGAGCGTGTAAGGTAAGGCTCTGCACATCTGGGCAGCGGCCACAGGCCACTCTGCGAAGCTGGGACTGTTTAAAGGGTTTTAAATTCACACAAGGCGTGAGTTTGGCTGCAAGTATTTGGCACGTTGAGAGCGGCGTGAGGTGGTCTTTCCCTCGTCATTTAGCGCGCGGGAGCGTGCCGCAGCCTAAATGTTCGTCACTTTTTAAGTAATTACCATGCAAAGAGAGAGAATTACATACAATGTTTGCAAATGTAGGTGACATTAGAGTGATTTAAAATGTCGAAGCGAGGTTGGCGGTACTCTCAGTGCGCAGCGGACTAGGTGCCCGTGCTCGACGCGGCACGGTCCGGCCCTGCCCCGGCCCCTCCCCCATGGGGGTCACCTAACTGTGTACTCACTGGCGTAGCCGGAGAGCGGTCCGCACAGGGGGGCGGTCGGGCCGTCCGCCGAGTTGAGGACGAGGAGCTGGTCCACATCACAGGCCCCGCCCAGCCGGCGCGCAACCAGCGCAGACACGAACTCCACCCTGGGGACAGGACAGCACAGCAGAGCAACCAGAGCGTGAGCGAGGCGAGGCGGTGCCGGTGCGTAGCAGCACTACGCAGTGAGAGCCAGCAGGCGAGGCCGGCGGGCGAGGCCGGCGGGCGAAGCCGGCGGGCGAGGCCGGCGGGAGAGGCCGGGCGAACAGGTGTCCCGCCCGGCCCTCGGCCCGGACCCGACCGGACGGACGGGACCTCTTTGTGGCTTTGGACCAGAGTCGCTCTGACGAATAATTAGGGCGATTGTTCTCTCTCGCACTCATGTGTTCCTCGCATGACCCCGCCCCCCCCCCTTTCCCCACCACCGCCAAAGACACCTCAGGGTGTCCTTCCGCGTCTCCCTGACCCACCTGACGGCGCAGGCGTCCTTCTGCACGACCACATCGAAGTCGCAGGCGAGCGATCCGGCGGACTTGGAGGGGTAGTCGGGCGACTGGAACGTGGCCGACGTCTCGGTGGTGACGTCCCCGCAGGAGTAGCGGACTGCAAAAGACAGGGTGGTTAAATCTCGTGCCCTGCTGCTGAAGCCATGTAAACTAGAGTAAACCGAGGGGGGGATCACTCATAAAACTTGTACAATGATTTTTTTGATTTTTGATTTTGATTTTTCTTTTGATTTTTCACGAGATAAAAAAGAAACAATACGTTACTTTTTTAAAAAAATTGTGTTTTTTCTTGTTTTCTTCCAATTTTTCTCCGTTTTGGGCTCATTTGTTCTCAATTTTTCGGATTTTTATGCAACTTTCTACTTGATTTTATTTTGATTTTTTTGATTTTTTTTTTTAGTTTTTAAATGATTTTTGGGGGGCTGTACAATGATTTTTCGAAGTGACCCCCCCCCCCCCTCGGAGTAAACCGCCGTGCCGTATAGCTAGTCGCTGACGGAGGTTTTGAGTCTGCAGTCTCGAGCACACGGGTCTGTTTCCCTGGTTCTGTTCACGGAGAGGGGAGCCCAGAGCAGAACTCCGTCGCCGCCGGCACCGCTCGCTCCTTCCCGGGTAACGCGCCGTGTCCATTCGTATTAATAAACATGCTTGCATTTTTTTAATATGCGTTTTTTGTTTTTGCATCTCAGCTCCGTGCACCGCCACGGCTGGCTGCCCGCCTCCTCCCGGAGGCAGCCGCCGCAGTCCCGTGCGGAGCGGAGCCGCTAAACCGGAGAATAAATCTTTCGAATCGACTGCGAAAAGTAAAGCAGCGGCTCAGGCCCGCAGTTAGCTGCTCGTGAAGGGGTGGTTAGGGCAGGGCCGTAGAGCGGCCCACCGTGACGCAGCCGGGGACGGGGACGGGGGGCCTGCCCTGTTGGTACATGTTCTAATCTAATCTATTCTGAACAGATGAGGGTCGCTAAAAAGTATCCAGCTACGTCGAAAATCTCCATTAGGAGATTATGCCGCTCATCAACAGCCCAAGTAGTGCTGTAAAAAAACAATTATCACTCAGGAATTCAAGGTACTAGGCTTTTAATTTTGAAACTCAAATCATAGAGTCAAAGCATATCCCCCGGCATTCAACGGAATTATTGTGTCGCCGACTAGGTGCGTCACATCTTACAACTTAATATTCATGTAAACTGTCTGGAAAAACAGGGGGAAAAAATGAATGCGTGACCGGCCATGCAAAAATTAAACGCGCACCTTAGCAGCGTGCCAGCACAGCCCACCCAGTCGTGGTAATGACAGTGTTGTGCGCCGCAAGGGGGCAGGGTGGCGTGGTGGTGGTGGGGGCGGCTGCGGGGGCGGCAGTGGGGGCGGGTGGGGTGTCGGTGAGGTGCAGCCGGAGCAGTGGGCGTGCGGCGGCGCGGGGCTTCCTAGGAACACTCACGGCGTAGCGGACACGGATCCCCGCCACTAGCAATGTATATTACGTTGCCCTCTCCGCCCGCCTCCCTCCCCTCGCTCCGCTCCGGAGGCGAAGAACGCCGAGTGCATGTTATCAGTTTTGCGGGGATGTCTGCGCGGATCTTCATGGTCCAACGTGCCGCACCGGCAGTTTGCGATACTCACACACACAGCAGACGGCGACAGCCGACTCGGCCGCGCTCCAGGGTCCGGGCCCGCTGGCCTGGCAGACGTCCTCGGCTCGCCCGCCGCGGCGCCGACACCCCGCCGCCGAGTAGCACACGCCCGCCGAGCCGTCGGCCGCCGAGACGCACGTCCTGGAGGACTGGCGCGGGCCGGGGAGGAAAGCACGTGAGCAGAGGGGATCGGACAGGGGGCGGACAGCGCGAGATTAGCTCCGCTCACTCGGACGAAAATGGAAAGGAAAGAAATCTGCCTCGTGAGAGCAGTGGCGAGTGCGGTGTCCAGCGACCTTACCAGCGATGAGGGCTGCTCGGCGGACGCCTGCGCCCCGGAGACGTCGGAGGAGGCTGCGGCTGGGGCGGGGGCGGGGGCGGTGGAGGCGGTAGTGGCGCTCGGGACGACGGGCGGACGGTAGAGGATGTTGTCGAGCAGAGCGCTGATGTTGCTCCTCCAGCTGTACAGGGTCTGGATGGACTCGGGACGTGCCGGGGCCGGGGCCGAGGCAGCGGGAGGGGCCGGGGCGGCGGCCAAGACCGAGTTGAACTCTGCTGCCAGAATAAGTAATGCCGAGTTAACTGAATCGAAGTGTGAGAGGGAGCGACAAAAATCAACGAGCTCCAGCCAGTCAACATGCTCGACAGCGCGACGGGGCCTTGCACCCTGAGGTTCTCGGGCCAGCCAAAGTTTGCTCGGTATCTCCGAGCGGGAGGAGGAGGAGTAGTAATGCATGATGAAGAAGGCGAGAGGAGGGGGAGGCGCCTCTCCTCCCCTTCCGTCTCAGCACCCGCCCCGCCCATCCCCGGCCCGGCGGCGCTCCGCTAGGCGCCTCCTGTCCCGCCATGCCTCGCCGCTCTCACGCGACTACACTGATAAATATATTCACCGAAATAAGCGGCCCTCTCCGCTCGTACGGCAGGGCGTTGCGGTTGTAAAGCGCACGACGGCGCGACTTTAATTGCAGCTCCAGGGGCTAAAGCGCGTGTCGACCCGCAGGCACAACGCGGTGTCAAGAGGTGATATAATCGCGTACCTGGCCCTCCTGCACCTCGCCCTGGTCCCGACGGCAGTAGGTCGACGGGAGCGGCGGGGGCCGACGGCAGCGTCCACTGCGGCTGCCGGTGGGACGCCGACGTGGACGGCCCCGGCGCCCACAGTGGCGGCGGCCTGGGGCTCACGGGGGGCGGGTACGACGGCGACGCCGTCGGGCGCGCGGGCGGCACCCAGGGCGGGCTCACGGAAGGCGTCCACGGCGGGGTCCTCGGGGTGTCGGCCAACGTCCACGGCGGCGGCGGCCTTGGGCTCACGGCGGCCGACCAGGGCGGGGCCTGCTGGCCGGGGCCGGGCCCGCTGGGCACCAGGATGAGCAGGGGCTTGGGCGTCACAGGCGGCGCCGCTGTCCCCTCCGGCGTGGACCCGCTCACCAAGTGCACGTCGGTGGCGAAGGGCGCAGGCTGCTGGTGCAGCAGCAGCACGCTAGCGCCCGGGTCGGAGGCGGGGGTGGAGCCCGGCCCGCGCTCCTCGGCCACGTAGTACGAGACGACCTCGCCCAGCCGCGGCCCGGGCCCGTGGGACTCCTCGAGGATCATGGTGCGGAAGGCGTCGAGGTTGGCGTCGGGCACTGGAGCGCGGTGCGGGTGGTGCGGGCCGGGCGCGCGCTGCAGCGGCGCGCTGACGCTGGCCGCGAGGTGCGGCTGCTGTTGTGGCTGCGGCTGCGGCGTGTGGCCGTTGTTCAAGTGGCCGGCCACCAGGCGCGTGCCGGAGATGTGCCTCTTGGCCCTGCTCGAGGCGGTGGTCCCCGAGACGAGTTCCGAGGCGGGTGGGGGCGGTGCGCACGGTGCTAGCAGGTCGCTCCAAAGCAGCGCCCCCATCACGTTCAGGCAAGTGTGACACCACCTGCAAAGCGCAGTGCGATCATAGGACGCGACTGGGGCGGGCCGAGCCGAGTCGGTGGAAGGCTAGCAGCTAGCAGCGGGGTGATTCCGAACAGCACATGATAGTGTCCGTGAGATATTAGTGCGACAAGGACAGAGAGACGAAACTACAGCGCGGATTCTCCGTTCCACCGCGGCGGTCTTACTCACAGGAGAGTCAGGAAGGTGGGCACCAGGATCATCATTCAGGCCCGCGAATGCCAGGGTCTGGGCCATGACTTCCACCGGGTCCGGGAGGCATCACTGGGCAGCAGCCGACGTGACCGCCTCGCGCCGTCCGAGCAGGCGGTCCGGCAGCACGACGGCGGTGGCGACACCAGCGCGCGCCGGGACCGCGGCCGGCTCATGGCTGATCATGGCATCGTGGAGCTGGTCCCCGGTAGCACTGGAGTAAGTACGCTGTCGCTCCCGGGTGCTGCTCGTGCGCTCTGCAATTCACTATCCTGAGGCCGGGCGCGGTGCGGGCGCAAGCCGCAGTGACTGACTCCGACCGGGAGACTGGCCGGGCCGGGCCGGGGCTGGCCAGGCGGGCGCAGGCAGAGGCACCCGCTAGAGGCTCCTGGCGCGCGCCTCCGCTCCGCCTGCTCCTGCTCACGGGTCACGGTCCGGCTCCCCCCCGAGCCGAGCACCGAGCACCCGGCTGCTCCTGTTCCCCCACCTCTCCAACACACGTGTCAGTCAGGTACTGTACCAGCCCTGCAACATGTGAATGTGTGTGTGTGTGCAGTCCTGCATCATAGCACGGGCTCGGCTCCGGCCCTTGTTTGTCAGACCAGCATTCCTTCAATTACGTGCAAAGAGAGGTGTTTTTAGTGCTGCGGAAAAAAGTCGTAGTGCACACGAGTCTGATGAATATATATTTTTATTGGTGTCTGGCGCTCGAACCATGCTCGAACTATGCGATTGCGAAATGTGTACCCTCGGTTCTCTTCTCGTACTGCAATATTTGTGCTACAGATTCATACTATATTCCCTCTGCTTTCTGACGGCAATTTCATTGATGAATCGTCTATTTATAACTTCTATCCTGCTTTAGCAGACCCTACGTGCACTTGTGACATATTCTTATCATTTTCCGGTTGTTCACCCAGGTATTTTGGTTTATTTCTTACCTGAACCTGTGGGTTCATGTCGTATACTTGGTCCCCTGGTCATATTATGATTTAATCAATGTTATATCTACATCAGTGTTGCCAGAAAAGTTAGGCAAACAAGCCTACTAGGCAACTCTTCTGCACTCGTGCGCAGATGTTGCCTAGACGGCAGGCGGAGATACAGTCCCGTAACGCATAGGTGTGTAGGGCGGTTTTTTTCCTAACTTTCTGGCAACACTGATCTACACACATGCCCGTCGCCTTCTTCAAAATATCCGTGTGCAACCAAAAGAAATTCTATTGATACACAATCCAGTAGGGCATTGCCAGGGCTACAGCGGCAGTTTTTATTTATAATCACTACACTTCGCTACTTGCCACTTCCCAAAATTAATTCCACTTAGTCATAACAAGTCAATCAAAAATTCGCCCCCTTACGCCGCCCTAACACTGTTAAAAAAGTTCTGAAATTTCATATCGAAATCGATGGTAAATTTCCGAACATGGTTTTGAAATTTCATAACGTTGGCAATTTTACAGTTTTGATGTGAAAATTCACAACCTTTGTTGTGAAATTTAGGAATTAATTGTATTTTTCAACTCGTAATTGTAAAATTCAGATCATGCAATCAGAAATATCAGATCTGATCGTAAAATTAAGACGCGATGGTAAATATCAGATCTGATCGCAATTTTACAATTATTGCCTGATCTGAAAATTAAAAATGATTGATTCTCCGTGCGTTTTGAAAAATTTGAAATATGATTCTGAGTTTTCATAAATGTTGAATGTTCAAAATATTAGTAAAATACAAACGTTTAGTTGAAACATAAATGTCATCGTTATTTAGTGAACTAAAGGGAGAAAATCACGGGAACAGAGGGACAACGCGGGCTAGTGTTACTGAAGGACGAGTAAGTCACTGGGGCTTGCGGACGAGCTACACTCGTAGCCGTCACGGTCGCCTTGTAGCCGAGTGGATAACGATGCAGACTTCTACCCCGTAGAGTAGTGGTTTGACTCCAGGTAAGGTAAGTGTAAATTGCGTGAAAATACTAGTTAATTATTTACCGAATACGCAGTCTGCGGGGCAAGGAATATAGAGAAGGGCGGTACGCATATGCCACAATAAATTTATGCCTTATTTAGAACGACCAAATTTGTTTTGAAAATTCAAATCAGTGTTATGATTTTTCAGATCACAGATTCAAAAAAAATCATTTTTTTTTTTTTTTTAAAAAAATTGCAATTAGTAATGTTTGTAATTTTCCAAACATTTGGTAATGAAAATATTTGCCAACAATGTTTGTAAAATTACAACGAATTTTTCTAACAGTGAATTAAAGTCAAGTTGATTTCGCGTTCGGTAGCCTTGCCTGGCCTCTTACAGAATTTTTCAACGTACAACTGTCAGGGCATAAGACCCTTCATGTTCACACCCGACCCACATGATTAAAGCCAAAACATTTAGCAGAAAGTTTTATTTACAAATCTTAAACACATCGGAATACAATAGGAATACTGGTATAAAACCGGAGACGAGCTACTTCCTGCCGTTGAGTATGTCCTGAATTTCCTGGAGCGACTTGCCCTTGGTGTTGGGCAGCATTGCGAAGGCGAAGGCGGCCGAGAGTACGCAACACCCGCCAAGTCCCCAGAACGTGTAGTCCGCGCCCACGGCCTCCATGACGCGGCCGAAGAACTGCGTGACGAAGAAGCCGATGACCCAGTAGATGGACGCGCACATTGCGGAGGACGCGGCCTTGACGTCGGCGCCGAACACCTCGCCGAGGAGCGCCCACGGCACGGAGCCCAGGCCGAGGCAGTACACGACGATGTAGTAGCACAGGCTGGCCAGCGGCAGGGCCGCGATGGAGGACGTGTCCTGCCCCGTCGCCACCAAGTGGAAGAAGTACCCGAGGGCGGCCTGCACGGAGGAAATGTCTCTCAGAAACCTCTCGTCAAGGACTATCCTGGTAAAACTCCCTCCGTCTCTACTCACGTGGGCCGTGGCGGCGCAAAGCGACGACACGATGAAGAGCGTCTTCATGCTCACGCACGCGGTGAGCGCGACGCTGCTGACCGAGGCCACGACCTGCACTAGGCCGATGAGGATGGCGCCGAGCGCCGGCGACAGCCAGGGTGAGCCGCCGAACGCGCGCTTCAGGATGTCCTGCGCGTAGAAGAGCACGGCGTTGATGCCGGACAGCTGCTGGAACAGCATGAGCGCGCAGACCAGGAAGAAGGCGCGCCGCCCGCCCGGCGTCGCGAACACGCGTATGAACGTCTGCAGCGGGGGTCGGCGCCGGGACTGTCCCTGGGTCTCCTCCTGCGAGACAGCGACAGGACGGAAGTCATATCATGGGTCATGGTTATGTTGCACACAGACGCGATCGTGGCCAAAACGATTTGCTTCTCTCCACCCAGAAACATATCTCTGAGGGGGAACAACTATGAATTTTAATGTACAAATTTTAATAATTTTTATGAAGTTTTGAATTTATTTTGAATTGTTGAATTTTTGTAATCTTTGCTTGAACTTTTCCATTTTTTTTGAGAATTTTTTAAAATTTTTCTTTACAAAAAAAATCTGATTTTTTCTGAATTTTCCTGAATTACGAGATGTACAAAACTTTCAGAGATGTTTCCCTATCTCGTGACTGGTAATGCGTAGGGCCTAGAGTAGGCCGCCGGAATGATGGTGATGGTTGTCCAATCTGAGAGCAGAAGTGAGGTTCCTGGAGAATAGTACATGACAACAATGGCCCCAAAGTCCTCCACTTGGCCTGACCGGGGCCAGGGCACCCACCCAAGGGGTCCTTCACTCGAGTTAGTCAATGCACACATGCAAATTTCATCACTTTTTTCGTCATTTTCAATCAATTTTAATCATTTTTAGTCATTGCATCATTTTTTAATCATTTCGTCGAATTTCATTCATTTAGTCACTTTCCGTCAAAATTTATTCATTTGTAATCATTTGTAGTACTTTTTAGTCATTTTTAGTCATTTTCAGTCACTTTCAGTCACTTTCAGTCACTTTTCATCGTATTTCGTCGCTCGTAGTCAATTGTGATTTGCCGTCAAATCGTCTCAATATCACTAATTTACTCATCAATTTTACCTCTTTTACTCAATTTTAATCAAATTTAGTCATTTCATCATTTTAAATAAATTTTTATCATTTTTAATCATTTTTAACCAATTTTCGTCACTTTTAATCACTTTTAATCACATCTCATTATTTTTCATAAAGTTTTACTTATTTTTCATTTTTTGTCAATTTTAATCATTTCATCATTTTTAGTCACCTGTCAGTCATTTTTAATAATTTCGTCATTGTTCATCTTTAGTCACTGTACAACAAAAATCGTAGTGAGAGACCCCTTGCACCCACCTCCATGCGTCGCAGCTCCTTGTAGCATTGGTCGCGGCTCTGACCCCGCAGCCACTGCAGGGCCTTGGAGGCCGCCTCCGAGTCGCCGCGCAGGCACAGCAGGTACGGGGACTCGGGGAGCCGGATGGACGCCATGAAGTACAGCAGGCAGCACGAGGCGAGCACGCAGGCCAGCGTCATCGGCGACACGTAGGGCCCCACCGCGTACGGCACCATGAAGCCCAGCGTCAGCGACAGCTGCATCGCCGTGCCGAGGGCCGAGCGGACGCGGTCCTGGGAAACAGATTCAAAAAATTTGGCGCTGCACTCCTTACAAATAGATTCGTAGAGTGCCCCGCGCCCCGCCCCGCCCCGCCCTAGCGTGCGTACGCACCACGGCGATCTCCCCCAGGTACAGGGGCAGGATGCACGAGACGACGCCGGTGACGAAGCCGCCGATGAAGCGCGACGCGTACAGCCAGAGCGCCGAGTTGGCCAGGGCGGCCAGCACCCAGGCGGTGAGCATGAGGGCGCCGCTGACGATGAGCGTCGGCCGGCGGCCGAAGCGGTCGGCGAACAGCCCGCCGGGGATGGGGCCGAACGCGGCGCCCAGCGGCGTCAGGCTGCCCACCCACGCGGCCTCGTCCAGGCTGATGACGAACCCGGCCGGCGCCGACGGGTCCTGGAGCACGGGCAGCATCGGCGAGGACCACGAGTAGACGAAGCCGCCGCACACGGCCGACAGGTTGGCTGGAGGATTTTAGAAAGGGTCACGCTCGGCAACAGTCAGATCGTTTTCGAAACATTCACGTCGGTATTCCGAAACAACTCTGAAATTTAAAGAATAAATTTTAAGATTTTTATTTCGAATTTTCGTGAATTTTTGCTTAAATTTTACCTGGTTTTGAGAATTTTTTGAGGATTTCCTGACTTTTTGAGAATAATTTCCCCGAATTTTCCCAAACTTCAGTTGATTTTCCTGAATTGTTTCTAAATTTTGAGGTGCACAACAATTTTAGATTTTTTCCTCTTCATATTCCACCTTTTACTCACCAACGACTCCAGCGCACAGCAGGTGCCAGTGCAGGGGTGGCGCGTTGGGCACGAGGCCCGCGACGCCGGTGGCCGTCGGCGTCCGGGACAGGCTCTTGCTCGAGTCTCCTTTGGGCACGACGACGATGGTGGCGGCGGTGGCCTCACCCCCACCTCGCTCCAGGAGCGGGTACGCCGACTTTTCGGCGTCTTCCTGATCTGCCGGCATGGTGCTGGCGCTGGCGGGCCGACAAGGGCTAGCAGACTAAGACGGTCCGCGGTCCGCGCGGAACTGCGGGGAGCGACGAGGCGAGCCTGCCGAAAAGAGTGTGGGCTAGGATAGACGTATTAGGACTAATTAGGCAGCGATTATACGCAATACACATGAGCATGGGTGTTGAGCTGGCGTGTGTGGGTGTGTGGGTGCGTAGGCGAGCGCGTGCGTGCGCGATGCGAGTTTGCGATGGCGTTATCAGTCATCAGGCCAGACAAGTAGCACCACGTGGGAGCCCAGCGGCCAGGCTGCCCATATAGCCCGGCCCGACCCAGCCGCGGCCGCCACCAGTCAGTGTAGATAACACCAAACGCTAATACTCGCTCCGTCGAATCGCGTCGCGGGATTGGGGGCGTGTCTGTTGAATCACGGTTCCCGAGATTGATTTTAGGGGGGAGGGGGAAACAGACAGACAAGGAAATTACTTAAAAATTACGTCGAAAGCTTTGCTTGGGAAGGCGAAAGAGATTTCCCGTGACTTTTGCCTGGATTCAGCGCTGGAGACTCGGTTTGTCAGGGCGCAAACCTACCTCAACTGCGGGCGGCAGGCGGGGGCGGGGATGCAGACTCACATAAATCAGGCCAAAGCAGCGGCTGGGGTAGAGTGGTGGGAGGGGACAGACTCGGGACCCGCGCCCGAACCAGAGGCGTGAGCCGAGTGTCACCTGGTGGGGCCGGGCCACAACGGCGTCGGCACGTGTATCAGCGGAGATTAACAGCAGAGTCCCTCCTCCTGTCGCACAGTAGAGTGGCAAGAGTGGGCGGGCCTGCGCCTGTGAGGACCTCGCGGTGGACGCGTACTCACCACCGGAGCGAGGCTCTGCCTGGAGTGGACACGGCGGGCGCCGGGCCGAGCTGGGCTGGTCTGGGCCGGCGACCCCGCGCGGCCGCGGCACGTACACTTCACCTCACGGACACTCACATTCACACACTCGCGGACACTGGCCCGGCGTCCGCCTGTTTAGCACCTTCCAGGAGTCCTGCCGCCGCACTCATCCCGCGGTCCCGTCGCCGGACGGAAAACTGTCGGCCGAAGAGGAGGGAGAAGAGATAGGACCCGCATATGGTTTTGTTCATGGGTTCATGAAGTAGCGGCGGCGGCGGGCCTCTCGCGCCGCGCCCGACGACACTTGAGCAGCAGAGCAGTTAAAAAACATAAAGTGACAGTGGCGCTGAGGCGTGCGCGTTGGTCCCGGCCCCGGCGCTCCGCTCCGCTCCGCTCCGCTCCGCTCCGCTGTGCGTTCCTCGCCTCGCCCTCGCGGACTGGCGAGTCACTCGGCCGCACCACGCCGCGCCGCGCCGCGCCCAGCCAGCACTCTGCGCCCCACGCTCGCCGCACCGCGCACCGCCGCCAGACGGCCCCGGCCCGGCCCGCTCAGTTGGACGCGCATAACTTACCCCGCAGGTCCGGGCCGGGCCGGGGGCGGGCCGGGGCGGGCCGGGGTCAGCCCGAGTCGAGGAGGTGCGGCTTTACGGACCGCCGCGCCAGCAGCGGCGGGTAAAGTCGCGACGACCAAAGGTGGGGCGCGCGCGTTGCGGCGCAAGCGACGTGTACCGCGCTGCGGTTAGCTCGAACCGACTGCATGGCCGGACCGGGCCGGGTTGTTTCCCCGCACCGCACCGCGTGGTAGGGTAGGGTCCTGGGCTAGGGCCGCCGGGGCCGCCGGGGCCGTCGACGGCGCCGCTAAAGCGTCTGTGCTATCTTTGTCGTCGGGGCGCCGAGGCGGTGCCGGGGCGCGGGGCGCCGGGCCGAGCCGCGCCGAGTGGTATGGTGTGTTGCTGCCAGCCGTGGCTGCTGCGGGCAGCCTGCCTGGGGCACTGCCCCGCACCGCAGCCAGGCCGCGGTCGCGGCTGCACATCGAGTACTACGACCCACCAGCCGGAAGTGGGAGCCAGGCCAGGAGGTGTTTGTTATTGTTTGAGTTTGGCATCGGCAGCGCGCTCGGCCGCGGCGACTCGATCGGTATGCTTATTTGATTAAAGTGTCGTTGTCGCGTGTTGCCTTGCGGTGGCGCGGACCTCCGAGGGGCGGGGCGTTATCTCTTATCGGGCGCGAGGAAGTGGGAGGGACATGGAAAGTGTACCACGGCGGTACAAACTCAACAAGTTTTATTTGAACTTATTGCAGGCCCTGAATGCAGTACACAAGCTCGGGAGGGCTGTGAGATTTTTTTGGCGGCTGGTAAGTAGGTTAACTTTCGATTGTAAAGCACTCAGGGTTCTACATACGCATCAGGAATGCCGTTGAGTTTATGCACTCGTTAAGTAGAGCAGGCAGCGGGTCCAGTACCCCCGCCCCGCCCCGCCCGGCCCGGCCCAACGCCGGTGGACTGTACTGTACGTCCGCGCGCGCGCGTGTGGTGTGTCCTGTGCTCTGCTGCACTGTACCGCCGCGCCGCGTCGGCGTCGGATGGGTTGCCTATCGGGCGGGCTGAGCGGCGCCGTGCTCGCGCCCGGCTGCTACCGTGCCGCCCTACCCGGCCGTGGCGGTGGCGCCGTGCGGCGCGCGGGCGCGCAGACGTATCCGGACGCCGTCACGCGGGTAGAAGGTGACGCCCATCTTCATCCGGACGCGGCGCACGTCCCGCGGCCCGAGCGGGTCGGGCAGCACCGTGTACCGCTGCAGCACGCTCGCCAGGTGCGTCTTGAGGAAGATCATGGCGTAGCGCGCGCCGATGCAGCTGCGCGGCCCGGCGCTGAACGGCATGAAGGCGGCCGCGGGCCGCGCCGCCACCGCGCTCGCCAGGAAGCGGTCCGGATCGAAGCGCTCCGGCTCGGGGAAGTGCTTGGGGTTGTGATGCGAGGCGAGCGGCGACAGCGCGACGAAGCAGCCCGCCGGCAGCGTGTGGCCCGACGGCAGCGGGACGTCGCGCAGGCAGCGGCGCCCGAACGCCGGGAACGTCGGGAAGTAGCGCAGCGTCTCCTTGACGAAGCGGTCCAGGTACTCGAGGTGGTCCACGTCGCCCACCTCCAGCGGACGCTCCGCCCCCAGTGTGTCGTCGAGCTCCTGAGGCACGCGGAAAGACTCGTATCCCCCACGCTTCAAGGAGCCCAGAAAAAATAAATAAAAATTGCCGTACCTGCTGGATTCTGATTTGATGCTCGGGCAGGATAGACAGCACGAGGAGCTGGATGGACAGCGAGTCCATGGAGGTGACAAAGCTCGCCGCCAGCATGGTCTTGAGCTCGCCGTACAGCTCGTCCCTGGTGAGCTGGCGGCCGCTCTCCGACCCCAGCACGTGGTCCAGGAAGGCCTTCCGCCGCCCAGTCGGTGTGTGCTTGTTCGTGCCGCTGCCGCCCTCCTGAGGACAGAGGTCGCCTCGCCGATAGGAAAACGAGAACATGACCTGTGTAACGAACGCTGTGGTGTCCCCAGAAAAAAATGCGAATCTTGTATGGTGGTGCGTGGCGGTCTGCCTACTGCTAGGATGACTTCCGCTAGAGTCCTATAGGACTCAAGGACTCTAACTTCCGCCAGTCCCCTAGACAACATCTCGCACCCTTGCAGCTAAGTTGCATAGTATGTAGATGCAGTCGCTGGCACCCTTCGCTTCAGTCTGCCTTAGTCAATCTGAATTTTACCATGTTGCTAGATACGCCCCGCCGTCCTCACCATTTTATTTTTCAAGACGTCGTTGATGAGTTTGTCGTAGACTTGATTGATGCGTCGGTACTTGGCATAGTTGGCGTCCAGCCTGAAGAACCAGTCCAAGTGGTACCACGGCCGCACGGCACGGTACATCAGCAGGGAGGACATGGTGTCGACCTGGTCGACCATCTCCTGGCGCAGCTCCGGGCCGAACAGCTCGCCGCTCGCGTTGAGGATGGTGCGGAAGGCCGAGTCGACAGCGGCTATGCCACAGAGCGGTACAACGTCGAACACCTAGAGACAGACACACACCACGGCACGTCGTATTCCCTCTCAACATGAAACGCGCTATAGCATGACATATCCCGAGGGGAAACAACTCTGAATTTTAGTGCACAAAATTTTGTAAATTTTGGTGAATTAGCCTGAATTTCTCTTAATTTTCTTGATTTTTTTCTGAATTCGCGTGGTGTACAAAAATTTCAGAGGTGTTTCCCACTCGCATATCCGCTCTGAGCTGCACCTCTCCGGAGTTGGCCCGGGGCCGCAGGTTGGCGACGAGCTCGGCGGCCGCGCCCTGCATGAGCGGCTGGAACTTGTTGATGACCTCGCGGTGCAGCGAGGGCAGGATGAGCTTGCGGTGGCGCCGGTGCTCGGCGCCGTTCAGCACGAGCAGGCCGCGGCCCAGGATGGGCTCGATTAGGCGGTACATGACGCGCGGCTTGTGCATGCACGCGGGCGACGACAGCACCACCTCCACGTCCTCCGCGTCCAGCACCCACACGGCGAGCAGCGGCCCAAACCAAAGCCGGAAGATGGTGCCGTACTGCTTCATCATGCCCTAAAAAAGAAAATAAATAAATAAATTGCTGAGCTGAAATTAGATGTAAAAAAATTTGCACTACGGCTAAGACAGCGGAAAAATCAATAGCAGGGTAGCTAGAAAATTAGCAGGGAAGATTAAACATTTGCACCGTAGCTTAAAAGTAGCTGTGACGTTACAGTTAAAAATATAGTACTGTTGCTAAATATTTTTGGCTAAGACGCGAATTATTTATTTTGCGTGCAACATCGCCAGCATTAACGCGTGTCCAAGTCAACGTGATTAAATTATGCGATGACGTCAGTTAAAATTTACTTCAAAAAGCAGCTCAAATTTCGACGGTTTTGAGTTTGGTCACCTGAACTACATGGTTTTCTGGATGCAGATATGCACCGGAATTCAAATTCGGACGCAATCAAAGCGTCTTACCTGGAACGACCTCCGCAGCCGGGACCGGGAGAAGCTGAGAAAGTTTCCCACGACGGGGAGGGTGGGCGGCCCCGGGATGGAGGCGGCCACCCTCGCCATCCTGCGGACGTCCAGGATCCAGAGGACGAGCAGCGGCAGCGCGGCCACCGCGGCGGCCAGCATCACGGAGGACCAGGACCAGGCCATCATCGCGGAGCTGAGCGGAGCCGATCTGATGCTAAGCACGCTCCTGCTGCCTGCTGCCGTCTCGTCACAGACCTGCGACTGTGACAACTCCGGGGGAGCCGGAGCCGGAGGTCCTGCCGCGGCACCGGCTCATTGGGCCTGGGCCTGGGCCGGGGGCGAGCGGGGGCGGGCTCGCTCTGTAGCTTGTCTCCCTCTTGTCCTCCGCCGTGGCACCTTGCCTGTGTCACCGGCCGTGCCGGGCGGGCCGGGGCGGGGCGGGGCGGAGTGGGGTGCGCGGTGCAGGCGCTAGTGATCAGCCGCCCGCCGTGATGCCATCTCTGGGGGAAAAGCCGCAATTTCGAACGATACGGAAGGTTAATACGCGGCGTCGCGCACGTGATCGCGACACATGCCTGGGCGTCGCCAGCACGATGTAGACCTCATCGTGGTCGCCAGCGATCAGAGGTTGCTTTACTGCTGGGCTCCAACCCTTGTTTTGATTGCTGATTGGGACAGCTATTTAAGGAACGGGTGTTAGTCCGCCCCCTCGTACTTCGTCCCTATGGCTTCCGGTTTCGATAGAAAGACGAAGCCCTTCCGCTCTATCATTTTCTTAATCTGTCTTTCTCTCTTGACAACCTTATTCCACGTAATGTGAGCGAGATTATTAAGCAATATCACCCGGCAGTTATGGCGACGGTAAAGCACAGGGGTGTGGGCCCGACCAGGCCATCAGACTTTTCTTCGGGCTGGCTTGGTTTAGCACACTTTGAACTCAATAATGCATATACGCCGCCCTTAACCCCTTTCTTCCACTCTTATCAGTGAACCAGCCCTTTGCCCGTTGGGTAAGATGGTGCCCTGCAGTGGCGCCAGAAAATTAGGCAATAAGCGACCCCACACAGTAGAGTGAAGCGTGCTGCATAAGCGCCTTGGCTACTAGGCAGCATGTTCGCACCTGTGCTAAGGTGTTGCCTAGTAGGCAGGCGAAGATGCAGCCCGCTTCATTCTACACTGTGTTAGTGCTGCTGCTTATTGCCTACACTGATAAATTGACTTGCGCGGGGCAGTTAGGGTGGCACTGCGGTACTCACCCAGTTCGAGAGGGCGGTGCGGTGTAGAGTGCACTGGCTGTGGCAGACTGGCTCCGCGCCCGGAATAGGCTAAGCTTATAACCTCCGTTCCGTTGGCCTCAGTTTTCTGGCTGCGCCCACCGCCCGCCCGCTCCGGGGCAGCCGGAAGGCCCTCCGAAGGCCGCCTGAAATCATGCAAGGGGCAGGACTGTCGGCTCGAGGTGGGAGGAGGAGGAAATGGACTCCAATATGACGCCCCCAGTGTTTCCCTTCTTTGCACAATGGTCTCTTTCTCCGTGTTTCACTTTGCACAGAGGTGACGTCACTGGGTCTGCACAGCATCCAGCAGCCCCAGCGGGGCTGTAATCAAGGAGAATCGTCTCGTGCATGCCCTGTTGAGAGTCGTGTCTCGAAATATTAGGAGGTTTTCGGGGAATAATAAATCAAGCGGTCGTTTAGGTTAGTCATGCAGACGTACCACATACTTTTCTGCTCCCCAGCGCGGTGAGTCTTTTACCGCCCTCTTGCCGGTAAAAACTGTCATTCAGTCTTATTCAAGCATATTTCGCTTCCATTTGACATTTCGGGAGAAAAAAAAATGTTTTTACTCGCCTTGCCTGTTGCGAGTTAATTGGAGCAAATGCACAATGACGCAGACGAGTTGGTTATTTGAACCAATGCATTAAACATTTACCAGAATTCACAAGGGTAAAATTTTCGAGATACGAGATGTCCGGGTCGAGGTTGTTTGTGTGTTACTCCTCGTGATGCGACGCGCAGAGATTGCTGCACTCCGTACCGTTTATCCTGCGTGCTCTGCGGCCTTTGGATACGCATTCGCCGAGGCGCTCGCCAAAATACTGATCGCGTGCGGAAATACAGATACGAGGCAAAAGAAGCAAAATGGATGAAAAGTAAATAAACACACAATGGTCGGCGGTGCGCAGCGCCGGAGCCCTTCTGTGTGTCCCTGATTGACCTCTGATCTGTTTGTCGCGCAGTCACCTCCCCCCCCCCTCCCCCCTGTCGGTCAGTCAGTCAATCGCGTCTCAGTTTGTTTTGTTGTGTTTTCTTGGGTGACAAAGATAAACCACGCGCGGCCGTGCAGCCGTGCTCCTGGGAGGCTGCATCTCGCACGCTCTCCAACCACACCATACTCGTTTTCCTTTTTTACTCAAAAAGTAAAACCTGCCACCAAGAACTCTCAGTTCTCGTTTCTGCGGAACCTAACTGTCAGCATCGAGGGGGAAACAACTCTGAAATTTTTGTACACGTCGTGATTCAGGAAAATTCTAAAACATTATATAAAATATCATTAAAATTCAGGTCAAATTCAAGTGAAAATCCACGAAAATTCACAAAAATTCAAGAAACGTGTCCACCAAAATTCAGAGTTGTTTCCCCCTTCGATCAGCATTCTCTTTTGTCCAGAGCCTCCGTAAACATTTTGCATTTTCCATAGTTTAATCAGTTTAATAGAGGACGAGAGGGGTCCAGTTTACGTGACAATGAAGGCGTCAGCCTTAGTCCAGGTCGTTGAGTTGGTTTAGTGCACGAGGGTGGTGACCACAGCAGCTACCCGCCCCCCCCTCGCCCCGGCCGCACCCTGCCGATCGGCCTCGCTTGCTCGGCCCGGGGCCGGTGCATTGTTCGAGATTCCCGCGGAGTACCCGGTTCGAACCGGCCCGGCCACGAAGCATTGACCTGCTGCCCGTCAGGAGAGCGATTCCGGTGGGGGTGGCCCGATCCCTCTACTGGAAACACATCTAATTTTGATAAGAGGTAAATTTACCTCTACTGCAATATGCCTCTAATAATATTGCTGCGAAAATACCTCTACAAGATTTACCTCTACTGTTAGGAGTAAAACACAGAGTTGGGACTTTACCTCTAAAATGTTTTAGGAGTAAAAACTCTCCTACTGTGTTTTACATGTAAACCTTGACGCGGCGTAATCACGGCTACGTCAGTTACCTCTCTACCCTTGAGATGAAAATTGCGCAGTTCGGGAAAGGCGTGCAACGGTCACCCGGCGAGAGCTGCAGTTGTCGAAATAGGTTCTGTGAACCAAGTTGTCCTCCAGCCATGCCTAAGATTAGGCAGCCGTGCCTGACACTCGTGTGTTGCGGGCTGAGCCCGGCCACCGGCGTCGCCCTGTTTTACCGACACTGTTCATTACGTACACTCATTTATTCGCACTAGGGTTCTTATTTTTACGGAAAAAGAAAATTTTTGGAAAAGAAGTGGATTTTCTATCCGATTTTTTTTGTGGAAAATTTGGAAAACGTTGGAAAAATTGTTGATTCCATGAAATCTGCGTTTCTGATGACAAAAACGATACAAAACGGTCTAATAACGTTCCTTCAGCTTATGGTAGTATGCGTTCAACAAAAGACGTTGTAAAACGGGCTAGGATCATGGATATTTCAAGATTCGATACAAAATGATAACAAACATCGAAATTTGACAAAGAAAACCTTAATTTTTTTTAGTAAATTATGATGATGTCGCATTTTTCACCCCTCTCTTAAAGCGTTTGCCATCGTTCTGGACAATGAACACGGAGCAAAAAGTGTGTTTCAACACAATTTGAGTTTTCTTATTTTTCCAATTTTTTCGACACCCATGTTTTTTTTTTCGGAAAAAAGAAAAACGGATTTTTTTGGTTAAATTTTTAGATAAGTTTTCGAGCTGCCAAACCCTAACTCGCACTTGGCATACTTCACATTTTTACTAGCACGTGTATATATTATGAGCTCAGTGTCAGCTGTCACCATTACCCGTGGCCGCGGTCCAGGCCAGTACCCCGGCCCCGCGAGTACCCGCGGGGTAAGGTGACCGGCCTTACCTCTCCGTGGCCGTGGCCCTGGAGTGCCTGGAGCGTGTTAATTAAGTCAAGTACGCGTGAGCTCGATTGTCTGACCTGATGATTTCCTCAAAATCCAAAAAAGTGCCATGATTCTTTCCGACCTTGTTTGCACGGGTAAAGTGGAGAAGGAATAGGTATCATGGTCGGAGCATGCACCGAAAAAATTGAATAATATATCTCAAATTATTTTTTTTTACAGAGCTATTTTTAAAAAAAATGGAAAAATTGGTAGGCCCCTACCTAACTCGCAACCTGCGAGCCCCGCCTGCTTAACTTCGGAGTTCTGATGGGATCCGGTGTGTTCCAGGCGACCGCCACCCCGCGGGCACGAGAAGTCCTCTCCTCTTCGGGGAGAGTCCCCGCTTAAGGCTGGCGGCCTGTCAGGCCCGCCGTACTACCCTATTTAAACAGCGCCTTGAAGCCGTAGGTAGCATTTCGGACCAACGACTGGGCACCACCGGACCGCATGACCGGTCAGTGGGAGGTAGAGGCAAGGCAGGACGATAGAGGGGGAGAAAAGCAGAAAGAGAAGTTTTTGCGGAAGAGTAAGCGTACGGTTGGTTAGACCTGTACTGACCCGCTCCCGCACAGGTCATGGAAAAGCTGTTTACTAAGGAGCCAGATTCATAGGCCTTACTTCCCCACGAGGGACCACCCCCCGTGGCATGGGACGGAACTTCCTGACAACTCGCTTTCGCTGCCAGAGAAGAACCTACCTGGGAATTGAACCCAGGCCCCAAGTGCCGAGTCTCATGACACCCCGCGGCTTTCGTGGTACTAAGACCACTAGACCGTCGGCGATTCCACGAGGGAGCTCCGTTGAAATGGGGGGTTTGAATTCCACGCCAAGCTGCTGTCCTCGGAAAAATTTATATTTTATTGCAAGATTTGAACCCGGGTTCTGCGGCCCCCGGATCATCACTGTGCCGGCACGGCTACGACGCCATGGTACGAGTCGGCTTTCCACTGGGGGTGACGCCGCGAAGAGCCGTAGTCGCCGACGAACCTGTACCGGTGGCGTCATCAGTACGCCTGCTCTCCTTGCTGGGACAGTCCAGCCGCGTGGCGACTTTGGTATCCACATCGGCACCGTTAGGAGTATTGGGTGGGCACAGGTTCGAATACCGATCGCAATATTTTTTTTTCGAAGTAGCTATGTCTCTTTTAGTTGCCCTAAGCACGAGGACAGTGGATAAAAAGGATTAAGTTGGTTAAAAATAAATCAAAACAAATCCGCACTCGACATTGATGTCGTCCCCTGTGAAATACCACCCTGTTTTTTCTTCTTTTTATTTCTTTTTATCAGTACGTAGTTTTTCCTATTATTTGCAGTTGCCCGAGGCATTAAAAAATATTTTTTCTTATTAAGACAAAAATTCACCCCGTAGCAAAGCTACTAACTTAAAAAAGAAGAAAAAAAAATAAAAGAAAAATAAGTTACAGATAGGGGTGGCATTAGAACCTCTGTCCAACTCGTGCGAACTCGTGCTTTCACAGGCGACGACATCAATGTCGTGTGCGGATTTGTTTTGATTTATTTTTAACCAACTTAATCCTTTTTATCCACTGTCCTTGTGCTTAGGGCAAAAAAGAATTAAGTTGGTTAAAAATAAATCAAAACAAATCCGCACTCGACATTGATGTCGTCGCCTGTGACAGCACGAGTTGGACAGAGGTTCTTATGCCACCCCTATCTGTAACTTCTTTTTCTTTTATTTTTTTTCTTCTTTTTTAAGTTAGTAGCTTTGCTACGGGGTGAATTTTTGTCTTAATAAGAAAAAATATTTTTTAATGCCTCGGGCAACTGCAAATAATAGGAAAAACTACGTACTGATAAAAAGAAATAAAAAGAAGAAAAAACAGGGTGGTATTTCACAGGGGACGACATCAATGTCGAGTGCGGATTTGTTTTGATTTATTTTTAACCAACTTAATCCTTTTTATCCACTGTCCTCGTGCTTAGGGCAACTAAAAGAGACATAGCTACTTCGAAAAAAAATATTGCGATCGGTATTCGAACCTGTGCCCACCCAATACTCCTAACGGTGCCGATGTGGATACCAAAGTCGCCACGCGGCTGGACTGTCCCAGCAAGGAGAGCAGGCGTACTGATGACGCCACCGGTACAGGTTCGTCGGCGACTACGGCTCTTCGCGGCGTCACCCCCAGTGGAAAGCCGACTCGTACCATGGCGTCGTAGCCGTGCCGGCACAGTGATGATCCGGGGGCCGCAGAACCCGGGTTCAAATCTTGCTATGAAATATAAATTTTTCCCAGGACAGCAGCTTGGCGTGGAATTCAAACCCCCCATTTCAACGGAGCTCCCTCGTGGAATCGCCGACGGTCTAGTGGTCTTAGTACCACGAAAGCCGCGGGGTGTCATGAGACTCGGCACTTGGGGCCTGGGTTCAATTCCCAGGTAGGTTCTTCTCTGGCAGCGAAAGCGAGTTGTCAGGAAGTTCCGTCCCATGCCACGGGGGGTGGTCCCTCGTGGGGAAGTAAGGCCTATGAATCTGGCTCCTTAGTAAACAGCTTTTCCATGACCTGTGCGGGAGCGGGTCAGTACAGGTCTAACCAACCGTACGCTTACTCTTCCGCAAAAACTTCTCTTTCTGCTTTTCTCCCCCTCTATCGTCCTGCCTTGCCTCTACCTCCCACTGACCGGTCATGCGGTCCGGTGGTGCCCAGTCGTTGGTCCGAAATGCTACCTACGGCTTCAAGGCGCTGTTTAAATAGGGTAGTACGGCGGGCCTGACAGGCCGCCAGCCTTAAGCGGGGACTCTCCCCGAAGCGGAGAGGACTTCTCGTGCCCGCGGGGTGGCGGTCGCCTGGAACACACCGGATCCCATCAGAACTCCGAAGTTAAGCAGGCGGGGCTCGCAGGTTGCGAGTTAGGTAGGGGCCTACCAATTTTTCCATTTTTTTTTTTTAAATAGCTCTTTAAAAAAAATATTAAAAATGAATTTGAGGTGTGCTCTGACCATGATACCCATTCCTTCTCCACTTCACCCGTGTAAACAAAATCAGAAAAAAGCAAGGCACTTTTTTGGATTTTGAGGAAATCATCAGGTCGGACAATCGAGCTGCAATCGCAGAGGATAGCAGGGGACTCTTACGGTTCGTTGGGGTCGAACAAAACGAGGTCGGACAAAAAAAAAAAAAAATAATAACTATCACACCCTGAGTGCCAGGTCGGACAAAAAGAAACGTGTGACGGTGGCGGTCGCAAAATTCCCGAGGCTTGACAAAAAGAAGGTCGGACAACCCATTTGCTTCGAAGGGCAGGGGCCACCAAAGGGCTGGAGAAAACATTGTCGGGGGTTTTCCGATACCTAGTATTTTGTTATTTCATTAGATGCAAGTATGTTAGAGGTAAAACACTCCCTTTTTTAGATTCAGATCCAATAGAGGTCAAATTACGGTTATTTTTGTAGAGGTGTATTCGTTAGATGCATCCACTGATTTTTCTTAGAAGCAAAACTCTGGTTGGTCTTAGAAAGATTTTTACTTCTTGCTGTATTCGAGTAATTTGCCTCTAAAAACTAGAAGCATTCATTTCTCTTATATGGAAATTTTGCCGTATTCTGTTAGATTGAAAATACTTAGATGGAAATTAGCTATGTGAATTCTTTTCGAAGCATTTTCTTTAGATGAATTGGACCCATCTCTCACAGAACCTATTTCGACAACTGCGGCTCTCGCCGGGTGACCGTTGCACGCCTTTCCCGAACTGCGCAATTTTCATCTCAAGTGTAGAGAGGTAACTAACGTAGCCGTGATTACGCCGCGTCAAGGTTTACATGTAAAACACAGTAGGAGAGTTTTTACTCCTAAAACATTTTAGAGGTAAATTCCCAACTCTGTGTTTTACTCCTAACCGTAGAGGTAAATCTTGTAGAGGTATTTTCGCAGCAATATTATTAGAGGTATATTGTCGTAGAGGTAAATTTACCTCTTATCAAAATTAGAGGTGTTTCCAGTAGAGGTACTAGAGGCGACCCGATTCCGGTGCATGCCCTCCCATCGCTCTGCCTCTCTCGCACTCATGAGGTGCGCCGTATAGGTGAGAGAGAAACAGAGCGAGGAGGGTGTGCACCAGAATCACCAGAATCCTTTAGGCCCTCGCAGTGTCCCCGCCCCGCTGAGATCGGGGTGTGAGCGTGAGCAGAAAGAGTTTTGCCTATCTCTACGGAGGGGAGGGGGAGGGGCGCTCCCGTTGCCGCGGGGTGCCTGACGCCTGGGCTGACGTCACAGGGTCTCGGAGGCACAACGCGGCGTGAGCGGCAGAGGACCTTTCCTTTCCTCTCCCGCTCCCTCTCTTCTCTTCTCCTCTCCTCTCCGCGTTGTTGACTCAGGGTGGGGGTGGGATTCTGCCCGACGTCGCCGCCCACCTTGGAGGCGCGCGTTGGTGTCTGCAGAGCCGTGCTAGCGTTACGACGAGTGTGAGAGAGACGGCACCTGTACCTGCGCACTCGCCTTTGGCGTCGTGCATGCGGCCCTCGTGTCTGGAACCCGTGCCGTCTACTGTATGAGAGGTGGGCGTGAGGTCCGTGAGAGTGAGAGAGGAAGAGACGATCTTGAGAAGGGCGAAACTAAATGGGGAAACAACTCTGAATTTTAGTGTACACATTTTGTGAATTTTTGTGAAATCTCGTGAAGTTTTGTGAATTTTTATTGAATTTTTATGGATTTTCACTCGGATTTGATCTAAATTTTTGAGAATTTTCCTAAATTTTTTCCTTAATTTAGGGAATTTTTCTATTTTTTTTTCTGATTGTTTTTTGTACGAGGGAACAAAATTTTCAGAGTTGTTTCCCCCCCCCTCGGCAAAACTGCAAGGCTCGTGCCGCTACCTGCGCTGCCACCCCGCCCCGCCCGGGTGGCTCCCCTACCGACCTCGCCCCGCCCCGCCCGGCCCCGGCCGTGCTGATAAGCTTGGAGCGTCTGGACCACGGCGGAAGCCTCATCAAGAGGGTTTGGTGGAAAAGCATTCTTACGTGATTGTCAATAATTTGTTTGATGGAAAAAATCCCATACCCTCCGTCGCACTAGGGTTGTGTGCGTCGGGCAAATATCAGGAAACAGCCCCCGTATATTGCTCGGCCGGCCGCGAGCAGGCCGACGCGGTGCCGCGAACCGCGTGCGTTGACTTTTGCATAATCAGGCCTGTTTCTGAAATATGTAAGGAATATCGAAAGCATCGACAGTCAAACTTCCGGAGTGATTCGGCCTCGATCTCATTTCCCTACGCATTTTAAAAATGCGACGTGTATTTAATGTCAGGAAAACAAGGGACACCGTGTGACCCCAGCACACACGGTTTAGTAGTTCACCGAGTCCACCAGTAACGATAGAGACGTGGAGGAGTGCCGGCCGGATAGGTGCATCCCGTCCCGAGGGAAGCACATCGTTGAGACAAGGCAGGCGTACGTGTTCCACGGCGTGCACGCCCGCCCTCTCCCCCTCACAGCGCAGTGAAATATCTTTACTCACGAATATGTTTTACGCCGCCGAGTCTCTCTCCCCACACTGCCGTCCCGCCACCCCAGCCCTGTAGCGCAGCGCAGCACTGTCTGCTGTCTGCTCAGGCGTATAATATCCGGGGAGCGAAATACAAAGACACGGTAAAAGCAATGTCCGAATTTTTGAGGAGAAACGGAGAACTTTGAGGCACTGCATGACTTTGAGGAAAACTCCTCAGATTTTGAAAAAAAATCCCTTAAAAATAAGGGAAATTTCCTTGTTTTTTTTGAGAGGTTTTACTCAAAATCTGAGGAGTTTTCCTCAGTCACGGGGTGCCTCAAAGTTTTCCCTTTATCCTAATAAAATAAGACATTGTTTTCACGGTGGAGCGGGGAGTAAAACCTGCTCGTAGGAAGGGGCACGGTGGCAGCAGTAGAAGGAGCTAGTCGTGGGAAGGTCGCGGGACCGGCTTCAAAGGGCTGAGTTTTGACGTCTCAACCGAGTGGAGGGGGTGGGGGCCTGGGACAAAAGAGGGGAACAGCCGCCCCGCCCCGGCCCGATGCAGCAGGGAGTTTACAGGGGCGCTGGACAGCAGGCAGCTCGACGGCGACGAAGCGAGGTCTCTAAAATTCTTAGCATGTGTTCGAATCAAAATACTTTTTACCCACGATATGTTCTGTTATACAGGTGTTTTGAAGCCGAATGCTCGCGAATTTTGAGAACGATAATACGGTGCATCGCGGTGGCGGTCCAGAGATGTCCGCCCGCACTGCAGGGGTCGCGAGACCTTTTCTCTTTAGCTGATATAAATAGTCGCAGAGGAGCTATTTCTGTCATCGATAAGAGGCGGCGGCCGGCGCTGACAGGGCCTCGCAGGGCGGGGCAGGGCGGGCCGGACGTGCACGCGCGCACGTTGTACGACTTTTGGCGCCACTTGCACCACCAGGAGCACTTTCTCCACCGTTTCGGCCACACCCTGCTCCGCCCCGCCTCGCCCCGCCCCGCCGCCCAGCAGCCTGGTGGGGCGAGGTCTTGCAGTGTGGTATATCGGACCTGACCGCAGGACAGGATAACTCGGCGATGCCAGCGCTGAGCAGGATTCGCTCTTCGCATTCTTCACACGGAAAAAAAAAAACTCGTCCTGGTTATTCCAAGCGTCCCCGGAAATACTGTGTATTTTCCGGTATTTTCTCCGTAAGAGCTGCTTGGTTTTTCCAAAACTGTTTGGGAATGAAGACGTCGTTTTCTCCGTGCAAATCCCTGTCAGCAGGGCTGTGCCGCCACTCGCTTCTCTCTATTTTCCTACCCTGCCGAGCATGCAGAGTGCATACTCCGAACGTCACGAACAGTCTTCTGTTTTCGACTCTTTGAACTACTCTTCTCCGTATTACCCAAATTCTTCAGCCGCCCTCATACCCCTGCTGTGCCGCGTAAGACGCGCACATGGCGACAGTGTAGTATTTGTTTGCTTCGACAAACAGAGACAACCCTAAGAGCCCTTGCCTTTCACCCCGCCCAAAAAAGACGACGTAATGCGGTTTAGTCGGAAACTCATGCGGAGAGAGGAGATCTCGCCGTCATCGTCGGCCGGAGTAGAAAAACAGAAAAACCTACCCTGAAAAATGCTTGCAAGGAATAGATATGTCTGGCGAGTTCCGACGAGTTTCTCCGCAGTACAACGATCAAGAGCTCTTCGCAACGATAGAGAGAATTCAGGTTTCTCGCAGAATTTTTCCAGTCCACGCACTAGGTTTGCGCCTTGGGGTCCTTCCCTTAAAAATGTACACCATATAACAAAATCGGTAAAAAATAAATCAGAAAAAAAAATCAAGGAAAAATCAGAAAAAATCAAGGAAAATCGCGAGAAACTAGAGAAAAACCAGAAAAAGCGGTGTGAGTTTGAATTTATAGTGAAGGATCTCTCGGTTTGCGCTGCACGTGGCCTAAGCGTGCGCACATCATTTAAGAAAATAAAACTTTCCCTCTGTCCACGATGTACTGTCATGTTGTGATACCACGCGCGCAGTTTTCGGAGTTTCCCTTCAGGCGGAGACAGAATTTCTCCTCCTGCGGGGAAATTTCCCCCCTGGTCACGTTATCAGCGTGGGGCCGGCCGGGGGCGGCGTGGTGGTCGCTCGGAACGGCAAGGCGCGGCGACGTCCTCCCGCCGGCCGGGGCGGCGCGGGGCGTGGTGGGGCGGGGCGGGGCGTGGCGGGGCGGGGCGGGGCGGGGCGGGGCCCGGGGCTTGGCGGGCAGCGGCCGGGCCGGACAGTCGCACCGCGGAGGGGATTGTGTCCAGTCGCGCTGGGAGCAAGCAGCCGTAAGGGAGCGTCAGGATAGTCACAGTGAGCACCGCGAGCAGGACCAGGACCTAGGAGAGGGAGCACACGGCACAGCACGCGGCGCCAGGCTCCGCACTGCTGCACAGCACCCATACGCAGGGCGCCACCACACGCCCGCCCCGCCCCGCCCCGCCCCGGCGCCCGCAGGCCCAGGGAGAGAGGACGTTGAAATGAAACTGTACGAAGCGGAGACCAGCGGCCGCAGCCGGATGGTAGGTGTAGTGTAGTGTAGTGCCGCCTTGTTGTTATTGTGGTGGTGGAGGCCGGCGCGCCATTTCCTCCGCGCCGTGCTGCTATTCCTGGTGTTGTGACGGCGCGCGGGCCTCGCGAATGTATGGGGGTCTGAATCTGAACAGGGCTCACTGACCGCTCTGCGCCGCGCCGCCAGGCGCCACTGATGACGGTACAGTAGAAGAGGCAAGAAGCTGCCCAAACACACACACTGGAGTAAGGCGGGCTGCATCGGCGCCTGCAACACCTGAGCACAGCTCCGTGCGTGTTGCCTAATAGGCAGGCGCGCGGGTGTGTCTGTGTCCCGTTCCACGCCACTCTGGATGGGCTGCTTTATTTCCCACTTCACTCTTGGCATTACATTTCCAGCCACACGCGGCTCGGCGGTGGAGAGCCCCTGTGGCCGGTGGCCAGGTGCGGCCCGGCCCGCTGCGCACCCAGGCGCACCGGGTTGCCGACCCTGGACTGCGCAGGCGCTCGCCACTATACTTCTCGTAGAAGGAATTCTGGGACCAATTTTTTTTTTAGGCAACGGAGTTGCCTTCTAAAATCGCTGGAAAACTCGCGTGTTTTGTTTCACATGGCCCCTTACCGCAGAGAATGAACTGACGGAGGAATTTGATAATATTTAGCATACCTATAGAATTTAATCATGTACTTACATTCGATTCTGAAGTCTAGTTGAAATCTGTCTCGTAGAAATTTTGTAAATTTGAATTGAAATTCGAGTTTCTATGGTAATGCTCGACTCGTCAGGCAAAATGAACAAGGGAAGGGGATATTTTTTTCGTGGAGGGGGTAGACCGAGCCGAGCCATGGAAAAACATAGGGATACCACGCTTCGCCAAGTGTGTAACCAACTGAACACTTGAAAAGTGTTTAGAAAATAAACATCTGCTGATCTATAGTTTGAACTAAACATGATATAGTGTTTAAATATTAAATATTAGCAGTTAAACATCAGGTGATGTTTAGAACTATACATTTGTTTTACCAGTGTTGCTCCTGTCTTATATACACTATTACGAAACCGTCAGAGTATACACACTGGAAACTCGCCTTCTCAATTAAAATTTAGTTTCATCAAAATACTAATCACGAGAACGGTAAACTGTGATTCTCGAAGGTGTATTCTACATATAACAAAACTACAGGTGTATCTTTCAGTTTTACTATACCCTCACAATAATTTTGCCATAGTTACACAAACTCCGTTGTCTACCAGGATTTTGTGAAATCGCATTTCTTTTTCTGATCTTTGAACTACAACGAAAATTCTTCGTACCACTATCTTCTGCAGCTTGTGAGTGCACGTGCACTCAGTGCACCACGAGGCGACATGGGGCGCAACTTTCAGTCGTTTGAGAGGCCGTCGCCAAGAATCGCGCCGGGTGGGCGGGGGCGGGGTATGAGCCCGACACGACACCGACCAGTGCGCGCTGGGATTTACGGCCACCCCTTCAAAGTTGCATGGGTGTGCAACATAATGTTGCGATGAGGGAGCGGCGCACTCCCCTCTGGTCCAGTGGTCCACACTGCACCTAATATGGGCGATCCAAGAAGAAGCAGGGCGACTTGAGTCGCCTTCTGGAATCCATGTTACTGTACTGTACCGTGTAAAAGACATATTGCTCATGCACACGTGTCTGCCACCCCGCAGCAAGGAGGTCTGATTAGTGCAGACGACTTGACTTGGGATGATCAGAATGTGTCTCGAGTCGTCAGTTTCGGGTCGGGCAGCTGAAAGTCGCCCGCCACGTGCTAGGGGCACCTTAAGATGACAGTGCAGCCCTTTGGGAGATGAGCGAAAAGGCGGAGGGCCGGCCCCGGCCCAGCCTCATATGCGCCGGTCCGTCTGCTCGTACCCATTACTACCGTACAGCCTCGGCGGTGCGGCTGGACGAATCGGACATTTTCGGTTCGAGAAAGATAAAGGCAAGACAATAAGGCCGGTTTGGCGCGGCGCCCCGCGGAGTACAGCACGGCTGATTCCCGTCCCGGGCCCGGGCAGGCCGGGGGCTCTACTCGGCGGAACGGGCTGTCCGCTCCGTCCCGTCCTGCCCGCCCCGGCCGCGTCGGTCGCACCAGAGATAGCGCAGCGCCCGAGCCGCCGATGGAAAACTCCAGTACTTGACTCGGGGCAAATTTGGAAGCAAAGCGCTCGGGGACTGCTGCATGGTCGTTCAGAGAGCGCGCCGCCGCCGCCGCGCTCAAGCGTTCTGCAGTAGTACGCACAAATAACGGCGCCACAAGTTTACGATTCCGCGCGCGGGGAGATTGCAGCAACGGAGAGAGGATGGGAGGGGGAGAGGGGATCATCCGGTGTGATCTAGTTCGGTTCGATGAGGTCGCGTGTGCGTGGTCGCTGCAGTGTAGCGGGTGCAGCCGGTGCGGCGCGCGATACCCGTCACGAGGAAGGAAGAGGATGATGGCAGGATCGGCAGCACAGCTCCCGTACCGGCTCCACTCGCCGCACCTGGTGTGCCCGCCCTCCAATAAACCTTCAGCCGGCGCGGCGGCTGCGTGGGCGGGCCGCGCGGGCCGCCGTCTCTCTCGCACGGCCGCGCGCCGCGCGCACGCTCACGGGGGAGCGACCGGGTCGGGAATAGATCGCACATGAGCGACTGACGTCAGCAGAGATGAGGATGAGGTCACAAAACGGCAACTGTTTGGACAACAGCGGCAGTCTTATCGGAGGCGGAGGGTGCGTTCGTGCCGGCGCCCCGCCCCGCCCCGCCCCGCCCCGCCCCGCCCCACCGCGCTCCCCGCGACATCATGACGCCGTTAATGAGTCCTGCCTCCTCTCCGCGCACGACCTGACCTACCGTCTAATTCCGAAGATCGCTCTGTCCTTGTCGCACTCATGGGGCCCAGCCATCCCCAAAAGAAGGCACCGCCATAGGTGCGACAAGGATGGAGGCACGATAGCGATCCTCGGAATCAGTCGGCTGACCCCTGATACCTACCCGCGCCGGAGGCGGGCGCCCCGCGGCGGGACGCAAGGACGCTGCCCTTCCCTCCGGACAAACCAGAAAGGTTACCCACCTGCCACCCCGCCCCACCCCGCCCCGCCCCGCGCTTCTCGAGCGTCACCTTCGTCCTCCACTTGTCCGCTAGACTGCTGGCTGGCTACGGCTCCCTGCGGCTGCTGTTGTTGTCAACTGAAACCCGAACCCGCGCAAGTTGTCTTGCCGCATGACAGGTTGGGCTCCGGCTCCAGTGGTCCGGGTCCGGGGCCGGACCAGCCTGACCGCAGCCTGATGCCCGCTGCCGGCCAGGTTGCGGCCAGCGCAGGGGAGTGCTCCCAAAGAGCGTCTATCCTTGTCGCGTTCGAGGGGCACGTCGTAAAAGATCAATCAAAACCTAGTCTAATTTTTGCGATTTTGATTTCGTTTTGCAGAGCGGCCGCTGGGTTCTGGACGCGCTACTCGTGTCGTTGTGCGTCTGCCTGCTGCTCGTCCTGGGGGTGATGCTGCAGCGGGGCACGCGCCCACCGTCATCCCCGCCCCCGAGCTCCGACACCCCCGACGTGCCGCCCCCGGAGGCCCCGCCCGCCCCCGGCCCCAGCCCCACCTTCAACCCGGCGGATCTCCCGGACGCGGCCGCCGAGGACGAGGCGCCCCGCGCACGCCTCATGTCTCTGGGCTTCGCGCTGCTGCTCGTCAGCCTGGGCGTGTGCCTCTACACCATGTACCGGCTGGGCTTCTGCTGCAGACGGCGCGAGTACAACCGCGGCAGGCTCCGGGTGAGTACCGCGACCCGACCTGGCCGGGGTCACTTCGAAAAATCATTGTACAGCCCCCAAAAAATCATTAAAAAATTTAAAAAAAATCAAAAAAATCAATATAAAATCAAGTAGAAAGTTGCATAAAAATCCGAAAAATCGAGAACAAATGAACCCAAAACTGAAAAAATGGGAACAAGACAAGAAAAAACACAATTTTTTTTTTAAAGTAACATATTATTTCTTTTTTATCTCGTGAAAAATCAAAAGAAAAATCAAAAAAATCAAAAAAATCATTGTACAAGTTTTATATGAGTGATCCCCCCCTCGGACCTGGCCACCCGCCCGCCGCTCAGCCGACTTATTCCGAAGAGCACTCTCCTCGATCTGTCTCTCTCGCTCTCATGGTGTGCGCCGTTTGGGTGCGAGTGCGAGCCAAGGCGAGGAAAGCTCTCTTCGGAAAGGTCGTCTGTCCTCGCGGGTCTTGGCGGCGGGAGGAATCAGTCTCCGTGTCCGGGTGTCTCTGTCAGCCCTGTCTGACGGGCCGGTTCCTGTCTGTCGTGCTTGCAGAGTGGCATTCCCTCCGTGAACAGCCGGCTGCACCTCATCTCGGCGACTGACCTCCCGCCCACGTACGACGCCATCATGCTGTCCCCGAGGCGGCCGGGCCCGGGTGACCTGGACCTGCAGCCGCCCCCCTACTTCACCATCATCACCTTCCAGGCCGATAAAGTGCCGCCGCCCTCCTACCCGGCCCCAAGCCCCCGCGGCATGCACGGGACCTCCCCGGGGCCGGCGACGGGAGCGGAGGCGGGCCGCCCCCAGGAGGCGGGCTGAGAGCGGCCGGCGGGCCGGCCCGGCGCCTGTGCGTTCGATCCACCTCTACTCGGCGCTATGCTAGACTGCTGCGCAGCTCGTCAAGCACGCACCCAGCCTCTCTGTGGCTTGCCACCCCGCCCTCGGCCCCTGCCCGGCCCGCCGCGGCCCTGCTGGGCTTGGGCTCCGGCTTGATGTTCAAATCCCTACAAGTGTTTTTTGTTTTCCCCCATTTTATTTTCCTTTTCTTCCAGAGGATTATCTGCGGCGTTATTGTTGCACCAATCTGTGATGAACACAGTTGGTCGTATCTTAGGAAAGGAAGATCGCGTTATTCAGACATGTGTGGCAAATAAAATTGATATTAAGAACATGAGATGAATACAAGTGAACTGCTTCAAGTTGCTGCCTTTTTAAGAATGAGATCCCCTATTATTATTATTATTATTTTAAGAGTAGATTAGTAAAGAAGGAAGGCCTAAATCAATGAAAACTGCTGAAATATAAGGTTTCCTATATTCTGTGTCAACTGGGTTGTAAAAAAGGTGATGTAAATTATCATGAATTTCATTTGTTTTAAATATTATTACATTAGTGGATTTTCAAGTTCATTCAGTTAATTCACAAATTATTCTGGTGCCCACAGTTTAAAAGTCCTGTCATATGAGCAAGTAGCTATATACTGCGTGTCAGGTGATATATCTACACACATGACTTTCCCATCATGTCCAGATAGTGTCTTCACAGGCTGGAAAGTCTTATTAGACCATACCTGAAACAAAAAACACCATTTGTAGTTATGTAAGCAGGATACAAAGAGATATGTTGGAAATATAGTTGCTTGAAATCTAGAATCACCTTGGCAGTATTGTCATAGGATGCAGAAACTAAGAATGTGCCATTCTCCCTTTGGTATTTAACATCAGATACTAGATTAGTGTGAGCAGGTATTGTATATATACACTGACGCTTCCGAAGGTCCCAAACACGACACGTATTATCTTCACTACCGGTGGCAATGTGATAACTAAAATGATGAAATGGTTCACAAAATTAAAACATGTATTTACTTAAAAAACAATATCTTTCAGTCATTTTCTTTCCTCACTCACCCATCAGGAGAAAAGTCAATACCATAAATTGCCTTCAAATGTCCTTCCATGAACATAATGCAACGGCCAGTCCGAAGATCCCACACTCTTCCAAATGCATCCAAGCCTCTGCACACACAAACACACGAACAAATTTCACAATTTTTTAGATTAGATTTGCAATGCTTAAAATACCTTTTAAGTTTTCTTACCCTGTTGCAGCAACTGATCCATCTCTCTGAAAAGACAGACAATATACAGGCTTTGTGTGACCTTCTTGATGCAAGACTTCAGAACATTGCTCAAGATCCCACAATCTCCAAGAATTATCAAAACAACATGTTCCTAAGAAACGTCCAGAGGGATGAAATCCAATACGTGAAACTCTATGAGGTGCATGACCCTCGACATCAGCTAATGGTTCTTCACTGAACACAAATGAAGAAACAATGTAAGAAAATGATCTAAATTTGATATTTTATGCTTTTTGAAAGGAAGAATATACCTTTCCATTGTCCACAGTTTCACTGAACCATCAGCAGCACATGATGCAAGAGCACAAACAGCCTCATTTGCATTTTCTTGAGTAGCATTTGGATGAAAAATGACTGCTCCAACATTGCATTGATGACCTCTGAGCGTATGAATTTGTTCACATTCTGGAATGGACCAAATCTTGCACATACCACTCCTGGAAGAATCAAAACAACAGTTTAAGCAAAGTACTTAGCAAGAAGATGAAAATTAAAATTAAAAACATAGATAGATACCAAGAGCCAGTAGCTAGCATTTTTGAGTTGGGACTGAACTGGCAATATGAAATAGGTCTTGTATCTCCAATTTGAGAAGCAAAAATAGAAACAGCTTGCAGCCTTTTATGAACCTCTTGTCTTCTTGCAGTTCTCGTAGCTTCAGGGAGCTTTAGTTCTTCACGAGCTGCCTCAAGCCTCTCTCTGGCACGAACCAATGAATATTCTAGACGAGAAGTAAGATATTAGATTGGTCTGAAAATGTTTGTAGCATGTGAAAAGAAGAAAGATAATAAAAACAGGACTTACGGGCTAGCCACAAACGTGAAACCTTCAACGACTCAGGACCTTCATGATACCAAGTTGACTCCTGATCTTTCTCTTGCTGTATTCTTTCCTCTTCCTGTTCTTGCTTTTTCTTAATGGCATCTTCACCAAGTCTAGAAAGCCAATCCCTTAAACGACTTCTTCTTTCTGCAGGACCCTCTCCAAACAAACAGATAGGCTCCCCAAGCTGTCTTAAATTTTTCTTGACTTCTGCATCATCTGTTGAGACATTAATCTGTCTTGCTTTCTTCCTCCTTTCAAATTCTTCCAAAAGTGCTTGCTTGTCTTTCGACATTTCCTCTTCCAAATCAAAATATTCTGAAATAAAATATAATAATGAAATAGGACAGTAATGTTTAAAGATAGAAGGTACAAATTTTATAAGCTTGATTTAATTTTCAAATATGTATTTAATTAAAATTTACCATCATGCGTGTTAATATTTCCAATGTCCATCGATGGCCCCTCTTTGTCAGAGTCTTCATTCTCGCTGTCTTCTCTGGCCATCTCTGCTGTTTGCCTTGTCCGTTCCTGCTCCTCCAGGGATGCATAATGAATGGTTTTGGCCTTCTTGACATACTGAATGTCCTCATCATCAGACATTATCTCTGTGAAATCAGTAGAAACTGAAAAATGCTCTATCTCAACCAAATTGCATTAGAAACTTTAAGAAAACCTAACCACGGAAAATGTAAAAACAGAGGTAAAAGGCACCTTAAAAAAGGTAACTGACTCCGGGAAAAAATGACAACGTACGAAAACACTCTCCAAAAATAATCAAAACTTCTAACAACTTTTCGGTCGGTCAAAGCTAAAAACATATACTGAATTCGTATACAAGCAGGCAAGCCGGTGTTGTAAGCGGGCGGCTCTCGACTGGGCTCGTCGTCTTGTCGTGAACGTGAACGTGAATAAGAATAGACATTATGAGAAATGTAATGGTACAGAAGCAGAACAAGTGAGTGGAAAAACTAGCTGTTAAGAGTCCCGGATTTGCAGAAACTGAGAAAATGAACAGCTTATCTTTGTTATTACGCGCTAATTTAAGAATTTCTTCCATCCATAACAAATCGGTATGACATTGAACTTGTTTCATCCATTAATATAATCGTAATTTGAATGTTATTTTGTTGTGAGGTTATGTTTCCCACTACATGTATGTTTTCCGTGTTTTATTTCAGGTGGTCGCCTATTCTTCACAAGTAGCAAAAGAAAATGTCACAGTTAAGAAAAGGAAGCCAATTAGCAGGGCAATGCGAGCCTACATTGAACGAGTTAAACAGTTTGGTATGCAGGTTTTCTTTTCTATTATAACGTCATTCACACTTACTGAATAAACTTTATGCGTGTCTTATGTGATTGTAATGTCTCTCTTTCAGAGCAAAACCTTGTTCAAGAGTCAAACGAATATAATACTGGTAAAAGGTTTCTAGCTAATATAATGGGTGAAGACCCAGCAAATTTTACTTCGAAAGATGTTGAGGTATGTCAAATTTTATTTATTGCATGGGCACTCTGCTATCTCTTAAAACTTCTTAAATCTTTACTTTTCATTTTCTCAGAGAAGTGTTCAATACCTCTTACCTTCCGGGCTATTTCAACCTTTAGCAAGACCAGAAATGCTTCCTCCACAAGATACTGTAGAAAAAGCCAAGTTTGATATAAATGGTCGTCCATTTCATTTCCTTTTCTACACAACGTCACCCCTTGTCTACGAAGTCCAATTTGTAAGTTGTAACCGTAACAGAACTGAATTGGTTTCAGAATAATATTATAACTGATCTTGTTTTCCTCTCACTTGCAGGAAACAGTTAAAAGAATGAACAGGGCTGAAAAACTACTTGAAGAGATCCACAGAAAAGGTCACACTCCTGAAAAAGAAAATAAAATGTCAGTTTTCATGTGCACTCACCTACAGTTTGTGTCCTCCATGAAAGTAAAAATTTATTCATTCTGTTTAGGAGCATGCTATCTTCTGAGTGGCAAAGTCTCGAGGAATTCGAGAAGACAATTGGTGAAAGAATTCACCCCCCTGTGGTGAGTTAGTGCCATGACTTGTATATTTTACATTCTCTTTCATAATTCGATTTAAGAAGCTCTTCTAAGCATGTTTCTTGAATCAAGTTGTTTTCCGGGGGCTTGGGTAGGGAGGGGAGGGGAAAGAAAGAAAGACATACCTTAAACATTTTTTGTTACAGTACGAGAAAACTGTGGCAGCACTAGAAAGATTAGCAGATCATCCCATGTCAGGACATTTCAAGGACTTTTTGATGAACTATAGAAAAGAAACTACAGTTCAATTGTCTAAAATGGAGTTTCCCGAAGTTAGTAGTTTTGCTTTGTTTTTCTGTGAAATCATTGGTATTTTTCAAGATATTTTTACTTTGAGAGGGTTGATATGATCTATGACTTTTCCCCCTAGGTTAAACAAAATCCAGATGGTCGATACATTGTGGAATTTTCCAGTAAGTACTTTTTTTTCCTAGTTTGCTTTGTTGTGTTGAATTTTTTTCAAAACCTTTATTACCAATACTTTCTATTTTAACTAAATGTAGCCTTTAGAAAATCTGCAAAGGCAAAAGTGACCATTCAATCTCCAGGAGAGGGCAAATTCATTATCAATGGAGTCGACAACCTTCTTTATTTCAATGATCATATAGCAAGGCAACAGGTGAGTGATCCAATCAGCATTTTAAAAAGTTGAGGTGCACGTTGTTGAAGTACACTTAGTATATGAAATCAAAAATAGACTTTTTTATTAATTATCTACATATATTTAGTTTTTATTTGATGTTAACAAAATAGCATTTAGTTAAAGCTCTAAAAATTTCTGCTCATATACCTGAACTGATTATCACAAATGAAGGTGCATGCGTGGAATGCATGTTGTCTTCTTAATCTTTATCACAATATTAGAGTGCTTAAACAATACATATTTTTCTATTTATCACAGTTTAATTGACAATTGATTCATCACCAACATTTGTGGACTGTCTCTTGGAAATTTTTGATTTCATTGAAGCTTAGTGTATTGTCAAGAATTCATTATCCGGGTTCAGATTTATTAGTAACTCTCTCATAGCTTCTCTGAGCTCACGTACTTCTTGAGTTAGTTGATTGATATGAGATTGAGCACCAGCGTTCATGCCCTGCCACATAGTGCGGTGAGATCCATATGATGAGATGGTGTGCTTTCCTTTCCGTCTTTGCTTTGCGACTTCATATGCCGCATCCAATACTGGTTTAGGAAGTCTGACCTCTCTAGGGTTCAGTGGTTTAACATGCAAAACCACTCTGTATCCTGAAGGTGAAACCAGGACGGATCGGCACAGTAATTTCTGTACATGCTTTGGTAGATATCCTTTAAAGAGGGCACGTTCTATATATGAGATGAGATTTGTCTGACGAACAAGCTTGGATAGAATTGCTGTTTTCTTCAGGCCCTGAGAGATAAGCCCTTCTTCATTAGTAATATTAGCAAGGAGATCAAAACACTATTTTATATAATCTTAACTCACACACATTTTTCTTACCTGTATGTCATGGACAGCTATACCAACCATAAGATTCATTAAAACAATTGTCACTGAGAGTAGGAACATGACAAATGTTAAGTGAGCAGACACAGTAAGGAGTAAGGTCGGATTATTGCTTGCACCACCAACAGACAAGAGGTCTTCAAACTCTAATTCTCCAGTCATCATCACCAAAACCTTGACAAATTTAATTTGCAAATAGTTGGGAATGAAGTCTAATTTAAATTTTAAAATTCAATTTCAACATTAGCTTACCTTAATAAATCCAACAAATGGATTTGAAAAAGTTTGTGTTGCTGGAAACATCACACAAAATGTGATAGTGAAACCTATTAAAAGACAGGCATAAGCAAGTAGAAGTTTGGCAACTTCAGTCTGCACTCGGACGTACATGGCAACATATGTCCCAAAAACAGGAAGTTGGCCAATCATTACCTAAAAAATTATTCATTCAGGACTAATTAATTTGCCGAATAGTTTTGACTTTGGAATTCCTAAATATTCATTTAAAGTACAAACCATCAAATTAATCCAAGCAAACAGGACTGAAAAAGCTCCAAGATGGTTTTGCCAGACATATGTTTTCCCAGAATAAATAAAAGATACTGCAAAAACACTTGCTAATACAGGCCATTCAATTAAATTGTCTGACTGTGACAAGTATTGATAAGGCGAGGTGTATGCTGACATCCATATAGTTTTTCGTAGCATTTCAATGGAGGTCAGAATAACAAGGATATACCTATAAAGCAACAATTGGAAAGTTTGAAAATTTGACCCTAGAATAGGCTTTTGGTGAAAATCTTTGGTTTGTTTGTCATTTGAAATTTGAAGTTACACTTACCATTCCACCTCAATGACAGTGGGATTCGCTCTGAGAAATGTTCCAATCATCGAATTGTTTAGGCAAAAGTCAGGTGTGAGGGTGACATTCCTCGCCTCATTGTAGCAGTCGTGCGCGAGTGCCGTGAGTATATACAGGGTGAGGAGGACAGTGAAAACGCCCCACATGGCGATTCGGAACGCGTACACCTTGCGAACCTTCTGCCATTTCAAATGCAGAAAGGCCTGGCACAGCGGGTGCTGCAGAAAATGTTTTTGTCCTTCCTCGTCCACGAAAGTCTTGAGGAAGGAGGTCTCGTCCTGGTGGCAGTGCTGAAGAATGGGGCGGAAGTCTAGCTTTAGCTCCACCTCCCGATGGGACACCTGCAACAGGGGGGGATCAAAGTCTCGTTATGACGCAATCATGGGGTTTTGAGGTCGTTGTCAACCCTTGACTCATCCAAACCTCAATCCTTTTCTTATCCTTACCCCTACCCGCTGTAACCCCCTACCCCTCCGTTACCCCTCACCCCGCCGCACAGGCTCACCTCCGGGTCGTGCATGCTGATGGCCGCATCAAGCCGCTGGCCGAGCATGGCGAGCGAGGCGGGCGTCTTCCTGGCGATGATGCTGAGCGCGGGCGTGCCCCCGCGCGTCCTGGCGCTCACGTCGGCGCCGTGGTACAGCAGCGTTTCGACGCACGTGGACAGCTCGTTGAGCGCGGCCACGTGCAGCGGCGTGTAGCCGTAGCGGTCGCGGGCGTTGACGTCGGCGCGGGCGTTGATGAGCATCTGCAGCAGGACAGGACGCGACGGGACGGTTAGCGGGCGTCGCCCAGCCCAGCCCAGCCCAGCCCCGCAACCCGCACTCACCTCGACCATATCGTAGGCCACGATGGCCTTGCCCACGGCCGAGTGCAGCGGCGTCCGCTGGTCGACGTCGGCGGCGTTGGGGTCGCTGCGCGCCTCGCGGAGCAGCGTCTCGACGCAGTCGACGCTCTGGGCGCGCGCCGCGAGGTGCAGCGGCGTCTGGCGGCGCGCGGTCAGGGCGGCGGGGTCGGCGCCGCGCTCCAGCAGCAGGGACACGACCTCGGCCCAGCCGGCCTCGGCCGCGACGTGCAGCGGCGTCAGCCCGCGCTCCCACGTGGCGGCGCCCAGCGCGGCGCCCGCGTCCAGCAGCAGGCGCACGGCGCGCACGGCGCCGCGGTCCGCCGCGATGTGCAGCGGCGTCCAGCCGCCGCCGCCCGCCTCCACGCAGTCCGGGTCGGCGCCCACCTCGAGCAGCAGCTGCACGCAGTCGGCCGCGCCGGCGCCGGCCCCCGCGCGCACGGCGCAGTGCAGCGGGCACTCGCTGTCGCGCGGCCCGGGCCCGGGCTCGCTCGGGGTGGGCGCGCGCGAGGAGCCGACGACGGGCGTCATGGGCACGCCGTTGTCGAGGGGCGCGCCCAGCGGCACCGCCAGCGGCACGGTGAGCGCCGCCAGTGGCACGGTGGTCGCCGACGTCTGCTTGGCGAGCGAGGGCCGGTGTGCCGGGGCGTGGCCCGCGGCCGGGCTCAGCGTGGCACCCGCCCGCAGCAGCACGCGCGCCGTCTCCACCGCGTTGCCGAACATGGCGCACTGCAGCGGCGCGAAGGCTCTGTGCACCTTGTTGACGTCGATGCCCTTGGCCAGCATGAGCTTGGTGAGCTCGACGGAGCCGGAGAAGGCGGCCAGGTGCAGCGCGCCCAGGCCGTCGCTCGGCTCGGCGTAGTGGAGGTCCGCGCCCGCGTCCAGGATGGCCCTGGCCAGGTCGGCGCGGCCCAGGAAGCACGCCCACAGCAGTGCGACGCTGCGCTCCGTCGGCCCGCGGCCCGCCAGCACCTGCGGACAGAGCCGGATAGGATCCAGGTCCAGGCACTTAGCGCCGCCCTTGAAGGTCTGAACCCCAAAAGCACTTGCACCGTGGTTCGCCTCGGCTAGGCTCACCTTGGCGACGGAGTCAGGCGACACCCTGCCGGCCTCCAGGTCCTCGAGGCGCACGGCTGGCGTGCCGCTGCCGCTCAGCGTCCGCATGAGCTCCATCAGGTTGCCGCGGATCGTGTCCTTGCAGATCCGCACGCACAGCTCGTCGTCCAGGCGGCCGTCCAGGCTCTCAAAGAACCTGCGGACAGGACGGGAGGGATCAGCGGATCAGCCCGGAGCGGAGCGCGCGGCGGGGATCAGCCTGTCCGCGGCTCGTTGAGGATTGGTCGCGCCTGATGAGCCGGGGCTTCCCCTCCACCGCGGCCGGAATGGGCTGGGCGGGGGCGGGATCGTCTTCATCGCACATTATTGTTTTATTCATTTGCATTTACTGCGATCGGGCGAGCGGCAGCCGCGCCTGCCTGCGGGGTGGTCACCTTCCGTCCGCAGCAGGGGCAGTGATATTAATACGCCGGGCTTAAAGTCACGGCCGCTCTGCCCTGCTGTCCGACCAGGAAAAAAAGGACAGACGAGACGAGGTACGTACGGCGCCGTGCCGCGGAGACCACGTCACAATAAATCTCATTTTGTCAAGGGCGCACATGGTGTGGGCTCCGTAGCGCGGAGCCAGGGCCGCGCCGGCCCGGCCTCCAGGGACGCGTCTTAGTGCGGCGTATGAGCAAAGCAATATGTTCTCAACACTTCTTGGTGTGTGGCACAAAGTACACCTCTTCATGTGCCTACCCGTTGAAAAAAAAAATTACTGAGATTTGTCTAAATCGCATGTTGAAAGCTAGACGTCTGTGACACGCTTATAAAACGAGTGTGGGTCGAACATTATACGAATCTAATTCGTGTTGTAGATGATCGGTCCGCATCGCGATTTTCTCTCGTTCATCTCACGTGCGTATTTTTTTCCCGCATCGCACCCACGCGTAAAGGACACGTCTTGCCTTACCAGGAAGTGTTACATACTGCCTCACGCTAAGGACCGCGCACCATGCGCGCACTCACACTCACCCGTAGTCCTCGGAGGGCGGGCTCTCGTCCAGCACGATCGCCTTGTCGTCGTCCAGGTCGCCCACGCCGGCGTCCAGGTCCACGTGCTGCAGGTCGCCCGCGCTGGTCGAGGTGACGCGCTGCTTGCGCCGGAAGCTGCGCCATCGCGCCGACAGCGACGGCCCCGCTGTCTTGTACCTGCAGGTGCAGGCCGAGCGGGTGGCGTTAGCCGGTGCAGTGGTTCTGTGCGGCTGCGTAGGTTGCGCCGTTCTTTGATCTCTACTCACCTCGGCGAGCCGACCTGCCGCAGGTTCCTCTTCTCGTTGAGCTGATTGAGCTCGTCCACGCCCACCGAGGAGCTCCTCTTGGCCCGGGGCGCCCGGCGGCAGTCCTGTGGACGACAGAGTTGTTGTAGGTTTTACCTTTTCTGGGGTCCTCCGTGTCTCCCACCGTCGCGCTGCTGGCGTCAAAGCCACTTTTCAGCCCCCCTCCTCCCCCCGTCCCCCTCTTTTCCATCTTCTCCGCTTTCCGACCACACACTACCGCTGGCGGACCAGACCACAATCGGGGAATGATTTCCTAGTTTTATTATATTTTTTTGTGTACACAATTTCGGGGGCGGCGCGGTGGGCGCGAGGGGCCGTGCCTGGTCCAGGGAGTGGGGCGGCGCGGGGCGGGGCGGGTTGGGTTTGGAACGTTTGGTGTACGGCGCGTGGGTCCCGCCCCGCCCCGCGCCACGCCGAGCCGCGCCCGGGGCCGGCATCAGCCGCAATGTGGAAGTGAGCAGGTGTCTCACGGGAGGAGCTGAGCGATGTGTCTCCCTCCAGTCCATCCGCTGTGTTTATAGATGCACGCGGCGCGGCCGGCCGTCTCCTCAGCGTGGCCACGGCTGGGGCCCGGGTGAGGGAAAGACAACTCTGTAATTTTGGTACAGCTTGTAATTAAAAAATGAAAAAAAAAGAAAAAGAAAGGAAAATTCAGAAAAATTCAGAAGATTTTAGAGAAATTCAAGAAAATTCACAAACAAAAATTAGGTAAATTTAAACTCACAAAAATCCACGAAAATTTACAAAATGTGTACATCTAAATTCAGAGTTGTATTCCCTACGGCCCCGTGCCGGGCCGGCCTATGTGGGGGCGTGAGTCAGTGCGGGCGGGCCTGGGCGGGCCTGGGCGGGAAGCCCCCGCAGCGCGCCGCGGTGCTGCGCTGCGCACGCCGTGCGGGGCCGGACAGGAGCAGCGAGATGTGACCAGCATCTCAGGCTGTCTTCGGAAGCGATCCCACCGATAAGCGCGCACAACCTCCCCTCGGCTGCCACCACTCCCACCAGTGTTGCCAGAAAAGTAAGTCAATAAGTAGCCCAAACACAGCAGAGTGAAGCGAGACTGCGCCTGACCTGGCTCCTACAGGCAACACCTTAGCACAGGTGCTTGCATGTTGCCTGCTACACAGGCGCAGATACAACCGGCTCCACTCTGCGGCTGGTCTTCTTATCGCCTTCTGTTCTGGGAGCACTGCCGCCCGCCACTGTGCTGCGGGGCCAGTATCCGAACTCCAACCTGGACCCCACGGCGGGCCTCATGTCCGTGCCCGCGGTCACTGCGGAACGAGATGCTGCTCTCATATCTGTCCCCGCCCCTCCCTTCCCTTTACCGTTACTTTCCCAGGCCCCCTGACCCCGACCTATCGCCGCAAAACCTCACGCGACCTGCTGTGAGTCACCTCCCTGCTGCGCGCGCCGCCGCGCCGGCTGCACGTCAGGACATGGACAGGCATCGGTGCCGCTGGACTTGTTGCCTCCCGCGCGTTCGCGCTGGACATTGCCTACACTCCTGGTGGGCCGCGCTGATCATTGCCCAACGCCCACCCTACTCCACTGATAGGCCACTAGTCGTGCGGTTGCGCTTTTTCCTCTCCGTCGCGCTCCTGGAGCGGTACGGCCAACAGGCGAAAGACAAAGAGGACACTACTCGCCCGCTGGAATGCGCTGTCTACGACCTTCTTGAAGGCGTTTTCCGGTTCGCTTCCCGCACGTCCGTGTTCGCCGTGGCACTTGTGTCCTGTAGCGCCCCCTTCCCCCCTCTCTCTCTCTCTCTCTCTCTCTCTCGACGACCACGTGGCGCCTCAAGCTTTATGGCTCTGTTCAATTAACAGCATCGCGGCTTTGTCCGACACGACGCCGTCCCCTCTGCCCCCGGCGAAATTTCCTACCCGTTGCACAACGCCTGGGATTTCCGACTAGGATTTCCTTCGCGCTGCGACGGGCAAACGATAAGGGAAACTAGATCGTTGCCGGAAATATCATGATGCCGGTGCGCAAGTCATACTAAGTGGCCCAGTTTCTTGCACAGTGGGGACGGGTTAGCGGGCCGCCGCTAAGAACGAAAACGCGACGCACACTAGTGAGTGAGTCAAGCAGGCATCGTCCCCTTTCTCCAACTTATCTGGGCTTCCGTGTAAAAAGCGGTGGGGTCATGGCAATTCGTCATCACATTGCTTGCCTCTCCCGATGTATACACACCCGTAAACGCGGCGAGAGAGAGAGAAAGAGAGAAGAGGGCAGACCACGGGTCCTCCCTCCGCCTCCGCCGCCCCGACCCCGGACCCAACCCGGGTGACTAGCAATGATGAGTGATGAGGTTTATGATGACGTTAGAGCTTTCTACTTGTCTTTGACGTCAGACCTGAGCGAGACAGTGGTGGAAAACACCGGGAAGGGCCTCTGCCGCGCCTACCTAAATGTGTTTTTGTTTGGTCGTCTGTGGTCTCCGGCCCCAAATACTCCGCCCGCCGATATCTCGTGGGCCAGCGTTACGTTACCACACCGCCCATGGACCGCGCGGGACCGTCTACTCTTCTGTCTGTGCAACCAGACCGCGCGACCACGACTTTCCCATCGGATTAATCTGCCTGTGGAGTTTCGCGATTTTTGTTTTCTTTAAAGTACCACCCGTTTGTGCCAAATCATTTTTATTATTTTGGCGGTAGCATGGAATCCATGTTTTTGCCGGCGCGGCGCTCGGTGATTGGCAACACTGCATGAGGCGGCGGCGGGCGCGGGCGGCCACCGGGCGGCGGGCGCGGGCGGGCGGATGCCCTGCGGAGGAATGCACGCGGCGAGGCGACAGCTCCGGGCCGGGGGACTTGAACGCTCGGCGCGGCCGCGGCAGCCTGACGGGCGCGGTACTGGAGCGTGCTGCTGGGTGGCTCAGCACGGTGGTTTCGTGTCTCTGTCCTCGTCGCACTGATGTGGCACGGCCATAAGGAGCGAGCGAGAGGACACTACTGAACGCTGTTCGGAATCACCCCACTGCGACAGCCTAGCGCCGCGCCGGGGCGGCCATATGATGAGTCAATGCTGGCCCGAGGAGAAGGAGGACCATTACGTGAAGCGCACTCGCAGCTAGCGCCGCCGCGTCGAGAAGGTCGCCCCGCTAAAGAAAAAGAAATGTAATGGCCTGGAGGTTGGGCCGGGCTGGGCCGGGCGCCGGGCCTGCGCGGGACGCTAGTGTGATTGCTATGCGCTCGGTGGCGGGAACCACTACACATACGTGATGCTCGTGCTGATTAACCGGATTGCCCTTGTTTGCGGGCCGCGCCCCGGCGGCCGCCCCGTCACACGTCACTCTGGGCTGGACGAGGAGGGCATGCCAGGCCAGGCGAAGGCGGCGGCGCGCGGAGCTCGGCTATTACTGTCCTCGCGCGCCACCCGCTTGTTTTCGCGGATACTTATCTCTCGCCTGAACGTGTTCGGACGGACCTCGCACGACCACCCCTCCTTTACTCTTTCCGGAGGGAGGCGGGGGGGTGGGACTTCGAAAAATCATTGTACGTACGGACCCCAAAAAATTATTTATTAAAAAAAAAGAAAGGAGATACAAAAAAAGTCCGAAAAATTGAGAACACATGAACGAAAAACTGAAAAAATGAAAAAAGGCTGAAATCGGGGGCAAAGCTCAAACTTTATCGAGAAACGCCAGAAATTTTCTAAGAAAAATCAAAAGAAAAATCGGAAGAAAAAAGTCTAAACATTATTGTACGCATTTTGTGATATCTCCCTCGCCTCTTCCCTCCCCGTTTCTTTCTTGCTCTTGTTTGCGGGCGCGCTCGTCTCTTCAAAGCAATGTTGCCAGAAGAAGCAAAAAAATAATAATAATAAATAATAAAAAAAATTAACACCTGTGGGAGGCGGACGGGTATCGCCGGGCCTGCCTACTATGCGAGCTCTCCACACATGAGACAACTTTTTGCCTAACGTAGGCAGGCGGAGGATACCCGTTTGCCTTATACAGGTGTATTCGTGGGAGTCTTAGCCTAATTATCCGCCGCGCCTCTGCGTCAGAGAGGCTGCGGAGGGCGCCTGTCAGATAGGCCACACGTGTGCGCAGCGCGCGCGGGCGCGGAGCGGGCGGCCTACCCTGCCAGGCGACTTGCTCTCGATGATCGCGGCAGCAGCGGCGGCGGCGGCAAGTCTGCTGTTGTTTGGATTTTGGCCATGCTCGGACAAGCCAGCCGCCCCGCCCGCTTTGAAACAGCCGGATGTTCGCACGGCCCACCCGGCGTGCCTTGTATGCGCTTTCTCCCCCGAGGATTTCCTAGACTCCCTTTCGCACTTCTTTCTCTGCATGTTCTTATTGAAAAGTCCTGGTCGGGCCCGGCCTGCGGCCTGGGTGACCTGACCGCGGCACCGCCGCGCCGGTGCGCAGTAGCAGCAGTAGCCAGTATGATTGCGTCTCCGCTCGCTTCCCACACGTGTGTGCCTGTGCCCAGGTCGTTAGCGGGCGGTGGTGGGTGAGTGGAGGTGTGGTTGGTCAGTACCCACGGCCGGCTAACGATGGGATTCGGACATGAAATTCGTGTAATTCGACGGGAATTGAGAGGAGAAATTGCATTTTGATTCGCCTTCTTACCGAGTAATCTACTTATTTGTGTCCTTGGAACTAGATCAAGATCAAGTTTTTATTTTAGCGTACTGGTGCTGGTACTTGATGTGAACAGAGATGCAAAACGTGTCTGTCGACCGGTTCCCTATCCCATGGCACGTCCGACTCGCGCCGCAGCTCGGCCCGGGGCCCGGCCGGCTGGTCCGTGGCGCGTTAGCTTCCTTACCTCGTCACTGTCGTCGTTCATGTTGTCGCATGCTGCTCCTCCTGGCTGCGGAGGATGGAGCGTGGTGCGAGTGCCGCTGTCTGTGAGGCAGGGGCGCGCAGGGCGCAGGGCGGGAGCTTCTCTGTGGACCTACAGTCCTGCCTGGGGCTTTGCGCGGAGAGGTGATGCACTCCACACAACACGATGCTTCACCTGAGCTTCACGGCACTACTCAACTCTCACAGGTACTCCGCCGCGTGGCAAGGGACGTCCTCTGCTCTGCGGCGCGCGAGTGAAGGTGCTGCTGCCCGCGGAGGTGCTGTGCGCCACGTGAACGGATGCAGCGGGCGCGTCTGTAGCGCGGCGCACTGCTTCGCTCTCCTCCAGACCAGACCGCTCCGCTCCGCTCCGCTCCAGTCACCGTGTGGCCTGGCGCTGCTGGCGCACGACTGACAGGACAGTCTGAGCAGAGCGGGCGCGGGCAGAGCGCTCGGTCCGGGCCGGTCCGGCCCCGGCCCCGGCCCCGGCCCCCCGAGACCGGCTGCCTCGCGCCGAGCCGGGCCGGGCCGGGCCGGGCCCAACTCGCTGGATGAGACGGGGCGGGACGGGCCCGCCGCGCTCCGCCACGCTAAACAGCGGCGCGCGTCTTGAGCCCGTCGTAGGGCGGAGCGGGGCGCGGGGCGCGGCGAGCGGCGGGCTAGTACCGCTTCCTTTCTCACTCTCGCATACACACACACACACACAGAAAATCACACTCTCCCTCTTGGGCTATCTCTCTCGCTCTCTCGTGTTCGGTCTCGGGCCCTTGCCCGGGCATGGCATCTGTGCCCTAGGCCCTGGCGGCTCGGCTCGGGGCGTAAATCATACCACACACACGGCCCGCAGGGGGCGTGGCCAGGCCAGGCAGGGCCAACCTGGAAGGCGACTCGGCACAGTCGTTTCGTCTCCCTGTCCTTGTCGCTCTCAAGGGGCACGTTCATGAGGAGGAAGAGAGAAAGGACACTTACTAAACGCTGTATGTTCGGAATGATCCTGCCGGTCGGACGGGACGTTGAGCCGGCCAGGCCGGGCCGCCGTATGCCTCCGGCATGACATGACGGCCCCGTTGTGCTGCTTGCTGCAGGTGCTGTTCCCGTACCAGCTGACGGGCCTCGTCGAGAAGGTGGACACGGAGGTGACGGTCGAGGGTGGCGGCTTCAACGGCCAGTCCGGCGCTATCCGTCATGCCGCCTCCATGTGCCTGGCATCCCTGGTCGACGAGCAGGCCCGCGTCCAGCTGCAGCTCGGTGAGTAACAAAACGGCCCGCCGGTGGTCGCAGGGAAGGAGGCAGACATCGTCCCAAACACGGTGGAGACCAGCGACCAGCCTAAGGTCTCAGTTTTCCTCACCCTTTTTCGACTGTGAACTCCTATGCTGCCTGTTCTTTAAAAAGCAGTAGGACCTTAAGCTGGTGCTGGTCTCACCATGAGCGGACCTCTGTTTCGCCTCCCGAGAAGGCAACACACCACCGCAGCACGGGTGGAGCCCATGCTGCCTAGTGCATTAGGCAGACGAAGATGCCGCCTCTGCGCCTCACTCCGTCCACTCCCTGTGGTTGTTTCTCTGAAAACGTTACCCCCCATCCCCGTGGTTTTCCTGATGTACCTTAACCGTGTCGTTGTGTTTCGTATGTTCCCAGCCGGTCTCCTAAGGCACGATCCCCGCAGAAGGGAACGCAAGAAGTTCGGGAAGGCTGGCGCCCGCCGCAGCTACACTTGGCTCAAGCGGTAGAGCCGGACTCGTGCCCGTCCCCGTCTCGTGATCCGTATATTTTGTTTTGAATGCCTCATGTAAAATGCAATATTAAATGAGATCGTTTCGTAAATCTTTATCCTTGCCTTGCTAGCACACCACATTGTGAAATGCCCTCAATATCAGCCTGAGATGTAGGCAGCACTGCTATGCTGATCGATCATGGCGTTTAAATTTCTCGTATACCGGGGGGGGGGGGGGGGGGGTGCCACTCGATCGCCAAATGTTGAGTATGAAAATGTTAGTTTCTTTACAGTAGTTTTCTTGTACTTTTTCACGCTTTCACTTTACATGCCTTATAGTCAAATTATTGTTTTGAAATTTGAATTTTCTATTTTTAAATTTACTTCAAATATTGCCGAGCTGACAAATGATTTTCTGCTGTCACCAATGGACCATTTGCCTAGAGTGGCGGAGAGTATTTGAAAACAAAACAAAGCACCATAACCTATACCTAAAACTGTTTTAAATCTTGGTTTCGAGTTACGATTCAATTCCATTTTAGCAGTGTTCCACCAGTTCAACAAGAGGTGTAGGACTGCTGATTCATAGGTATTTCGTTCAATAATATTCATCATTCGCAACGTGCATTATTTAGATAGCGCTTTCTGCTGCCTTGTGTTTCCACTCTAAATTCCACCATTCCACCACTCCGAGTTGTCCGAGGGCTGGCTGGAGAATGAATCCCCACATGTGACAAACATTTGTTTACGTGATTCGAACCAGCTTGCCGGTGGAGGACGGAAAGTCAACAGAAGCGCATGAAGCTTTTGTGATATTGTTTGAAAGGATTATGATATTTTCATTGAACTTCGGAAATTATCAAATTTTTACAAATCTGAATGAATGATTCAATTGGTTCTCAAAATTTAATTTTGAGATAGCCTTTACTGGAATGGATGAGGAGAAGGTAAGGGTGGATTCCTTACTATCTATATAATTTGTTTTTCATTGTACACAAATAATCAGCATGCCAAATCATATTTGTGTTCAGATTGTCAAGAAAGGTTTAGAAGAAGAAAATGATGAGGCCTCTTCTATTGCCAAGGTAGATTTTAACTTACGAAAAAGAATATGAAATTTAATAGGCAAGTAGTTAAAAGAAAGCCTGTTTAAAAAATTTTCTTTCTTCATTCACAGCGCAGAAAACCAGATGAGCCTTTAAATTTTAAGCTTGACAGTCAAAGAGAGGTAAGCGATTTGCTCCATCTTGACTTTGTTGAGTAATTGTTTTATTCCGACAGAACTCAATCGTAGCATAACATTATCACTTTTAACATAATAATTCTTTTAGGATGAATTTGTTGATGGAGCCGAGGCTGAAAACATTGAGGAATTTGAACCTTTGGTATGTGGTACAGATCTTGGTGATATTTTGTGATAGACAGTTGCTTAATGCATATGATTGTTAGCAAATTTTAATTATCTTTTGCAGACGATCAATGATCTATTTGATGAACTGCTTCAAAAGGTTTTTTCATACTTTCCAGCCCAAGATGTGTTTGGATGTTTGTCCAAGGTTTGCACTCGCTGGGAAAGAGTCGCGAAAGATCCAAGCACACTCAATCAGACCCAGTTAACCTTAGAAGACAAAAACATAGAATTGTGTACTCAATTTTTGAAAGAAGCTCCTTGCATTGGAGAGGTGTACATACTTCCTTCTTATCCTCCAGATGCTTTAAATCATTTAATTCGAGGACCCAAAATTAAAAAGTTGGTAATAGTAGGAGATGCTGATTGGCACCCAACTTGGCCTTCCCCCTCAGATCTTATTGCACTTCTGGATCATAACAAATTAAGTCTACAGCAGCTTAGTATGCCAGTTGATTCAGGCTTAGTTCATTGTCACAAAGTGCAGACAGTCCTTCCCTCATTTCAATCCCTTCTTGCAGGAATGAAAAGGTTGACTCATCTCCACTTGGTTGGAGAGTGTTGGAGAGATTGGGATGAATGGGATTTAAACAATGAACACCCTCATTTGCGTACTTTAAAGATTGACAGTGTATCTTTCATTTCTGAAGAGTGTCCCTTCATCCGTGATCTCATAATGTTATGTAAATCAACTTTAAGAACTTTACATTTACCATGTCAGTTTCCTCATGATGCTATATCCCTTTTGAATGCTGGTGTTTTTCAAGATTCCCAAGTTGAAGAACTTATGGTAAGCACTGGCTGTTTGAGGGTTGTTTCGAAAATGCCTCATCTGAAGGTTTTAGCTGTGTTTGACAATGGCAAAGAGGATAGAGATTTGGGTTGGTTAAAAAAAATGCCTATGCTAAGTGGTGTGTGGAAATTAACTTTACAGAGTGTCCTTGAGACAGGTGAGGAAAAAGAAGGCTTTGTGTGGCATTTATTGTCTAAATTCGACCACCTAACCGAGTTCTGGGGGTTTGAGTCCACTGTTGAAGAAAATACCTTTAATATGTTCTTATGTAATAATCCTTTCATGAAAGAAATGCATTTCTATGATTTCAATGGATTTGATGACCCTACTCAAGTACCTTTGCTTGATTACTGTCTTCCAAAACTGACTGTGATTGATTTTTCTTCCAATCATGTAAGTGAAGATATGAGGAAGGCTCTTGACATTTTCAATGAAAGAAGGCCTACTGTTAAAATTTTGTATGACGATAATTATGATGATATTGAAATGATTTTTGTACCATAAACTGGTTTGGAACAATAATATTTGCTGGCATGTAACACAGCTTTAAATCAACTTTTAATTAAATCGAATGTTGGCAGACCCAATAAAACAAGAGAGGACAAAGGAAAGTAGATTTAATTAAATGATCAGTACAATTATTTTAAATCTCATTATTTTATGAGGTGGCAACTACCTTCTCTTCTTTAATATTTGCATCTGATTCTGTCATAACTGAAGAGCTTTCTTGTGGTGGTTCCCTGGGTGCCACAAAGGTTTGTTCAGCCATTCTGCCAAGTGGTAAAGAAACAAAAAGAAGTCAAATGCTTACTACAAAAATGAAAAAAAGATGAACCAACATCAAACAATCAATCATACCGAATACGATCACTTGGGATGATTTTCCCATGGAGTTTCCACGTTCCATATTCATTGCTGAGCTGTTTTTCGAACACAGCGTACTCCAACACATCTTTTGCAAGAATCTCACTTCCATAAATAAGTCTTCCAAACCTATCATACACAGCTAGCACCTGTATATGAATATATAAGTTTCAAAGAGAGCAGATTTAAATTGATTGCAATTGAATTCAAATGAAACCATGTCTTTAATTGCTTACCTGTTGTGTTAGCAATCTTACTGTAAGTTGTGCAAAGACATCACTCTGTGATTCTAGCTGAAATAAACGCACTTGAACAACTTTTGGAGGTTCCAATGCTTGTAAGAATTTCCAGTGAATCGTCCGCTTAGAGGAATTTAGAAGCATAGCCTGAAATTCAGAGTGATATTGTGTTTTAAAGCAAGAAAAGTGTAAAAGAGGAACATTGAATTATAAGGGTCTTACCAATCTGGCATGTTCAGTTGCATAATCGGACAATTTGTCAAGGTCATTCCTGAGAAAATAAATTGAAAGAAATGACTTTAACTCCACAGCAAAACAGAAAGGAAAATTTCGTTTAGAAGGACTAAACCTACGCTGCCAAACATTCATGTGCTTTAATGTAAATTTCAAGTGCTTCAGGTTGAAACACCTTTAAATTGAACTCAGATTCATATGTCCTAATTTTCCGAACAGCCAATTTATCTTTTCCAAATTGTCCAACATCGTTCCACTTCTTTTTAATCTCCTAGAAGCGGAAGGTAAACAGATTATCAAGCACAGACATACGACATACAGAATAATAAGTTCATCTCCAAAAAATGGGGAAAAAATAGAACAGCTAACCAAATTTTACCTCTGTAATAGCTCTCCCTTGATTTTCAGGTGGAACGAATTCATCTATCAAAACATTGGAACAAGGAGTGAAAACTTCTCTTTCTCTCCACAACTTTTTTATGTTTCTGATATTTTGAAAGTAACCATCTCTTACGCCCCGCTGATAGTTGTCCATGTACTTAAGTGGAACTTTGGAGTCAATCTGAAAAGTAAATAGTTCATACTGAAACATGGCTACTTTTTTACTCTATGTACTAGATGTTGTATCAAAGTATTACTACCTTCATTCTTCGCAGGTTCCTAAATTTCCGTTCTCTATGTTTATTGTTCAGAAATCCACGAACTTGCTGATATTCCACAGACGCAGCACCTAATATTCCTCGCTAAACAATTACACATTTTTAATCAATAAACGGCCGAATAATACGGACATACAACATGTATAATGCATTAACAAGGTATTGCAGACGAACTATTTACCACAGGACAGTGCATATGGCCCAATACAGGTTGAAATGGAAGAAGTCGAAAAGCCATTTTAAAGTCCGGTCCTGCGTTGTCCCCTTTCTTGAGAAATGATTCCTCCTGTAGAAGGTAGTCAAAATAATTCCAAATCAAACATACCAATAATCCAGTAACATATCCAACATAACCAATCGGGTACACACTCTAGACACACAGAAAAACGGATGCCGAAATTCTCATATACGGATAGAGTACACAAGTTCCTGAGCATCACATTTCAAGAAAATATTGGAAAAATATGCTAGCAAAAAAATTGACTGTTACGGACAAAGTTAATTAAAAAACGTGAATTTCCATATCTACTGGACTGAGCCTTTGTTGAACTACTCTAAATTTTACTTACTTTTTACTTAATATTTCCTTTATGATTCCTCTGGGGTTGGCAATGTCAGCAGAATGCTGGATTTAGTCTCGTGAAGCCAGTGAAGTTGAAGCCACTGCCTTCAATTGTTTTCTATTATGTGATTGGCTGAAAGAGGTTTCAGCCAATCACATAATAGAAAACAATTGAAAGCAGTGGCTTCAACTTCACTGGCTTCACGAGACTAAATCCAGCAAGAAGGAGACAAAGGGGGAAGGAGAGGGGAGGGTAAGAGAATCTTCATACGAAAGCACATAACCCTATAACTGTCAACACCACTCGAATTTCCCCTCCATTTAAAGTAAATTCAGGCCCTCGTTCAATTTAAGCAAAGAACGATTCGATATCTGAGAAAATGTCTCATCAAACAGGGATCAAAGGTTGAAAAAAAAACCTATTTAAATCGATTGTATCATCATTATTATTAATATTATTATCACTGCATGACTAACTGACGTTGTTCCCTATCACAGCTAACCAAGAGCTAAAATCTTTCTTTGGAAAGTGTAGAGACGGAAATATCCGGGTTTTTAAAGTGTCCATAGATAATGGTAAGCCATCTTCAATGTAATATTTTTCAAGTGTTTTTTCTCTCCTCAATTTTGATCCCAAGCTGAGACATTGTTTTTATGTTATTATTTATTTTCCTTTACAGAACAGCTTGTTCTAGCAGGAAACGAGAAAGTAAAAGGGAGTTGGGAGGATGACTATGAGAGTCTGGTTTTGTCATTAATCTCTGAAGCTCAACCATGCTACATTTTGTACAGGTATTTATGTCATTAAATCAACTTAATAAGTATATTGTTGTCTGAAACATTTGTCACAATTTTATCAATTTAAAATATAAAATAAAATCTGGTCCATCTTTCTTTGGTCAGGCTGGATTCAAAAGATAGCTCAGGCGCATACTACTGGATGCTGATCAGCTGGTCACCTGATGATGCCCCTGTCCGTCAAAAGATGTTGTATGCATCAACAAAGGCAACTTTAAAACAGGAATTTGGCAGTGGACAAATCAAAGAAGAGCTTCATGGTACAGTCAAGGTAAGTAGCTGGTCCATCTTCTGTTCTTTACAAGATGTTGAACTTTATCACATTTTGACACTTTTTAAGGATGACATGACCATGACTGGCTTCCTGAAACATAAGAGAAATGAAATGGCTCCTGCTCCACTTACATCTAGAGAAGAGGAATTGGCTGAGTTACGCAGGTCTGAACGAAGTGTTGCAGCCAGCGTGGGTGTTGACACTAGGCACCAAACTTTGGGAGGTGTGGCTTTCCCTATGACAGACTCTGCTCGTCAAGCTGTCATTGGCATGGCTGACAAGCTTCACACTTATGTGCAGCTTAGAATAGGTACTTCCTTTCATTGTGTAATGATCTGCTGTGGTACAGGTTTGCTCTATATTTTCTAACTATGATTAAATATTTCAGACTTAGATGAAGAGAGAATCCACCTCGTAAGTTCAGGGAATGTCAGTGTCGACAAACTTCCATCTAAAGTTCCAGAAGACAGTGCTCGTTACCATCTTTTTAATTTCAAACATACACATGAAGGAGACTACATGGAGTCTGTTGGTAAGGTGCTCCTCCAATACTAAGCCGCATTTTTGGGGGATATGGGGATGAGCATTAATGTGACCAATTTTGACAACAAAGGTTGTGGGTGACAGACAGCGTGATGTCACATTTTGCTGCAATAAGTGTGGAAAAAAAAAACAGTGTCCTAGATTAATTAATTGCTGTTTTTAGAGTTCCGACTCGCATTTAGTGGCATGAAACAGTACAAGACAACTCACGCGTGTTGCTGTGTGATGCTATTATAAGTAAGCTTGAGTACCCATGTACCGGTTTAAGTGTTTGAGGATACACATGGGACATGGGGAAATGTGACATCACAGGAGAAAGTGGTAAGACTGAATGTGACCAGCTGTAATTTTGGGGTAGGGGAGTTGAAAACAATCCTTAAAGACATGACGCAACATTTGAATAAATATCTTGCAGGTGAGTGTGTGCATCACATGCATTTTTCTAATTTCCCTTTCTTTCCAATTGCAGTTTTTATATACTCTATGCCTGGCTATTCATGCTCTATCAAGGAGAGAATGCTATACTCTAGCTGCAAAGCTCCTTTGCTGACCGATATTGAACAAAATATTGGACTGGAAATAACCAAAAAGGTGAGTCTATCAGCTGTCATTCAACTTCATGGAGATTTTCTAACTGTGTATTTACTTTAATATTCGATTGCAGTTGGAGATAGACTCGGGTTCAGAACTTACTGAAGAATTTTTGCAAGATGAAATTCATCCAAAGAAGAATCTTCATCGTCCCAAATTTGCAAAGCCTAAAGGGCCACCTAATCGAGGAGCCAAAAGACTTACTAAGCCACAAGCATCTTCTCCAGTTGAGTAAAGTCATCAGAAGTGCAGGTTATGATAAATTACAGTATTTATATGAATGGTGCTGCAAAGAATTTATACGTATTGGAGTTGATTGTTTAAAAGATATGATTGAGAAATTAATGATTTTATTGAAATGTTTTAAAATAATGTCAAGAAGCCGTACTGCAATGAGTACAACAATTATAATGCCAAAATATAATTAGGATAATGAAAATTAATTTTAAATTGACAGCTTTATTTAATTGATAAAAATTGCTCGTTCAGATTTCCAATTTCATTTAACTGAAATTAAAATATTTTTTTGATGCTTAATTAGGATGATACTGCATTTTTCAATGCTTGATCAAGATCAGCAAGCAGATCTTCTGGATCTTCTAAGCCCACAGACAATCGAATAAGATTGTCAGTTATGCCTAGCATTGCCCGCTGTTCAGGTGGCACTGATGCATGAGTCATGACAGATCTGCAAGAGTAAAATTGGTTTTCAGGTCTGACTTACAATTGAGAGAAAATATTTTTTTAAAAGATGAAATTGAAATACTTACGGAAGTTCAGCTAGTGACTCATAACCACCAAGAGACTCAGCGAGAGTGAAAACTTTCAGGCTGCTAAGAAACTTCCTACTTTCTGCTAAACCACCTTTCAGATAAAATGACAGCATTCCGCTCACCCCATAACATTGTTTTTTGACCAAATCGTGCTGAGGATGGGAAGGCAGACCTGCAATAAGAACAAGTCCAATTTAATCAACATTTTTCAAGGTAACTAATGAAATTTAAATAGAAAGCTGAACACTCACCAGGATGCATGACCTTCTCAACGAGAGGGTGCTTCTCAAGGAACTGACCAACTATTAGTCCATTTTTCATATGCTCTCGCATCCTCACTGCCAAGGTTTTCAAGCTTCGATTGAGCTGGGAGCATTCAAATGGAGAGGGTATAATACCCATTGCTGAAACACAAGTATTGCATAAGAAGGGGTTCCTTAGGTTTGGTAATATTAATTTTACATTTTGTACCATTTTGTAAAAAGCGAAGTTTTTCTTCAATTTCATCATCATTAGTAAGTGCTGCTCCCATAATCACATCACTGTGGCCATTCATATATTTTGTCAGGGAGTACATCACAATGTCAGCTCCTAATAATAATGGTTTCTTGAGGGAGGGGAAAAAAACAAAAGGTGAAATTTAATTGATATTTTAGGTCAAACAGGAAAGAGAGAGATGTTACCTGATTGTAGCATGTGAGGAAAGTATTATCAACCACTAGTAATATATTTGGTTTGCTGTGGGCAACTTTACTGACTGCTTGGATATCAGCAATCCTCAGCAAAGGGTTTGTTGGGGTTTCTATCCAGACCATCTACAAAGAAAAAATTAAGAATGAGTTCTGAACCCTCAAACCAGACTAATAAGAAAAGCCCCTAATTTACCTTAGTGTTCGGCTCCATTGCTGCTTCCACCTTCGAAGAGTCACGCGCGTCTACAAAAGTTATCTTCACTCCCATCCGAGTAAGAACTTTTGAAAAGTATCTGAATGTGCCACCATAGAGATCATCCATTGCTACTATGTGGTCACCATTATTCAGAAGGGAAGCAATGACTGTTGTTGCACCAAGGCCAGACGAGAAAGTTACACAGTGCTTGGCTCCCTCCACAGCAGCCATGCATTCTTCAGCAGTCTCTCGAGTTGGATTATTGCTCCTGGCATACTCATATCCCTAAAGAGAAATATTTTCATATATAGCAAGGTAACAAACATTACAAACTTTGAAAAACATTTATCTGTAACTAACCCGATGTTCCGCTGGTGCATCCTGCTTATAAGTTGTTGAGGTAAAAATACCTGGTACCACAGCCCTACAATTCCATTTCTCCGGTTCATTTCCACCATGAATAGCAGCAGTGGCGAAGCCGGTGCCCCTGGGCAGGTATCCTTCAAGGCTCATGGCTCTGGAAAAGCAAACAGTTCAGTATCGAAAAGTTTGGGAGCTCCAAAAGTCGCAAGTCATGGAATGATGAGGCAAGCTAGAAAGTGAAGAGAAACAGACTAACAGGCTGCAGGTTAGTAACAACGGGGTTAGCCCCGAAATCTCACCAAACGAAGCGCTGACAGATGGTAACGTCAATGTTCAGGGCGCCTCTCGAAGCGAGTGAACAATGGGCGGCAAAGCAAGTGATGACATGCAATTATCATATGCTGATAAGACTCCAAGGGGGCAGGACCGGACAGTAGAGAGAGGCGGCCGGCCGGTGCGGTGTACTGTATGGTACTGTGCGGTGCGGTGTGGTCCACGGTCCAGCTCGGGTCGGGCTCTGGGGCTCGGCTTGGCTCGGCTCGTCTCCTCGTCTCGTGGTGTCGTGACCTCGACCACCGAACCTGCGGGCGTGGGTGGAGGCTAACTACACATGTGCCTCTGGGCTAGGCGCCCTGGGCGGAGGCTAGAGGTCCCTTGGGGCCCGGGGCTGAATGCTTGTTTATGTACATGCTTACGATTTCCTATCTATGAATTTTTGGCGAATTATCAAATGTTTTCGATCTCGTTGAAACTCGCACGGGTTCTTCTTCTTTGGTTGCAAACAGAATTCAAGTCCAAGGAGCCCGCTTCCGAGGTCAGTTGTTCAGGAGAAACTAGCGGGGGCACTTCCCTCTACACTGTGGAAATACGTCTGCGAAACCTTCTTCTTGCCTCGGGGCTGTCCAGTAGCTATGCTGTGCGGTGCTGTGCGGTGCTGTGCCGTGCTACCAATAACCCCCTCCCTTCCAAGCGCGGGCACTCTGCAGCCTCTGCAGGCAGGCGAGATATCATTCGACATTTATTTGCTATTGTACGTAACTTTTCCGTATTTTTCTCAGCTCAGCGGCAAATAAAGGCCAATCCCCGCCTCATCCACCTGTAGACTGATTCCGCAAAGCGGTTAGAGTGGCCTCTCAGGTGTCCTCTCTCTTGCTCTCTATGACGTCGCCCCATGAGTGTGACAAGGACAGAGCGATGAAACCGCCTTGCGGAATCAGCCTGCTGTGCTGAGAGCCCGCGCTTGGAAGAAAAGGGGTTGCTGGTAGCACGGCACAGCACGGCACAGCACCGCACAGCATAGCTACTGGACAGCCCCCTCTGGCCTCTGACGTCGTGTCGTTGAGACAGCTCTTGTGATTGAAAAATTGTATCGCTTTGTTTTTCGAAAGATAACGCTTAGATAAGCCACACCCTGCAAAGTCTGAACCGTCTGAACGCTGCTATGCGACAGCTCCAACCCGGAGCCGAGTGGCTTCGCGGGGACGAGTACTACCTTTGAAGCCTTACCACTCGGCAGCGGGGGCGGCAAGAGCGTGATTAGGAGGTTTTACAGTTAAGCGCGGAAGATGCGTACTTCCGCACGGGACTTGCGGTCGGGTGCGGAACTTTGCTTATTTGACACGGAAATAGGTAAATGCATATATTTTTGGAAACAGGAAATCACGTGGATTATTTCATTATAAACAGATCACTTCTTTCGAACCAACTAACTTGTTCACGTGAGAACTCACCGTGCTCAGTAGCGGTCGCTATTTTTCTTCCTTTCCAATTCCCCTTTGAGGATTTTTAAGGAAAGTTAAGGCATTAATGCACGAATCGAATGGTTCGAGCGACGAGCTATTTACTTCGTATGGTTTTTGTACATTTTCTACTCAAGTCTGAAATGTTCTTGAAAAAAATATCAATCAAGATTGGTATTGGAAGCAGGTGATACCGCAAGAGAAATTGCTATGAGGTGCGCTTTGTGCGACAATTTGTGTGTGAAGGCAAACGATGTAAACGACGCCAGCAGCGCCGCGCCGCGCGCGTGCGGGGTTGCGACTAAGGGGTCTGCCGGCGGCGTGGCGGACCGAAGGGGTCGCTGGCGGAGAGGAGCTGTTAATGTTACACGCTGCGCGCGGGGAGGAGGTGTCATTGTTCCGCGCGGACTGCGCCGCGCCATATTATTGTAAGGTTACGCGATTGATTTCTGGACTCGAGAGTACAAGCAAGCTGACACCTTAAAGTCTTGTACTGTTCTTAAAGTAAAGGTATAATCTGCTAAAAAAGAATTGTTCGATCGGCGCCTGATGGATAGGCAACCCATTCGACGCCAGCCCGCGCCAAGCGTGTTTGAGAGAAAACGGTGAAAAAGCGGCGCTCCGAGCCATATCTGACCCGGAGTTCAGCAGAGGCGAGGAGGTAACCTCTTCGAAATCGACTCCTGGTCTGGTACCAGCAATCTTTTCGGAAACTATGTTGTGCCTGGAGTGCTACTGACAGGGCGAGTTGCTAGTCTAGTGGGTAGAGCAGTGGACAACTGCTCAGAAGGGCCCGGGTTCAGGCCCGGATGCTATACTCTTTTTTATTTTTTATCGTTTTCATAAATATATCGACTGTTTTGGCGGAGGAGAAGAATATCTTGTTTTCCCCGAGGTGAATAATGCTTTAAAGAGCTTATCGTCATCCTTCCGATGCATCTTTTGGGCGGTAAAAGAGCGACAGAACAAAGAAAAAAAAAACGAGAAAAAAAAAACCGCCGGGATTTGAACCTGCAAAACGTCTCGCCAGCCGAGATGATTGGGGACAGGGGGAAGGTGCGTTAACCATCTCGGCTGGCGTGACGCACATGTCAACGTCATGTGAATCGCTATCACTCTCTACCGGCCATTTTCTCGGGCAAGCAGCAAGAACGAAATCAGAGCGAAAGTCGTCTCGGCCGCGCCGGGCCCGTCCAGGCCGGTATATAGGGATTCCTATTCGCATCGCTATCAAGTGTGCGAACCGATAGCCTAGTGGTTACCGTCCCAGCCCCCCGCCCCAAACCATCTAGGCTGTTGGGACGCTTTTGTCGTGTTCGAATCTCGGTCGATCTAATTTTTTTTTTGCCGATTTTCGGCTGATTTCACCCTCGGGGGCTGGTCTAGAGCCCCCCCTGCACAAACCCCGTCAATTTGGAAGGAAAATTTTTTTTCGGACCAAAATCCCTAAAAATGCAAGGCTATAGCCTTTGGAAATTTGACATAAAATCGCAAGTCTCAGATCACGCCAAAATTCACAGGGAATGTTCTTTACGCACAGTGAAACATGTTTCAGTTGTCAGAAGCACGATACCGGTCTTGGTTTGGGAGAAATTCGCTTTTTACGCAATAAAAAAGAATTGTTCAATCGGCGCCTGATGCATAGGCAACCCATTCGACGCTAGCCCGCGCCAGCGTGTTTGAGAGAAAACGGTGAAAAAGCGGCGCTCCGAGCCATATCTGACCCGGAGTTCAGCAGAGGCGACGAGGGAACCCGCGTGGTTCTCGCGGTCGACACGATGATTGCAGGGGTTTGCGCGTTTGCACCCTGGTAAAGGTTTGTCGCGCACTCCTTCGCGCACCTGAGCGGGTGCGGTTGCGGTGCCCCTCCTGATTGAGGAGAGACCGGGGTGCAAACTTAGGGGTTGAAATTTACATGGTTTTGCGGTTTTTTGACTCCTGGAAGGTCACAAATGCACCGAATCACTTCAAAATTGGTGTGGAGGTGCCTGAGGGGCTTATGCATATGCATCGTACCGTGACCGCATCGACCCGCCGGCGGCCCTTCATCCCCTGCGCTGGGGGTTGGGAAGTTCGGGGTTGCAGCCCTCCACGAAAACGTCTTTCCGACCGGTCTGCAGTTTGCCATTCGAGGAGTCGATCCAGACGGCTAAAATCAAATGTGCGATGTGATTTTTGTCCACTTTTTAGACGTTTTTGGTGATTTTAGTGTAAAACAAAAAAGATGCAGGGTGTCCGAGTTTCGGGGCTGGACGGACACCCCTTGGAGGGTGCGACGGACATGGGAACACCTTAGTCGTGTCCAGGGGGTCTCCTGCTACCGCGCCCAGCTCTGGAAAAAAATCTGAAAAAAGTCACCTCCTCTTATGTTTTTTTTTGTTTTTTTTTTTTTGTTGCTCCGGAACGGTTTGTCCTACGGGGGTAGCTCAATCGAAATAGGAGGCCAAAACGAGTCGACCCTGAAAGTTTCGAATTTCTGCGACACCTGGAAAGGCACTTTTGCTCCGGCGAACGTGTCAAAAATTGACAGTGTTTTACGCGAGGGGTAGACAAAAAATCAAGGGGGTGGATTTGAATGTTGCGACTTAAGGGACGTTTGAACAACACTTTGGGCAATCTCTCCTCCAAATTTCAAGTTTCTAGCTCAATTCTAACAAAATTTATGAGTGGAGGAAAAAGTGGACCGCTATTTATTTTGAAGGGCAGTGTAGTAAAAATATATTGATAAATTATAACATACAGAAAATTTTGAGAACTTTGAATGATTTGACTATATTAAGTCTAAGTCCATTAAATTTGCTGGTTTTGAGCGGGGAATTCCTCATGAGAGAAAGGTCGTAGCCTCTCGGATGGCGCTCGTGCAAGGCGGTGACTGTGACTTTGAAGGCGTGAATGTGACTGTGACTGTGAATGTCGCCGGTGAATGTGACTGTAACTTTACTGCGCTGAGCGGCGCCACGGCGCCTGCTGGCCTGCACTGGCCTGTCGCCGCGCGGCGCGGGAACGGGATCGAGCAGGGACGAGTGAACCCGAGTGGGAGGAGGGAGAAAGGTAGAAGACGATGACTGAAGAAAGCAAAGGGGATTCGCGAAAGATATCGGCAAGGAGCAGGTGCTCGAGCCGGCGAGCCACGGCCGGCGGTCAGCTGAGGGAGGGGGGATACAAGTCGGGGCAAACAAGTCCCATATGAGACATACCTCTATCCGCATTTGCGTTGACTGTTCCGAGCTCGCCTATCATCATCCTGTGGAGAGAAGATAAGTGTGTATCAGATCCTTTCCGCTGGTTGTCGATAATGTTCGCCCAGTGAGGTGTGGCAGCGTTCTCCTTCAAGGTCCTGCGCACGGTGGAGCACGGTGGAGTAGTAAAGCGTGGCAGCGGAAGTCGTGAGGGTTGATAAAGGAGGCGAAAAGGATTTGAAGGTATAGAGCAAGGGAGCCTTTAGCCTCACGACCATCGGTGCCACTGCCACTCCACTTCGTGATCATTGCCGCGCACCTTAGCTTAAACATGGATAGAGACTCAAAGAATCTTCTAAGAAAAATCATCATAGATGTGGCAGTGTTATTGACAGGTGGGTGACCATATTTTGACTTTTTTCCTGTTCACCCCTGAAATGATGTTTTTAATTTTTAACTTTAAATATTTCCAGTTGGAATACCAGTTTTACTCTTTTTCTTATTTGGAAAACCATATCACCGCGGGTTCTATTGTAATGATGAATCAATTATGTACCCATTTAAGGAATCAACAGTCACAAGTACTATGTTGTACATTATTGGATTATTTTTACCAATCTCTGTGGTAAGTATTAAGAAGTAAGTTTTCTTTAACCTCTGCAGCATCAAGTTTTCAGTCTAGTTAGTTGTCATTTCAATTTCAGATCATAATCACAGAGATTTTCATTCACCGAGCAGCTGCAGGTCATGTGGCTCACACATTTATGGGCCGAGCAATCCGCTCCTGGGCATGGAATTCATACAAATTTATTGGAGTGTTTTTATTCGGTGCTGTAAGCTCTCAGCTTACAACTGACATTGCCAAATACACCATTGGCCGTCTAAGACCACACTTCTTTGCTGTTTGCCAACCAAACATCAACTGTTCATTACCAGAGAACCAACATAAATATTTTGTAGACTTCAAATGCACTGCTAACATTGGTTCTCGCAAACTGAAAGAAGCAAGGTAATTTTGCACCTCTACTCTCATTTTTCCTATAATTTACGTATATTTTCTTTTTCATTTGATTTGATTCAATTGGAATTGTTTTTTCTAACTGTAGGGTCTCATTTCCATCTGGCCATTCATCTTTCTCTGCCTACACCATGTTGTTTCTAGCTGTAAGTCATATTTTATATTTTTTAATGAGCAGTTCAGTTACAGCTTCGTGCTCATTTTTTTTTCTTTCAACAGTTGTACCTTCAGGCAAGAATGACATTCAAAGGCTCAAAACTCTTGCGCCATGGGATGCAATACGTGTGCTTGATGCTGTCATGGGCGACAGCTATGTCACGAATTTCCAATTATAAGCATCACTGGAGTGATGTTCTAGCAGGATTACTTATAGGTTCAATTACAGCTGTCCTGACTGTAAGTTTTCTTTGATGCCGTCAAACAAAACGATTTTCCCCCCACAGAAACTTTTCTGATTTTCATTTTACTTTCATTTCTGCTCTGTTTGAAGGTGTTGTATGTATCAGATTTGTTCCCTCATAAAATCCCTGCAGAGAAATCTGAACCACTAAATGGAAGAACAAGGGAAAGTCAGCCAACATATTATGAAAGCACTCGAGACCACCAAGCTATTCCACTACAAACTGCTGATGGCTAGCATTTAAGCTGCATGGACAACACATGAAACTCTCTTGATCTTCAACCACTTACAAACAAAATTAATGTTGCCTGTCTGCTGCACTAACCATTTTAACTCTAATGTCCATTTTTGGCAGTAAGAGCTTTCAATTTTTTAATATCCTTCAGAGGTCTTCTTGAGGAACTGGGAAAATTTTATCTTTCCACTTTTCATCAACAAAACACCTTAAGAAAATATTTTTTCAAGCAATTGAATGTTTTGTGTGACCTATCTATTATTTATTTCATCTACTTTCTATCTGCTTAGAATGCATGTCATTAAAAATAATAACATGTGAAACTATGAGCATTTTTTTCAGCACCCCAACTGGGCAGATAAATGTGTCACCTGAATCCACCGTGCCAATAACCTTCTAGGCTGTTGAGAAGATACGCCCTTCCGTTTAAATCATGACTGATTTCTTAAAGTCAAAGCAGGATGAACAAACCTGCATTAAAACATTAAAAATTTTTCAACTAACTTGTGACTTGTTTGTTGCGCTGCCTCATGATGTGTTAGACATCTAATACACAAGAAAAATAAAATTTCAAAACAGGGCTAAGATTTAAACCTGCTGAATATCTCTTTAAGAATGGGAACCCACTACGGTGCAGCTTTCCAGGTTTTTATTACAAATAATAACAATTTGGTGACGGTTCAATATAAATAAATTTACAAACTGACAATACTGTACAGGGTGTAGTGCTACAAACACTACTCATTTTTTTTGGCTTTCTCCGACTTGGCCTTGTTGGCCTTAGATTTTTGTGACCGGCAGCAGCACAGCCTGCACAGGGCGCGGACCACCAGGATGACTAGTACCAGAGGCGTCACCAGCGCCAGGAGCACGTCCAGCAGCAGCAGCTGGTGCAGCGAGAGGTCCACGGAGGAGGGCCGGAGGTGTTCGCCGTTGCCTTCCTGAAGGATGTGCTCCACCCAGAACACGGCCACGTCCGCAGGCTCCATAGGCTTCGAACGGAACAGGCGCGACAGCTGCCCCACGGCCTCCTTGTAACTGAACAGAAAAAGAAAAAATCGTGAAAAAAATACTTAGTGAGCTCTAACAAGCATGATGGCGTGAGTCTGAGACGAGTTGGCTCACCTGGGGTTGCCGAGCACCTTCTGCAGAGCGCTGCTCAGGTTCTCCTTCGTTATGGTGGCAAAGTCGACCTGCTCGCAGAATCCCTTCCGGGTGGCCAAACGCATGTTGAACGTCTGGTCGGCGAAAACGGGGATGCCAACGAGCGGCACGCCGTGGTACACGGCCTCCTGCGTGCTCAGCAGTCCGCCGTGCGTCACGAACAAGCGCAAGTTGGGGTGAGCTACAATAAGAAGACGAGCATGTATCTCGCCGCTGCCGCTATGTGCTTCAGGGGCCTTTACGCCCAACGGACGTTATCTCTAGGACGAGCCTTACCCAAAATGTCGCTCTGAGGCGCCCACTTGACAATTTTGATGTTGGCGGGCACGCCCGAGTCGGGCACGGGGCCGTCCCACTTGAGCAGCACGCGCTGCTTGACAGAGCCCAGCGCGCCGAAGATGGCGTCCGTCTTTTGTTTGGGCATGTACTCCATGACCAGGTTGGAGCCCATGCTGAAGTACACGACGCCCTCCTTGGCGCCGTCCATCAGCTCCTGGAGGTCCTTGGGCAGGGGCTTGGGCTTCTTGGTGATGTGCATGCCGCCCACCTCCACCACGCCGGGCGCCAGCGGCACGGGGAAGTTGAGCGAGTAGTGGTTGTTGACCAGGACGAGGGCCAGGCGGTGGCGCAGCAGCTCGGACAGCGGCGGCGCGTCGGGGAAGAACTCTTCAACCAGCTGCTGCTGCAGAGGCAGCTGCAGGAACCTGTAGAGGAGGTCCATGCCCCCCGACGCGCTGGAACACGAATTGGGAAGATGGCACGATGAGACCGGCCCGTCCCAGAGAGGAGTTGCCGAAGCGGACGACGCCGAACGAGTAATTATTTACTCACACAGTGTTGATCACACGCTCGGTGAAGGTGAGCTGGCCGCCGAGGCCAAGGAACAGATTCGGGACCCAGGCGGGGTTGATGGCGTTGCCCATGATTTGGTTGATCTGAGGCGACGCACCGAATGGGTTGAGGGCGATGACGGGGGCGTTGAACTTGTGTCCAAGCCCCACCATGGCCTCCTGGAGGAAGAAGGCCTCTGTGATGACAAGGTCAAACTTCTGGCCGGGCTTGTCCACCTCCGCTTTGAAGTTGGGGTGGCCCAGGGTGCTGCGGACCAGCTGAGGACCCCACTGAAAGAACGTGATCATTGACGAGAGAAACTGCTCCGTCTCGCCCGTCATGAACTTCTTAATGGAATTCTCTGTTAGGAGAAAAGAGTGATTGCAAACATTACTAACTTAACTTTAAACCCATACATACCATACATGACACCCGATCCGACGCAACGCCGCCGCCGAGCCAGCCGGTCCGGTCCGGTCCGGGGCGGGGCGAACGGGCGTGTCGGATGCGGGGCGGTGGGGGCCGCGCACTTACTCTTAAACGCCATAACAGTGTCGTTCTGCACGGATACGATGTGGTGATTGTGCGTTGGCAGCAGCTTGTCCGTCTTGGCCATCGGAGACACCAGGGTGATGTGGTGGCCGCGGTCGGCGAGCGCGCGCGTCAGCCCCGTGAACACGATCAGGTGGCTGGGGGCGGGCATGGCGATCACCACCAGCACGCGGGCCGAGTCCACGCCGGGCGCGCCGAGCACCAGCAGCAGCGCCACGGCCGCGGCCAGCGCCAGGCAACAGCCCTGCGGCATCTGCACGTGCACGGGCCACTCTCACATGTGTGCAGCAGACTGGATAAATCTTTCTATACCGCTCTGTGCCGCATGTCCAGTGCGGGGCACATAGATCCCCTAAATATGATTGAGCTCGGTAGTGTGACCACATATTGATCATGCCACAGTCAATGAGACACGGGTGGATAAGGGATACCGAGAGGAGTAGTAGTCTGACGCCGATAGGTAGGCAACCAGGCCACAATTACGTGGAGGGCGCGGCCGCAAGCCCCCCCCCCAAAATCCCCTCTCTCACTTCTTCCTATTGGATGGGCGGGGCGGGCACTGCCGGGCCGGGCGCCTGGCGCCGGGTAGTTGGTTATCTTAGTCCCGGCCTGGGCGTACAAGGATGATGTAAGCCTGTGAGAGATGTCGCAGGAGCCGGAAGAGACGCCTAGCGCGCCGACTCTACCGCCGCAACAACAGGTTGGGGGGCGATACACCCTCTCCCCTTAATTTATTTGATACCTTATCAATAACTTTCACTATAACGGGGATTGCTGCGGGTGACTACTTTAGGAAAATTTCCCACATACAAATGAAACGTATCCAAACCCGTGTATTGTTTCAGAGACATGATGAACGCGCATTTTCTATGGGGGTGCAACAGGGTGTACCGGGTGTTTCTTGGAATGCATAACAGTGTTGCGGATTTGCTACCCCATTCGCCCGCAAGGCGCAATGGCCCCTGCAGCGCTGGCGAGAATGCAATGCCGCAACACAGATACGCATTCAAAGAAACACCCGGTACGAGCTCAAGGGCAAATTTTTAGGAGCACTATATTCTGAATGTGCATTTCAGGCTAATCAGGTCCGTCCCTCTGATCACGACCAAGCTACTCAAAAGCCGGGTAGTTGGTCTAAACCGGACTCCGCTCCATGACATAAATAATAACAAACAGCCAAAGTGATTTAGGTGAGCTTTTGATTGGAGATTTAACTTACCACTTTGATGCTAGCCATTCTGAGGTTGGAGTCAGTCCACGATGAAACGATTCAGCCCAGTCGCGCTCCCCGAGTCGCCTGACATTGACAGCAATCAGCTTACCTATGAACTGCGATACTGCGAGACTCAAAAAGATGTCGCTCCTCTAACCTACTACGGCCCGCACGCTGTTATCCGTCCGTGAGACCCCCCCCCCTCCCCCCCACTCCCGCTAACCACCATCACATCTCACATCTGTCCTGTCCAGCGTCGCTCGAGGTCAAACCAGATCGGTGGGAGGGGTAAAGGCCTAGTGGATGTGGTGGGGGGCGTAAGTCCTCTATACTCGAACCAGCGAAAGGATGGCTCTGGGATAGCACGGGTCCTAATGGCAGACTACATCAGGCTGAGATGGTCAGACCTTAAACCTCCCCTCCTTCCCCCTTATCAGTTTCACAGCTTCAATAAGGTGCACGGTGCTTCAAGATTGTCTAAAATAAAATGTGACGCGAGATCAATTCTCGGAAGGGAAGTCCAAGTACTTACAAGGGACACTGAGCTAGTTATATAATTTTCAAATCCTAAAAACGACAGTGACGTAATCCGTCTGCTGATACGAAACCCTTCTCCTGAAGGAAAGTTACTGATCTGGGAATCTCTACCTAGCTTGACAGTTCGTCAACGACTGCAGTCGCTCTAACGTAACACCGGTATCAAGTGTTGTGTGGATAAATTTTATTTTGAAACATTAAATACTATGTTCATGACCTAAAGATTTGCTCTGTGCCTAGCTGTCTCAGAGGACAGGTCTGTCGGTGTCTCATTGATAGTGAATTTGAAGAGATGAAATTAAGATGTGGTATTGTGAAAATTTTGGAGAAATAATAAATTTGAAGGTATTCTTTGTTTTCAGAAATATTTATTACCTTTGTAGTAGTTGCTAACCAAACACCACACTACATATTACCTGCAAATTACATCTGATGTAAGAGTACACAAGATGTACACATAATCCAATAATTGACTTTTCATCACCTTTCATAATGGGGTGTATATCAAACAAGGTCCTAACATTCTCTACCAAACAGTTCTAAACATTCATTAGCATTTTAATGATATGAGAATCAAAGCAATTAACCTCATTCAAAAACATATGTCTGTACAATGTGAAGAAAACCAAAAAAGGAAAAGTGTGTTCCCATGGATTGCTCCATCATCGAAACAACCAGTGGTAAATTTAACAAAATATAATATACACATAAAGCAATACCCCCTACTAGAAATATATAGTGTTGATTGAAAGCATTCATATCATTTCCTATTACTACTTTCCTTGAAGGGTCCAAAACCTGGATAGGGTTTATTCTGTTAGGAGACAGGAAGATTATGGAAATAATGAAGACATTTAATAACAATCATGTTAGTCTGCAAAATAGGGACTTGGAATGCACTTGGCATATGTTAGAAAGTGCGTAATATTAAAATTTTTTTCCAGGTGCGACATCCTTAGTTAGAAAGATCACTAGAGTTCAGCTCATAGCTCTTATACCTACTAACTATTTGTTCACAGCATTTGAAAAAAAATGGGGGCCTACGTTCTGATCCTACCATTAATGTATTAACTCTGGAAAGATAAACCAGTATGTTTCATGTAAAATTATGAATGGTCTACCGCTTTTGTTACTGTGACACTTAGCAGCAGATCTGGACAAGAAAAAAGAAACAATTAAATACTCTATCTATTCCAAATGAAAATTGCAATGCAAAATATTTATGTTGATGTTTTAACCGGGATATTTTCCTCTCCTTGCATGAACAGGTCACTACAATATGCCCTCAATCAGAAATAACATATGCATGAACTTTATCCTTGGTAGTGACAATAGGTGTCAGTCTTCAGTTTTCAGAACTGTGTCAATGGACTACAAAGAAAATTATTCAAATGGCAGCATAGACATAAAAACATTCAATCAAAATGCTTGAGATATCCTCAGTTTCATTTCTAGCATAAAGCTTACACACAACCACACACATCCAGAGTACGCAAACACACAAGCACACTTGCACCACAAAACTGTTTTGTATACTTTTCAGGGGTGTGCAAGTTTCTGCGAGTAAATATTCTGATGCATGTTTACTGATGGAAATAAAGCATATTGCTAAACCTAAGCTAGTGTAGGTCTTGGCATTGTTTGTGAGTAGCATTATACCTACAATGAATTATGAAAAAGTTTAGTTCAGCCTGCCAAATTTCAATAAGTTTCAAAGCAAGAAAAATAATGTCACAGGTCATGTATGTATATAGGTTGTGGAACATATATACTTATGCGCCACATGTTTCATTAACCAGACGTTTAAAAAAAAAAAAAAATAATTAAAAAAAAAAAAAAAAAAAAAAAAAAAAACTGAAAGGAAATATTGTGGAAAAAATATTTTAAAAAATAAAATAAGTATCTTTACACTTTGTGTACATTCATTAAGGTTAATATGTACTTAAAGCTTAACAATATAAGTGCTCCCTAATGCTGTCAGAAGACTGACCCATTTGGAATTGTTGAAATCCATGTTTACCACATGAGCAGATGTTTGGACTGTAGTGGTGGTTGTGGCGGTCATGTGTTGGATAGCATGTGTCCCCCACTAAGGACGTGGCCAAGTGTCCATGTGCTTCTTGTGTGGATGGGCATGACCATGGGCATGGATGCTCATGGTGTGTTCCTTCTCTGAAAAAACCCAACAACAGGAGAGGCGTTAACACATAACCGTGATAAAATCTTATTCAAGCGTCCAGAAAGAAAGAACCTCACAGCTGTGTTATACCTTGATCAAAATTTACATGATAAGATAAATGAATTCATTTTATCTAGTTGAACTTGAAATAATTTGATTTTTCCAAAAGACCAGAATAAAACACAGCAGTTTGATTCCTCTCAACGAGTACCCATTTAGTACACACAGTAGTCTTTGGATCAACAAGGCACAAACTGAAATGGTACAGTCAGATTCATAAGTTTTCCTCCGATAATGTAACATGACTACATGGTTGTGTGTGTTACGTGGTTTTCCCTTCAAGAAGGTAAAGGAAAACTTGTGTGTCCGTCTGCACATTGTTAAATGTTACATGAAATCTGAACACCTCATGCTCCTCATCAAGACCACTTCAGATGCTATTGACTAAACTGTTTACAAATCCTAGTATCTGCAAACCACATGTACATGAGAGCTACTAAACAAGAAAAGCAGTGAAGTGATCTTGACAAGCTGAAACACTGTTGTATACATTTACTGTCTGAGATAACAATGGAGAGATGACAGTGGATAAAATTGTTGATAGTTTGTAAACCTTATATCAGAACATGCCCTGGTCCTTAAGTTACTTTAAGATGTTGGAACTGTCCTGCCTGTATGTTGCACACGTATACTGTGAGTAAAAGATTCACCAGTTAAGAAGACAAACAGTTAAGGAAAGTGTTAAAATTAAACAAACGGTCATTTAAAGTTGCTCAGAGTGTGCTGTTGTTACTTTTAATGTCCAATGTTCGAAAGGACAGGGTGCATACATTAAATTAGAATTTTAGTAATAGTATTTATTATTTTTTGGACATATTTCAAGTATGGAGCATCTTGCCCTGGTTTACAATGGAAGGTTGGTTCAGACAGTTCGTACACACCATTCAGGTACAGAAGAGGTGTATGGGTTGGGATTTTTCCCAAAACTTATCCTACTTATTTGGCCCGTTCGAATTGACATATTTTTTAACAAGGTAGTGGGCAGCATGGAGCCCACAACACCACACTACTGGCTGGCTCCCAACTGCATATTTGTACAATTGACAACACCAGCGCCATAATGCTACGAGCCATGCTAATAATAACATTACTGATACTATTAGAAATAGTATTCAAGATAATTTCAACATACAAGCACAAACCTCGATATGTTTTGAAAAACTTATATTTAAAGAAATTTGCCTACAGGACAGCCTAGTCCTTAGAAGACTTTATTAATTGACAATGGATTGGGTCCACAAGACCCAATCAACAACCAATGCTCCAGAATTTTGTGCTTCCAGATTATTATTAGGTTTTTTTCTGATTAGTTTAATAAAAATAAATGATTACCTTCTTTTCAACAAAGATATAGAAGATTATATATTACTTTTTTGATAGTAGCTTAGTGGGACATCAAGTGGAAGGCATACGAGCAAATGGCTGTCTGTTTCCTCATTCACAATCATTAGATTCTTGGACCATGATAAGGCTTCATTAGCACTCTTCACCACTCATGTTCAACTTTCCTTCTCATCACAAGATAAGTCAAAGTTGATGGAAAATGTACATTATCACTTTGTGCACATATGATGCAGTTAGTATATAATACCCTATATATTGTCTGCTAATTTTTGCAGACAGCTCATATGAGCAAAAAGAAAATTATGTATGTAACAGGGCACATTTAATAATTGGGAAAAACTAACAACTAGCACAGTAATGGAATCCAAACAAATCAGGGCTGGCTTATGGCTTCACATACACAGCACTAAAACGCAAAGGTAAAAACCATAGAAATGCCATAAGCATTTAAACCTAAATACCTTAGTAAATTAAAAAAAAAAGAAAATGTCCGAAATGAAATGATAAACAAATTGCTACGTCAAAACTCATTACAATACTCAAAAAACTAAAAAGTCAATGTTTAAGAAACATGTAAAGAAATTCGTATCTCAAATAACTGATGTACCACAGTTAGCCTAATTTGTGCAATTGATGAATGAGAGTCTGTCCACTAGAAAACCAAAACTATCTGAAGTCAAAGAAGATTGATTTAAGATTTCAAATAAAATGACGAGGTTCACCTCCTTGATCGACATAAAATTAAGACTGAACACCTATATCATCTCACAACCTAGAGACCAGGCGTGGTAGAACTATCTATTCTACCACACTTACAAATAACGTCATTAAATAAATATTATCGCATCAATAACGTTTTGAAATGCAGATAATGTAGTCGCACTGGTGGTGGACATGCATTATCCTACCTATTTCAAATGCAAGCACTCACTCTAGCTTTCAAACATACACACGCACTCACCCATTCACGCACGCACACACTCACTGGCTCAGACAACCAGACTCACGCAGTCAGTCAGTCAACGGTTCATTCACCTCGTCTAACATTCACCAGTGCTGCACAGCAGTTTTCTTTCCATCCTTTTTTTTTTTAAATCCTTTTGGTCCCCCAGCAAGCTAAAATGGAGCCGTTCCCCAGTCCAATCAAATCAAGACGAGATAAATTAGTTAGCGAGCGATTCAGCTTTCGTCCTGCTTACTTCATAGTACTGGTATGGACTGCCTAGTCGTCGTCCTTGCCGTCCCGGTCGTGGCCGTCCCTTCCGTCACGGCCGTCCCGTCCGTCGCGACCGTCTCGGACATCCCGACCGTCTCGGCCATCTCGCTCTCTGGGCTCGCGCATGGACCGCGCTGATGAGAAGCACAACTTCATATTGTAGGGGAATTTTCCGCCTGAAAAAGAAAAGCCCAAAGGGTGAGCAAAAAAAAATTATTGTTATTGAGTTGAATTGTTTCCTCCATTGCTTCCCTAAAAATTTAACATGCCCTGATGACGGTGAACTTCACCATACTTCTATCAGAAAACAGGCTCTTACCAGGGTTGTCAATAGGGTGATGATTACAGTTCATAAGAACATCAACTGCATCTTTGACATCATCAAATTCCAGGAGACCTGCTGAGCTCCTTTCAGCTGCAAAGACAAACACACATGTTTTATTTAACCAAATTGTGGGCTAAAATATCTGATTTGTAGTTTCAAAATAATTACATTTTCCTTGGAAAATTTTTATGCTTTTTGGTCTGGATACACCACAATCCTCGAAAACTTGGTAAAATTGATCTTCTGTTGCATTTGGAGGAGTATTAAAGAAGTGAAGAATCTGAAATAAATAGAATGCACAACAGTAATGATGTCTGTTCAAAGAGAGCAGACGGAGCTGACTATCATTCCTGCACTCACCCTAGATGGAGTCTGAATACGATTCTTACTAGCCATGGCTGGGTTCATGAACCTGTTATTTTTGGAACCTGAGAAGTCTTTGAATGATGGACTGTTATCAGGAAGATTGTATGGGTTTGGAACATCAGCAAGGAATGCCTGCTTTGAATATCCCAACTCTAATTTTCCTCCTTCTTTCAGAGGTGTGCCATTGAGATTAGTGATAGTTCGCTCAACTGCTAGTGCATCTCCCATCATAACCATGGCGCACCCCTCCTTTGTCTTCAAAAATTTAACCTAAGAGTTAAATTTAAAAAAAAATCAGATAACGTTTATAGATTAACGGATAATTTTAAGATAAAACAGATTAAAAACTTACTTTTGAGACATTGCCATATAGGCAAAGGAGATTGAAAAGTTTATCGCAGTTTATTTTGTTCATGGGCAAGTTGTAAGCCATGAGGACTGATGAGTGCTGAGGTGATGTGGAGGGAGGCATGAGACCACCACCATGAACTGTGTTGCCTCCTGGGCCTCCAGGGCCTCTTTGAGGATAAAGTGATTCTCCTCGTCCGCCAAACCTGCGTGAACCACCATCAGATGGAAAACGTGGCTTTTCATCCCTTGAATGGTTAGAGAGAGGGACAAAACAAAAGCGTAGCATTGGTAAAAAGCACACAAACACACAAGCGCACACACATTTTTAAATGAGAGAAGAAAACCAAGCTAATGACATTCACCGTGCAGGGAATACAAATGGCATTTGAACCCCAAAAATGCAATGATACGCAAAGAAACAGTGATTTTGTCCCTAAACCAGGAAAAAAAAAGAAAAAAAAAAAAACAATAAATTCTTATAACTTTCGATTTCATTTGAATAAATGGGTCTGATGGAGAGCATCACAAGAGAAAAAAGAAAAAACAAAAGCATTGCAGCATATGATGATTATGTGCGTGGCTTCAAGAATTTACTTTACGGCTATGTCCATTATCCTGTCTTTATTTTGTCTTTCGTAGCATGACAAAATCATCACTTAAAGAGGTGTGTAACAGGCAAAATTATAAATAACTCGAACAAATCATATGAGTAAAAAGTAAGAAATGAAGTTTCTCTTTTCTAGACTGAAAAGCATGTTAACATTAGTGCTGTGCGAATGGTTCGAAATCGAATCGAATCGAATCTGACCTGATTCGAAAGAATGAATACTGGTTCGATTCCGAAAGGTTCGGGATTTCGAATCAGCATCTGTTCGTCACCGAGTTTTGAAGATCAGATTGCAGCTTGTAGGCTTCAATGGTGCCCATTTAACAATATATCTATCTTTAAGGAACCATACGCCACACAAGGGTTAGGGACCTAACGGTCTATCAATTCACGAAAAATTACTAAAATTTTCAAAAATGGCCCCAAAAAGGTTTATCCTACACACTCTGAAAATTCGATTCGATTCGAGCCCAAATTCCAACATATTCTTTTCAATTCGAAGATTTTGGGAGGGATTCGACTTGATTCGAAGAAAATTTTATGAAATTCGATTCCATTCGAAGTGGAAAAAGTCGATTCGCACAGCACTAAGTAATATTAAATGCACGTATAACCTAGGTTACAACCTTCTCCGTTCTGGGACTGCCAGTTTTTCCCCTAAGTGACGCTCGCTACTTCAGCAAAGCTTGTTGAACCAGTTTCAAAGACAAATCTATCTAAAATGTGAGTTGAGATCATAGTATCAAGAAGCATCTTATACCTGTCCATGTTGGGGGGAAAACGTTCGGGATAAGGATCGCCGCCGAATCCACCCCCACCCCCACCACCCATGTGGCCGGGGCCGTTTTGGAAGCCGCCGTCATCAAATCTGTCAGCCATGCCGCCGCCACCACCCCCTTGGTTGAAGTGGCCCCCTCTCATGTTGTTTGGAGCACCGCCGCCGCCAGAACCACCTGCAAACACACAACAGGAAATTTGTCACGACGTTTCAGAGAAAGGAGGCAGGTGGATTGGCGGCAAAGCCTGAAACCGGAGCGCGACATCGACAGACACTAGACTGCACTACACACCCCGGTCCCGTTGCGATTACCCCACCGCACCAACTTTCACGCTGCATCCGCCACGCCGCGTGCCGAGTGGGAAAACTAAGAAACGGGAGACAGAGATAAATAGGCCGGACGACCGAGGCGAGAGCGACGGGGGGTGCCAGCTAATTATCTGGGCTCGATTCTAGAGTGGGACCCGGCCCGCCAGGGCCCACAAAGCGTCTCTAAACGTCGCAGCCACTAAGCCGACCCGGCCGGGCCCGGCCCGGCCCGTGAGGGGGGACGCATGACACCAAAATGTTTACACAAACACGTCATTCAGGTGCTTACACATGTCCCCAACACGGCCGGGCTCCACCCACCCACCCACGAGGGGGCGCCTTCCCCTCGCCGAGAGCGGGGAGGGGAGAAGGGGGTTGGGGGTGGGGGGAAAGGAGGTCTAAAACGCACAGTAGTCGCGCGCGACCGGGCCGAGCCGGCCCACCCAGTCCCCGCGTCATAACCATCGCGCTAAGGAGTAGAAGCGTAGAATGTGTGCAGCGGGATCCTCTCCCCCTTCCTCTTCCCCTGCGTCGCGTCGTAAAACTCACATTCTCACGTACACTGAGTCGCTTCCTAGCCGCCACCCGCTTGCTCGTGCGAACAGCTTTCTTAGTTCGCCGGGCCGAGAATTTGACACTTGGAACAATAAAACGCGGGTCCCTCTCTGACTACCCTGCCCCTCCCGCCCCCTCCCTCGAGCGCACCCTAGAAAGCGGCCGAGGGCTTCGCGCAGTGTCTGCCCCCTTCCCTCCCAGGCCTCTACCAGCCCTTACGAGAGGTGCGCGGGGGCAAACGAGGCAAGGGATGGGGGGACGGGAGGGGCGGGGCGTCCTCTTTCCGGACACAGTCGGCCAAGAAAGACAATGGGACTTTGACGGTGAGGAGGAGAGGGGCGCGACGGCCCCCCGGCGGGGGTCTCGGGAGAGGGGGGAGGGGAGGGGGGCCCAGCCAGGCGGAGCAGGGCAGGGCAGGGCAGGGCAGGGCAGGGTAGGACGCGGGGCAGAAATAGCGCCGGTGAAGGTGAGGGATACCGAGGGTACAGTCCCAGAAGAAGCATAATAACCAGTCCGGCCCGGCCCCGCCCCGAGGGATGAGAGCTTCCGCAGGTCCCGCCCCCAGGTACCCACCCGTGCAGCGGGGGTTCGCCTCGCCTCGGCTGGAATCCGAGCACCTGCTCTCTCAAACTCCCGGGAGCGTCGGCAGCCCATCCACCCCGCCTCACCTCAAGGTCCTTTATCCCAGGACCACAACAAAACTCGTCCCTTTCTACTCGCAACTCTCACCCAACTAACTACCCGAGTCGACGTCGGTCATACCGACACAAGTCGGGTTGGGGTAAAATTCAAGGATAGATAGATAGATAGATAGATAGATAGATAGATAGATAGATAGATAGATAGATAGATAGATAGATAGATGGAGAGAGAGGAGTAACCTAGGGCCTCGGTGAACCGTACCCTTTTGGCTTGGGCCGTCGGTGGCAGGCCTGTGCTCTGGGCTCCTCCTCCCCGCCCCTTCCCGTTAGAGCCCAGCGAACCAGCCCAGGCGGCACCGAACGGCTTCACTCACTTTGACAGCCTCTCCCCCCCCCCCCCTTTTCTCGCGGTCAAGCCCTTTCCAATCCGGCGCAACGCACTTGCGTCGCCTTGCCACAGCCAGCCAGCGGAGGTGGAGAGGGTAAGGCGGGAACATACTTTCAAGGTGTTGCCCACGGGAAAAAAAAACAACGCAAAAAACAAAAACTTCTCGTTGAAGACGAGGGAAAGTACTAGCAAGTAACTCGCGGAAATAAAAACCTCCCTAATGCTCCCTCTATCGCCCTTATTCACGGATATTCGAAATTACTCGCGTAAACTAGCGGACTGTCGTCCAGTCGCTGAGAGAGTGGGGGACACATATCAAGCCTATACAGGCGGGTTGCAGTAAGAAGTGCCTGCCCTGCCACTCTTAAAACCTTACTCTGACTACTTTAACACTTTTCGATGCACCACACCACATGCCCCACCCAATAGCGAGGGTTGGGTCCTACATCAGGATGTGCTGAACTGTCGCAAAGTAAGGTTTCCAGAGCAGATTGGAGGAGGCTACATGGCCCAGCGCAGCCCATTGCCCGGCCGGGCCTCCCCACTCAGCCCGCGCCCATGGCAGGGAGAGGGGAGGACGCTGGCATGCTGCTGAGCCTCTCAACTTACCAAGTTACCCCCTTCCTCCCCAAACCATAATTGCCAAAAGCGAGGCCCCTTGTTTCAAAGCGGATCAAAGTATCAGACACGCCCCAATACCGCGGGCGTGTTGCACAATTTGCGCACGCACAAAATTGGCCACGGCAGGCGAACGCAATCAGCCACCCTAGATAATACCCACCATACGACCTTGACCCCCTTCGCCCCCCCCCCCCTTTTCCCCGGCTATCCAATCAGGGGAAGTATATAAGACGGGGGCTAATACAAAACTCGCGCATAAATCGCGTCGCTGTGATATCGGGGACGAAGTGGGGCAGTGGAAGGGGGTGCACAATGGCCGCTCAATCAGACGAACTTCTGTTCCCGCCCTGCCGGCTGTGCCCTTCCCACCCGGAGACAAAGGGCGGATAAAGAGAGAGAGAAAGAGAAAACTCCAGACCTGGCTGCACACTGGCGATAACGACGCGGCGACCAATGCCGCAGAGGCACGCGCTCACACCCGTACCCCGATTATTTCCTTTTCACTTAGAGAGTAAGAAATGGTCCTTACGTCACTATATAAACACGTTTTCTCATAGCTACCCGATACACGCACAAGGGATTGGGCGGAATAATGGCACCGCACCTACGAGTTTTCTGTACACCACCGGAATCTCCAGTAATATTCAAGGATTCAAGGTAAAAAATTTAAAAAATAAAAATAAATCAAAAGCTTTGAGGCAAAATCAAGAGAAATTCACAAACGTAAAAATGCAAAAAAGTTTGAAAATATACTGAAGACTCGAAATATTTCGCGTCATGTGTACATCGTAAGACTATAAATACCAGAGCGAGAATTTGCTGTCAATTTTCTCGCTCTCCTGAGGGCGAGGTTTAGTTTTATCACTCGATTAGAGAAACAATTTCAAAAGCATCTATTGAGTGGTGACTGGTTAAACCTGGCCCATTTTGAGTGAGGAATCATATCCTCAATCTCTCTCAATTTCAGTGATGTTCTTTCTCAATTAGAATGAGGTTCCTAAACTATCACTTAAATGGAGTATAAAGGAAGAAAATATCGCTCTTTTTCGACGTGACATCTGACTAGCATTTACAGTGTTAATTCAGAGCAGTTTCCCCCTCCGCTGGACGTCACAAAGAGTTGCCAGTTAGCAGACATAAGCTCGAGCAGAGTGCAGAGGCAGAGGCGCGCGCGCGCGGACCTAACCAGCCCAGCCAAAAAGAGAGGGAAGGGGATGAAGTTACCATCTGGAAATGCAACAGCCCAGCGGCCTGCCATGCCATGCCTGCCCGGGCGGCTGGGAGGAGGGGCAATTCTACACCCTGCCCCACCCTCTCCCTTATCTGACATCCCTCTATATCTCTCTCCAACCCCCTCCGCCCCCCTCTCTCCCACGCCCTTTCGCCCGCAGGCCACGCCAGACATCCCTAATTAATACAGCAGGCAGCCCGATAAGAAATTCACCCTTTCCCCTGTCGTACCCATCTCTTTCTTTGTATCTCTAACCACCTCCCCTCCTCCTCCCCCCACTACTCTCTCACTTGCCGACAAGATGACGGGCTCCGAAAGAAACGGCTCACCCCTCACACCCTCTTTTCTAACGAAGAAATATAACTGGGGGGAAAAAGCGCCCCGAAACCCACCCCACCGCTTCCCCGAGAACAAAAAAGGAAGAATACTTCTTAATTCCATTGTGTAATGAAAAGGAATTTTCAGGCAAACTCACGTGACTCGCCGTAGGGCTGGGGGCCGGCGCCATACCGCGGTGCGGCCAGCAGTGGCTGTGACCGGCCAGACCCCGACTCCGGCTTGCCTGCAACAGAGGAGCACAACCGTCAGCAAGACGAACCAAAGGGGTGGGCCTCTCTAAACAGCAAAACTACTCGAGACACTCGAGGACACCCTCAACAAGCTCGCAAAGACTCTTAAAAATATAAAAAATAAAATAACAGAGAAAACGAGAAACCCTCGCATATACTCTTTTGGGAAAATAGGGAGAACCGTTCTGACCACCACCTAACAAGACCAAACAAAACGTCCCCTCTTCACAAAAAAATTACAGGAGTTAAGGGGAAAAAAAGAGAAAAAAAAGGCCCCTAAATGACATTTTGCCGGAGCTGTCGCTGCTCCTGCTCCCCTGGGAGAGAGAGAAAGAAAGAGAGAGAAGCAGCAGCTCGCATCCTCCTGCCCTGCCCGGCCCTGCCAGCGGACGAGCGAGCCACCTTATTTACTTTACCGCCAATCAAACAGAAAATGCAATTTTTCAAATGGAAACAGCGTATGACCGCAAGCGAAGTGAAGGCGCGGGGGCCAGAGTGAGCGCGCTAAAGGGCAATAAAGAAGGAAACGTTAAAACAGCAGCGCGCAACTCTGGGCGGAGGCGCGCGCCCTCCCCGCTGCCTGGGGTGAGAGGATTACAGTGGGTAGGGGGTGGGCTGAGGGTTAAAAGAAGGCGCCAGATGACTTGGATTTCGACCAAACGAAAGAAAGGCAATGATTCGGAGAATTCGGCGCGCGCGCGGCTCAGAATTAAAAGCGAGGGGATCTCATCGGCTCGGCGCGAGGCCGGCGCGGCAGACCAGAGACCAGAAGCACTCAGGCCCCAAAACTAAACTCAGCGCCGCCGCGATGATTGCGGGGCGAAACGGGGAGAATTGAAGAGTCGCAAGGGCTGGTGGAAGAGGAATGGGGTCGTGGCCACACCGCCCCGCCCCGCCCCGCCCCGCCCGTCCCCGTCACAGCAGGCGATGAACAATACGACCCCACCCCTACCCCACCCCACCGCTCACACACACACTACTTCAAAATCCTCTCTTCAGGTCACACACACTCGAGAGACAATCGCAATTCCGTTCCGGTATTCACATCCCTCATCTCCTGCGACACGCAGACACTCTTCTAGCACGCACGCACGCGCGCACACACACACACACACACACACACACAACAGACGCACACACACAGGTGCAAAAACACAGAGCAGCGAGACATTAGCACGGCGTCGTCCCCTGCGGCGGGCGGGAGGGCCCTGTTTAAGACCAGTCACGGGCAGCCTCCATCGTACCGCACCCCCCCCCCCCCCCTCCTCCCCCCTGGCACAAAAGCGGTGCATATTCATCGACAGCAGCAGCGGAGACCAACAGAGCGAAACGCGCGAGTGAGAATACTTGTTGAGGCCGGTCGGAGATAAAAAAGGGAGGGTAAATTGAGTGACGCGCATTTTTGCTTCACTGCATATTTGAAAGTGAATGTCACGCTTTTGATGGGTAAATTTCCATTCGCACATCACTTGAATCATGAAAGACGGGAAGGGAAAGAAAGCAGAGCAGGTATAATTCAGACACCTAATAATGCACGTGGGCGACTTTCGCACGCACTTGGGTATTCAGTTCAAGAACGGCAGCCCCGTCAGTCCAACCGAATTTCCAGCACCATTTTCGCCCCTTTTGAAACAACACTTCTTAGCGTTTACTTTCGCTTCATCCTGTATAAAGCAGCGAAAATTTTTCCTGCCGTAAGTACCTGAGAGACCGCGAAGCGACCACCACTAGCGCCCAATGTTGCCTCGCGTCGCAGAGAGAGAGAGAGAGAGAGAGAGAGAGAGAGAGAGAGAGAGAGAGAGAGAGAGAGAGAGAGAGAGAGAGAGAGAGAGAGAGAGAGAGAGAGAGAGAGAGAGAGGAAAAAACACGTCACCGAGCAGGAAGACGACCAGCACTGCGAGTTAAGTGGAGTGGAGCGTTATAAGGAGGGGGGGGGGGGGGAGGGAGAGTGGCGCGGAGGGGAGGTGCTCGTCGAGACGTTCAACAACTTGACGCGCTGTGCGGCGCTGCGGCGGCGCTCTGGACCACGGCCAACCACTCCCTCCCCTTCCCCTTAACATCTCGTCAGCTTCGCGACTCATTTTTGTCGGCGATGGGCCGGGAAGGTATAGGTAGACAGGCAGGAGGGCTGTCGGAAAAAAAGGGAAAAATGAACTTGACCAAAAAGACAAGGAGATGTAAAGATAATAAAGAGGAGAGCGCGAGGCGGGAAAATAAAAAGAGCTGTCGAAACTGATCGCAGCAAAAGAGCGAATAGCGGGCAGCAGGCCGGGCTGCAGGAATGCCGACGGCGAAACCAGGCCACAGACGCTGCTGCTCCAAAGAAAAGGGTTGGGAGCCAGCCGACCTATACCGAAGAGCGCTCTCCTCGCTCTGTCTCTCTCGCACTCATGTTGTGTGTCGTGCAGGTGCAAGTGAGACAAGGCGAGGAGAGCGCTCTTCGGAATAAGTCGGAAAGGCGCAGCGCAACGAGCTGGCTGCTGGGAATATCATGCAGCCCCGCCCAGCCGCTCCCCGCTCCGCCCCTGTCCCCACCGCAGCCCGGCTCTCACAGGCAAACGCATCTCTTTCCAATCTTGTGCAATACATCCGTGGGATGGGGGTGGGGAGCGCCGGGTGCCGAACCGGATGTGGGGAGAGAGGCAAACTTAGGGAGCAGCGAGGGTAGGTGGAGGAAGAAGGGAAGGGGTGGAGGGGTAGGATGGGTATATAAAGGTGAGGCAAAATGTGCGAAAAAAGTAAAGCACGGCCCGAGGCTTCGGCTGACGAGTGCGTAGACAGCACACTGCGTGACACGGGGAGAGAGATATCAGAGAAAAAAAAGTACCGCAGCGGCGGCAGCCTGAGTAATAAACATGAACAAACTTTCACTAAAACCTGAAAACGGAGATGCTCAGCTCTACGAAACCTCTTCAACTCCGTCGACACTCCAAAGCTCTCCTCAACAAGCCTGATAAGGGGGAAAAGATCGAGCGGGCGGAGCGCGATGCAAAAGAGAACAGATAAGCAGGGCTGGCAGGCTGTCTCCCATCAGCGGCACGGCGCGCGCGACTCCAGGCCGCCCGGCAGGTAGGCAACGCGCCAGCGGCCGCGCGTCGAAGCGCACCGCGTTGCCTACCCCGCCTGCAGGTCGCTCCAGGCCGCCCGGCAGGTAGGCAACGCGCCAGCGGCCGCGCGTCCAAGCGCACCGCGTTGCCTACCCCGCCTCCGGCGGGCGGCGGCCGACGGCCGGGCCGGGCCGGTCGCCGCGCCTACCATTAAAGCCACGTCTCTGGCGATTTATCATCCTCCTCCATCACATCGCCTCCCCGCGCATTAATGAAGGCTAAAAGGTACCGGACCTGGCGGGGCGGGGCGGGGCGGGGCTGGGGGTCGCGGGGTGGTAAATCCCCAACCTACGGCGCCTGCTCTGCTCCGCAGGCCCCACTGGGACCTGCCCTGCCCGATTCTCATACTGCTGAATTTGCTTGCTGAGCTGAGCAGCATCAGCCGATCGCCAGGTTTAACGCGGCGCTATCAAGGCCTCGTCTCGTCTCCCCCAGCCTCCACCCGCCTTACTATCCCTTCACCCCCCAACTTCCGCGATACCGATCCGGCCTTTCAGGACAGACAAGAGAGGTACAAGCAGCAGCAGCAGCGGGCCAGCTCATGCAAAAGAGGGTCAGAGTGGACGGGACGTGCCGGGCCGACAAAAACCAGACTGAGGTTGGGCCGGCCGCATCCCGCATCACAAGTTACGTGAACCCGCCGTTTCAGAGAGGACGTAACCGTGTTGCGGGTCTGCCTAGCCGAGGGATCACACGGCGGCCCGCGGCCGGGGCGCGGATAGAGAAACCTGCACCCTGCTGTTACCTGCTGTTCTCTCAACCACCACCCGCGCGGTACGCACACGACGCGAACTCTTTCAAGACAGCTCAAGGACAGAGTCGGTCGATCAGCTCCTCCGAGAGGAGCGAGCGCCACGTCAAGACTTCAGCCTTCTTATCTTAACTTGAAGTTTTTCGTTCCACCTCCCCTTTTTTGTCGTTTCTTTTTTTTCAGTTCCGTCTGGGCTGGGGCGTACCGGCGCGTCGGAGGGTGGGCGAATGGAGTCGGGTATCAAACGCGATCTGGTTTGCATTGCACTCGCCTCTCCTGGGGAATAAGGGGGGAGGAGAGCACGAGGCGGGGTACCGGGGGAGACTGACTCGGCTCGCGGAAGCACTCGGACGGACCGTGGCTGCTGCTGCCGCGCCTCCCGGCATAAGGGGGCAGCTCTACATATTTAAAATGCAATTACAGTGTGAAGAGGAGTGGTGGAGAGATGGGAGAAGGAGAGAGAGAGAGAAAAAATGGGAGAGCATGAGGGGAGAGAAGCTACGGGGGAAGAAGGGGAAGAGAAAGCGGAAGACGACTTAGCTCCCTTGAGGTGCAAAAGCTCAGCTTAGCCCAGCACCGCTAGGAGGGACTGAGGCGCATATCCCGCCCCGCCAGCCGCAGTCCCCGTGCGGGCGAGCCTAGGCCTCGACGGCCCCCAGGCCTCCGCCTCGCCTGACCACGGCCAGTACCACAGGGATGCCACTTCCTCCCTTCTGAGGGGGGTAACAACTCTAAAGTTTGGTGTACGAATTTTGAAAATTTCCGTGAATTTTGAGTTTATTTTTGTGAATCTTACTATTTTAATCGTGAATTTTTGTATTTTTTGAGGATTCTTGTTACTTTGAGAATTTTAACTGAATTTTTGCGAGAATTTTCCCTAAATTTTAATGATTTTTTGTGAATTTTCCCACATTTTTCTGAATGTTTCTGAATTTCTCTGAAGTACGAGGTGTACGAAAATTTCAGAGTTGTTTCCTCGCCTCGCACCCATCTTACCGTTGGGACGCGGTGGTAAAAAAAAAAATAGAGCACGCAGGATTCCGTGTCTGCTGGGCTGTTATGGGTAAGATACGGTATAAGGTGGCCGGTAAATGCCCGGGCCGAGGGTTGCATTGCAGTGCAGAGCCCGCCGGGAGCAGAGACGACACAACCACTCTGCAGAGAGCACGAGGGACGCACCACCGCGCCAGGCCGGCACAGGCTGCGCTAAATATACACACGCAGCCAGATATTCATTAGAGAAAACTTAGGCGCATATATAGGGGCTGCTTGTCCAGCAGCAGGCGCATAAGGGGACGGCGGGGGCAAAGGGACAGCACCGAAAAAAAAATACTGCGTGGGCAGTTACAGTTTTCCTTCAGTCCATACCGGTATTTTTCTTTCCGAGTAAGGCCAGACCGTAAAAAGTATCTTGTGAGCAGGTGCTGTATTAACCTTCGCAACACGATTCGAAAATTGCGGTGTATTCTGTACAAACCGTATGAAAAAAAAAATGAAAAAAATACAAAGATTAACGGAGCGGGGGTATGCTTCCATACCGTGGCGGTTTTTTCCCGACACTAAAGAGCCAGTTGAAGAAAGGCGGCTGGGAGGCCTAGAGGACTTGGCGTCCAGATAGAGAGGGCTTGCCCCCGCCGGGCCCCCCGGGGGACTCTCTGCTCCCGCGCAAAGAGGCGTGGCGATCCATCCCGCAACCCAAACAAATGACCGAGTGAGCTGAGCGGGCCCGCCCCACCCCCGCGCCCCACCCCGCCCCATCCACTTGGCGCATCCCCCAACAAGCGGGTGGCGGCGGGGAGCTAGCAAAGGCAACGTGATGCAGCACGCGCCCCCAAAGGCCCCGCGGAGCGATAGCCGCGCCAGGCCAGCACAATACCTCTCTCCGTGTGATCACGGAGTAGCACACACAGACACACAGGGGTGGCATCACTGTTGACAGTCTAAACAGCAGACGGCGGCAGTAGCAAGGCACAGCACAGTCCCTCCCTCGCTCCCTCCTCCCGTCCCCCGCGGAGGGTCTCCACCGAGCCCATGGACCCAGCCCCTCTTCAGGCTCGAATAACGAACAGCAGGTGGGCGAGGGCGAGGTGGGGAGGGGTGGTTGGATGTGGGCTGGATGTGGGAAAGGGGGCTGCGCCGAGGGGGGATCACTTCGAAAAATCATTGCCCGACCCCCAAAAGATCATTTAAATGGAAAAAAAAATTAAAATCAATAAGATACAGAAAAATCCAAAAAAATCGAGAAAAGATGAAAATAAAAAAAAAAGAAATGAAATTTTTAAAAAATCAGAAACGGGGGTAAAAGATTAGAATTTATCCAACAGCAGCAGAAATTTTCCTTGCAAAACTAAAAGAAAAATTAAAAAAAAAATTAAAAAAAAAAAATAGAAAGTAAAAAAATAAAATAATCAAAAGATACAAAAATTATTGTTCACATTTTGTATGAGTGATTTCCCCAGCGCAGCTTCCCCAGGGGAGCGTTCTGTTCCATGTGTGCGGCCACGCCCCGCCCCGCCACGCGTCTTGTCTGACGAGACACGTCTTATTCCTGACGACGCTGTCGCCATCCTTCTCACCCCCACCCCCTCTTTCTCCCCAAAGTCTAGCGGCCAACGCAAACACGTCTCACCCGCCGACGACACTCGAACCAATTCCAAGAAATGAATACATTTTTCTGCATTGACACGATCCTCTAACGGTCTTTTTTAAAAGCGGAACAGAGGGGGAAGAAAAACGGGCCCAACTTTGTCATTTTTCTCGAAACCTGCTCGCATGCACCGCTACATTCCCGTGCGCGCGACAGGGAGATGCCCGGCCGTGAGATTGGCCCGCTCGCGCCCACTTAGCGCCCCGGCCCGGCCCGGCCCGGCCCCAGACTCGCACCTGTCCCGTCCTATACGCGCACACACGATTGGGCGGCGATGTACGCCCCGGCCGGCTCCCCCGGCTTCTCTCAAAAAACACACCGAGTTTATCTTTTCTCCCCTGCATACCGCGGCTGACCCAGCCAATTTGGCTGACCCTCTGGCATTCTCTCCCGCGTCGGCACGCGAGGCCCCTTTTCCTTTCCACACTTGTCGCTCAGCTGCGCTCCGCGCCTGCGGGTATTTCATTCTTCTTCCTTCATTTACATCGGAACAATAAGGCCGACCCGAGGGGGAAATCACTCATACAAAATGTGGTCACTGATTCTTTTGAGTTTTGATTTTTTTTTAAATTCATTTGATTTCTGCAATTTTTCAACCAAAATTTCACGTCTTGATAAATTTTGATCCTTTTCCCCCATTTCTGACTATTTCAATTTTTATTTCAGCGTCTTGTTCATTTATTCTCATTTTTAGGGGGGTTTTCTTTATTTTTTTAAAATGATTTTTTTAAGGAGCCGTACAATGATTTTTCGAACTAAGCCCCCCTCGGGTCGCCCCGACCCCGGCACGGCCGGCGCGATAGGCGGGGTCAGATCTCCCGCCGCGGGCCCGATTGAGTTACCCCCCCGGCCCGGCCCTGTTGGCTCTGCGACACACTCCGCAGACTTTTCATTACACGCGACGCCAATTCATCCCGGAGATAGAACAGCAAAGAGAGAAGCGGCAGCGGAAAACAAAAATGACACAAAAAATAAGCAGAGCCACGAGTACTACGGCGGAGTGCATCCTTCGTCCCGTCCCGCCCCGTCCCATCTCAACCAGAGCCCGCACGCCATTTGCCTTCACACCCCGACACACCCGCCCCGCCCGCAGCCCTTCATATTTTTTCCCTTCTCTACCTGAGAGACCTAAAGAACACAAAAACACACCTCTCGGCACAGACAGACATCTCCGACATCTCGGGCGCCGCGCGCGAGTCTGCGAATGCTATCGCCTCCCGGACCAGCCGTACTGCAGGCACAGCGCCGAGCAGAGCCAGGTGCGAGGCAGTAAGATCCCCCCCCCCACCCCCTTCTTACACCTTAAACACACACGCACACTCACACAGACGCGAGTTGTGCGACCATAAAGCTGCGACACGGCTGGGCGAGCCTCAGACATTTAGCGCGTCGTCATCATTGCGGTACAGCGCCATAACGTCTTGGCACGCGCTCACAGGACGCGCGGGAGCCACTGCAGCAGCCCGTCTCACTCGCACTCATTAGCCCCCCCCCCCTCCCCCTGTGTGTGTGAGAGAGCGTCATATCATCGAAGCTCCCTCCCCTCCCCCCACCCCCACTTACACACTTTATCCCATACCTTAACACGGCGCGCGCGCGCGCACGGGCTTTAATGGCCGACGCGTAAATTTCTCATTTCCCGCGCATTACGCCCCATTACCCGCCCCCCTCATCGCGACATTTTACTGCGCGTCCGAGCGTTGCGGCCAAAACGTTCAAAATCGCATTCGGCGCCGGTTTCAGCCCCGCCGGCCACGGGCCCCGCCGCGAGCAGTGGCTGGCGCGGACACTGCTAGCCGCGCCGCCCCGAGCGCACCGTACCGGGTGTTTCTTTGAATGCGAAACAGTGTTGCGGGTTTGCTTACCTCATTCGCCCGTAAGGCGCCATTGCCCCTACAGCGCTGGTGAGTATGCAATCCCGCAACACTGTTACGCATTCAAAGAAACACCCGGTGCCCGGTAAATGAATGTGGGTTTGCACGCTAGACGGCGACACCCCCACCCCCTTCCTACCCCCTCCCACCAGCCCTTTCAACCTCAATCACTTGTTCACGTCGAGGAGGTGAAGGGAAAGCGGAAGGGAAATGGAGGAGTTTGGAGCGCTCGAGGTAGGGAGGGGGTAAGTAGGGAGGGTAACCAGGGGGAGAGGGTTGGGGGGCTAAAAAGAAAAAGGGGGAGGAGAGTCGGGGGGCGGTGGCGTGCGCGTTCAGGTCGCGAGGCTTTCAAACAGCAATTATTCACTGGAATTAATTATTAAAGTTGGTCGCGGGGGGCGAACGCGCCGTGTCGCCGCGCGTACGTCCCCACCTGCGCGCAGCGTGGCCGTGTATCGAGGTGGGGCGGGGCGGGGCGGGGCAGGGCGGGGCCACGGGACTGCACTCCGCTAGGAAGCGCTCCGCCCACAGCAGGGCCGAACCTATTCATCTCGCACAGCAGCCCGCGTGACCGACTGGAGTCGAGAAGAAAAGTATAGCGAGCGAGGGACGCAAGCGGGGCGGTGCCGGGGCGCGGCGGGGGCAAGAGGACCGTGAAATAGGAAGCCACTCGCGGACAAATGTAGCGGAACGGCCACCGCGCGCGCGTCTTCCTTCGGCGGTTCTTGTTCCTCTTCTTCTGCTGCTCGCTCACCGCCCCTCTCTCTCTCTCTGTCTCTCTCCCTCCCCCAGCCACACACGCTTTCATTCTCTCCTTTATTCCTCCTCTTTACCCTAACTTACCTTTGCGCTCGTGTCAGCCAATCCGCCGACACGGAGCCGTCCCTATACACGGGCGGGAGCGCGCGCGCGGCCGGAGTGAAGCCCCCCACCCCTCCCCTCCACAGCCTCTCGACCTCCGGCCAAGCAAGCGAAACCCGAATGGTTTCTAGACCATCCATTCCTTTGTCAAACACAAGCTACACTCAAGCACATAAAAACAAAAACAAACAAAAAGACAAACACAAATACGGTATCCACGATCGTTCACTCAGACAAACATCCCGTCTGCATACCAACTGCATTTATAAAGACTGAATGAATCAAGAAGACGGACTTCACATGTACTGAGAATGGTTATGCCAATTGTTTTTCATTGTGATTTTCTTTTGGCGTCAATATCATGAAACTGTTCAAAACTCTATGTGAATTTGAGGTCTTAGAAAATTGTACAGAGTTTAATTTATGTTGTTCTTGTGCAGTATCCAGTATATGCGGACAGGATCAAGTCCAGAGGTTAGCCCTCTCGTAATTCGTTTGAAAAAAGAGGATTCCATTCATTTGGCTGAGTAAGTGGTGCTCGGACAGCGAGCCCGAGATGTTGTTCCAAACGACTCACCCATTGGCGGTGATGTGTAGTCCCAACTCTCACTGTCATTTTTGTACACGTTCAGCTTGGTGGGCTGCAAAAGAGAAAAGAGTCGATGTAAGTGCCATGCCGAGTTTGTATGTGTCTGTGATGTTTCTGTGATCACCAGAACAGTATACCCCTTAGCCTAATCTAACAAAAAAGGAAAGAAAAACGGAGGAAAAAAAGAAGAGATAAAACAGGCAGTTAACGAAACAAAGCCCCGAACACACAGAGCGACTGATCACTAAATGCTACACATTCACTACGGTTCATTAAACGCCTGTCGCAACAAACGACTGCATCTGTTCACTGTCTGGCAACGCACACTGCGCGCGCAGGCAGGATTGGGAGAGCGAAAAGATAAAATGAGAAGCTTTACTCATGAAACTTTCGTAGTTCAGTTTTCTTTAGCAACTAAGTTCTACATAATGCAATTCGGTCTCAACATCAGTTCACATCTAGCCTTGAAGAGAAGAAAACTTGCATGTTCTTCGCCGCGATCGATCACAAGACGTTAGACTCATTTTGCTTAAAGGTTCAATGTGTTGATGGCCATATCTTGTGATCACAGAGGTATCCGTATGTGAGGATTTTCTTGATGTGCCCTCTTGAGCTTCTGATTTTGGAGTGTTTCACAGTATTTTGGATCATTTCTTTCTTGAGCGTTGGTGACGTGACCGCATTCCTCCTCGACAGTGTCGTAGACGGCGTTCTAAGAGGCGGGCTCCCAGTGCGCCACCTCCCCTCCCCCAGACTGTGTCTGAACGCACCCCAACGTGGCACCATTTGGCACCCCTATCTTCTTTCTCTCTCACACACACTTAAGCTGCGCCAGAGGAAGAGAGAGAGGGCGGGATGGCGAAAGGCGTGGAGGGTTGAGGGATGGATGGGGGAGGTGCAATCACACATCGACCCAGTCTGGCGAGGGGAGACAAACTCCCAACAAGACAACTGTCCCTCCAGTGCGGCAACGTCACTCTGTAGAACTGCCGATAAGAAACTTCTGTCGTGACTGAGTCCATCGTAACGAACAAAGTGATTTCTTGGAATGTTTAAAGAAAATATCAATGCACCACTGTCAAAATTAGCCTCTGTAGTATAATGATAGTTAAGCACTTATGACTGATGATAACTACTCATTCAATGTATCTTTTGGTTATCAGAGTAATATAGGGCGAACGTCGCCTATAAGTGAAAACGTGAGTCAGTACTTGCTTCGACTTGTGGGATTTGTGCTGTTTGGTGCATATAGAGCCATGTTCACCAAGTCCTCCGGTCGACGTGTTGAATGAGACGGCTAGAAGAGACGAGCTAGCGAATGAGAAATTTACGAGCCGCCGCGAAAGGCTCTCAGCGTTGGCCATATTTCACGCGACCAGCTCAGCAGAAGAGGCTATTGGGGTGGGGGTGAGTGGGAAGAACATCAGTTCATCGGGAAAATGGAAAAAGGTAGCATGTATTATTAAAAAGAAACAAGACAATGTAACAATAACGAGCGACCAAATTATTCACTCCACCTCGACGATGACACTCGAGACCGACAGCGACACAACTGAGCCGCACATTTTCTCCCGCTCGCAAAAAAAACACACACACACACACACACATGGACGATCCCACCACCAAACACAATACAAACGCAAAGCGTACACGGGTACAAACAGGGCCCGAGAGGGGGGCGGAGACAGCGACGGTCACGGTCTCTATGCCCTCCGGACCCCCGACCCACGTAATTCGCAAATTCAAACCGATGCCCCTTTTCCTGTCTAAATCCAACCGCCCCAACTCTGCTTTAAGCAGCGGCAGCTTGGCGGGACACTCGCGCGAGACAGACTCACCGCACTTGATTTTTTCGAGGTAATCCTTTCACCCATCCCCCGTCTCTCTCTCTCTCTCTCTCTCTCTCTCTCTCTCTCTCTCTCTCTCTCTCTCTCTCTCCCCCCTCCACGGCCCCATCCGCGTTTAGCCAGATTTTTATCGCACGCGCGCGCCCTCAAATTATCACCGCGAGCGACACATTTGAGGGCGAGCCGACCCGGCCGCCGCTTCCCAATCAGCGGCGCCACATCTCGCGGCTAATCGCCTTCAATTTAATTTGCGTCGGATGAATCCCTCGCCTGCGGGAGAGGGATGAAATAGAAAATGAAAACGGGAGACGGAACGAACCCTTTTCGGTCGCGCGGGCTCTGCGTTTGCGCTGCGGCCGGGGCGGCCGTTCCCCGTTCCCCGCCGTGCCCTCCAACAGTAACGAGAGGACTCCGACCCGCCCTCTCCTGCAGTAGATCACCACGCCCCGATAGCTCACGGGCAAATGACGCGCCGTCAAACCGGGTTAACTGCCACACCGGCACAATCCGGATAGGCGGCGGCAGCACCTCCACGCAATTGCAAAACCCGGATTGCAAGCGCGCGTTCCGGAGCAGATGTCAGCGACGTGCAAATATACGGGTGCGGGCGCTCTTTTATCAGATTGCACGGCACGTATATGGACTATTCAACTGACACAAAATTTCCACCGGTTGAACACTTATTGGAGACAACCCTAACAGAAGTTGAAATCCCAAATTTGTCCCAAAGTCCAAAGTCCCTCGAGATCCCAAAGTCCAAATCCCCTGGAAGTCCCAAATAGAAGCATATGAGGGAGTTGGGATTTCACGACTCGAAGGGGTTTTCGCCCTTGCTCAGATCCCTCTGAAGTCCCTGCGTAACTACCGCTGAGTCTTAGTCGCATAGCTGTCTGGCAGTTTTAAAGCACCGTTCATGGATGAAACATGTATGAAGGAGACATCTATACAATACACTATATTGTTTCTGAACATCTGAATTCCATGTGACGTGTTAAAAACGACCTAGGAGTCCTCCTAAACCAATTTTTCGATTCGGTTAAAAAGGCATCGCGATCGCAAATGGAACTTCGGAGGGATTTCGGGGGGCAGGGACTTCAGAGGGATTTGAGCAAGTGCCAAATCCCCTCCAAGTCCCTTGAAAAGTAGAGGGACAATTTTGGTACTTCAAAGGGACAATTTTGGGACTTCAACTTCTGTTAGGGAAGCTAAAAAGCCCACGAATTTCATTAGGGGGCGCAAAGTGTCCAACACTTTAGTTGGACACATTCTGTTGGACAGCATAACTAAACAAGAGTCAGTAGAACACTTCACTACAGTTAAACACAGTTCATCACCAAACTGAAAAAAAAGAAGAAAAAAAAGGTCACGAAAATGTTTACTTTAGAATCCCATTAGCTCAACGCGTCAGGCGTGTAGGCCATCTTTTGTCCAGCAGCAAAAGCAGCAGCGGCGCCTCTGGCCACATCTCGGCGGGCTGAAGTGCCAGCCGGCCCGAGAGAGCGAAAGAGAAAAAGAATATGAAAATGATAAATCTGCAGAAACGTGAGGAGGCTACCACGTGTAAACCGCCCTCTCTCTTTTCCTCCCTCTCCGGCTCCACGAGCCGCACCACTCTCCTTCCTACGTCCCCCGCCCCCATCCCCCTTGCCATGCCAGCCCACCGGGGGACCAACACACTTCCCACTAAATTAACCCATTTTCCACGACTGTCGGGGATACGAGAGGGCGTTTGTTATCACAGCTCCTAGCCCCCACCCCTCAGTCGGCCGACTCATTCCCTAATGCCGCCATCACACTGCTCCCTGACAGACGATCGCGCGGCGCCCGCCCGTCCGTCCCAGCCCGGCCCGGCCGTTCCTTCACTCCAGGTGAAACTTCAATAAGACATTCCCCATCCCAGAGATTTATGGGGACGATCGGTCGGACCAACGGTCTGAGAGGCAGAGTGGGGGGTCGGGTCGGGGATGCGACGGCCGGCAGCAGAAACTTTACCCACTCCTGGCCAACATCGCAACGGGAAAACTTTTCCTTCAATTCCTCTTTTTCGCGTCTTTATTCGTTCTCATATCTCCCGCACACGGGCGTGGGGGCGGAGCTAACGCCTCCAGCACCGAGGCGGTCCATCAGATGACTACGCACAGCGACAACTCTCTCACTCACTCACGCTCTCTCTGCCCCCTCTCTCTCTTCTCGCACACACATATCCACTCACGCAGCGGCACGGGCGCAAAGCACCTCGCGAATTGTTGCCAAGTCTTGGGGAGGAACGACCCGGCATCACTGGTCCAACTTAAATTAGCGACCACCCGTGCAAGAGAGAGATCGGGAGAAGTCACCCGCGTCGAGAGCCACGCTACAAAAAGAAATTGAAAAGACTCTTTCTTTCAAATTAAAAAAAAAAAAAGAAAAAAGATATGAAGCATAATATCGAGCCGTGTCCTCCCTCGCCTCTCCGTGTTGCGAAAACTTTCTACCTAGAACTACGCACAATTGCGTTCCAAACAGAACGGCTGAAGACTCGAGCTTTCTTCGTATAATCCGATTCCGACCCGACGACATCGCGTCGACGAGGGGGAAACAACAACTCGGGATTTTGGTGTACAAATTATGTGAAATTTCGTGAATTTTTGCTTAAATTCTTCCTAATTTTTTTGAGCAATTTTTATGTTGTTAATTCTCCAAAATTTTTTGAGTTTTTCAGATTTTTTTTCTGAATTTCTGTTTTTTTTTCCCGGAATTTTCCTCAATTTTTCTACTCTTTTTCAAATTACGAGGTGTACAAAAATTTCAGAGTTGCTTCCCCCTCGACGTCGACCACTCGCGGCCTCGCGGGACGAGCGCTGCGCGTCGGGGCGCCGCCGATCCGTTTTGATGCAAAACAAAATAGGCCATCGGCGGTAAGGCGATCGAATAACGTTTCCTGTGAGCCGCACTACTGCACTATACGGCCTGCAAGCCGAACCCCAACCCGCCGGCTGCACGCCACCGCTCCACACCCATGACAATGCTCTCAGAATAGACCAGCCCCAATTAACACGTGTCTGTATGCGTGTCTCTTTCTTTCTTTGCTCCTTCCCCCACCCTCTCTCTTCCTCTCAGTCTCTCCCTCTATTTCCACCTCACCTCTCGGGGGACCCTTCTCTGTGCTTCCCTTTCCCCCGTCCTCCTTGCACGCGACGTGCACACAAGCCACACCCAATGTCGACATAAAGTCGAATCCATCAAACCTCGGCCGAAAGCCGTCGTCGCCTGTCCCCTCTCTCTCTCTCTCTCTCTCTCTCTCTCTCTCTCTCTCTCTCTCTCTCTCTCTCTCTCTCTCTCCCTCTCCCCCCCCCCCTCGTTCACTCCCCCCTCCCCCTTTTCTCCTCGCCTTCCGTAGCCGAGAAAATAAACATGCCAAGAAAGACCAGGCCAAAAAAGAAACCTTCCCCTCAATTTCCTGAGTCCAACTACCTGGTATTACAGCACACCTTAAGCTGAAAAGAAAACAAGTATGCCCCGACAGGTGACGGCGGCCCCCTCCCTCAAGGCCCCCAACCCCCTTCCACCCGACACATCCTGGCGCTGTGAGCCGAGTTTAAACGCCTCGCCTCGCCTTAACAATGCGCCATGTCTTCATCATCCGCAGCAAAGATCCTCAACCCTCACAAATAATCACTTCCGACACAAGACCCCCTCCCCCCAAGCATTTTATTATTATTATTATTTTTTTTGACAATGTCAGTGTCCGGGGAGGAGGGGGTGGTGGCGAGGTGGGGCGGGTCAGCGCGCGGGGGGCCCGGCCGAGGCGTCGTAATAATTACGCACCTCGCGCTGTCTGTCAGCGACAGGCCCATTGTAGCGACAAGCGCGCATCCTCGAGGGCGGTTCCGCTCTCCTCGGCGGGGCGGGGCCGGCCAGACCCCCACCCCACTCCTGTACCTGGCACGAGTCCACCCCTCTCCGCCCCCCCCTCCCCTTTTTCACCTCGCACATATGCCACAGTATCCGTCCTTTGACGACCCTTTACTCACTAGTAGCCGGACTGATTTTTTCCGGGATAATAATTTCTGTTCGTATACGACCTCCGCGTTGCGCGACGTCACAAGGCCGCGAGCACAGCGTGCACTCCACGGAGAAAAGAAATTAGTTCCATAGACTAGAAATTTAGTTAATTTTACGACAGCGAATCTTTTTTGGTTCCAAATGCCTACGCTTTAGTGGTGAAAACCAATTTGTCACCAGAACTGTAATTCGTTTGCTGAAGTCAACGTGTTGGTTATAAGGATGAAAACAGATTTAAAATGTTGCTTTAGTTGGTTTTCGCTCACTTGTCAAACAAGGTAATTTCAGCGACCAAATTATAATTCTGCTGACAAAAATTTGTCTCTGATAACTGAATCGTCGTCGTTTGGAGCCAAAAAAGATTTGTTGTAGTAAAACTAAAATTTTGGTCCGAGCAACTAATTTTTTTTTTTTTCCATGTCGCTCCACGACGCCACGGTCAGGGACGGACGCGACGCGCGCACGCGAGCGGTGCAACCTGTGGTGGACGAGCGGGGAGCTTCGCACCACTCTGCGAACTGAACAAAGTGAAGCGGTACACGAGCTCTTCCTCTGTAATGGATGGCGCAGCTAGCTGTATTGAAAGCAAGCAAGAAGACAAATCCTATTCGCGGCTCTGCGGGGCGCGGGCGGCGTCTTAGGGCGCGAGAGAGAAGCCCGGCGTCCGCGACGGCGGCGGCAGCCCGGTGCGGGCGTAAACTAAACTCCAAGACAATTACTACAGGCCCTGGATCCTTTGATCTGAGCGCAGGGTGGGCCGGGCGGGGCCGCAGATCGGGTATTGAGGAAGAGGAACTGTAAGAAATATCTTTGGGCACTTACAGTTTACCAACGATCCGCGCCGTATTTTTCACGCACGGTCATACTGAACTTAAATACGTACCTTCTTCCACTGCACTGTCACTTAAAAGGTCACATATTTGAGTTTTGTGGCGACATATCGAAAAAGGAAACTTCCCCAAATTGTGATCCTGTTTTAGACGACACATGCCGTGTGACCTTTCTTTCGGCGACAATTTTGTCGCCAAAGCTCCATGTGTGACCAAAACGGTGGTGCGTTAACTGTTTTTCGGTCGCACACGGGGCTTTAGGCCACAACATCGTCGCCGAAAGAAAGGCCACACGGCATGTGTTTCAGGAAAAAAACTGTCACAAAAAGGAGAAGTTTCCGATTTTGGCAACACATCGATGTGTCGCCGATTTAAGGTCACATTTGTGACCTTTCAGATTACAGTTTTGCTATACGTATCTGGACTTCTCTTTCTCCCCCCCCCCCCTCCTTTCCTTCTCTTCCTCCGCGTTGCACCTGACTCACTCCCAAAGTCACGCAGCAGTGGGCCAGCGTCGGACTATGCCCTTAACAAGCATTAATTCAGCGCGTGTATTTCCCAAAACAGAGGAGAGCGGATGGGAGGGCAAGACTGAGCGGGGCGGTTGACAGATTCAGATTAGATTGCCGGCGTGAGCCGCCCCGGAGCTAAACTTTAGCCCCTGGTCAGCACGGCGAACTTGGTGTAAGAGAGACGACACAGAGCCCGTCCGGGGCGGGACGGCCGCCGGGCTAACGAGCCGGGGGCCTTTATCATAAACTCAAGCAGCTGCAGCCAGGAGGCGCCCCCTCCCCCTCCCCGACCCCCGGGCCCCAAAGTAATTGGATTTCCTACCGGGATCATTTTTCGTCCCAAATATGCGATAATCCAGTCCCTGCCCCGCCCCGCGCCAGCAGCTCCGCGTTACGATCCGCCTCCAGAGCGGACAGGGGCGAGAAGGAGGGGGGGGGAGGGGGGAGAGAAGCGGCGTCTGGCGTCGGACACCCTGGGAGACGATTGGAGACAGCTGTTGCACCGGGGGATGCACATGCTCGCTCGCTTGCGCCTCCTGCTGCCGCGCAGCCCCGACCCCCTTCCCCCCACCGTCCCTCTCACTCTTGTGATTGCCCAACCCCTCCTCCTCTCTAGAGAGCACGCAGAAGTTAAGCTACACGTGTCGCACACAAACACACAGACACACTCACATGCACACACGCGAAAGGTAAAGGGAAGGGCAGTGGCAAGAAAATACGGGGTCTCTGTGATTACGGACGTGACAAAATGCAACAAATGTTGGGGGAAAAAAATCACCCGGATACAAATCCAGCTAGTTTTGATACGGCGCGATGATTGTGGGACATGCAGACCCGTACAGCACCACTACTGCCGCATGCATTCCGATGAATCATCGCTAAAAGCAGACCCAGAGGCGGTGTAAGCAGAGCAGGTGCACGGCGGGGCGGGAGCGAGCAGCGCGCGAGAGAAGATGGAGAGAGAGAGAGAGAGAGAGAGAGAGAGATGAAAGGCACGCCGAGGAAAAAGAGAGAGGGAAACCGCGCGAGCAGCATACCGCGTGATGCATGAAACGAACTTTGTTCTCCTCCACGCAGGGCGGCGCGCCCAGCCCGTCCCGACTGCCATCTCGCAGCCGTTTTCCTTCTTTTCTCGCCTCCACGAGGCCGAGCCGCGCCGCTATCCCCCTCGCCTTGCACGTCGTGGACAGATTCGCACACGCGCCAGGCATTCCCCTCCAACCACCTCACCGGAATAAGGAAAAAAGAGGTCACGGCTGCACCAGAGCGCCTCCCCTGCAGGCAGCGGGCCTCGGGCGGCGCGGGACCTAGTAGGCTTGTTCAGAAGAGCGCTCTCCTCGCCGTCTCTCTCTCTCTCCCTCTCTCTCTCCCTCTCTCTCTCTCACCTGTGCGGCGCAGCCAATGAGTGCGAGAGTGACAGCGCGAGGAGAGCGCTCCTCTGAATCACAGTCTGCAGGCCGCAGCGCGGCGGCGAGCACCTCGAGAAGGACCACGCGGTGCCGCCAGCTCTGCGCCTGGCGTCCCCGCCGCCTCTCACTCACTGCCCCTCCCCCCCTTCACCCCCCCCCCTCACCTTCTTAATAAATCACATGACGTCGTGTACAACACGCTGTACTGCCCGCGTTACAAATCGCCCTCCGCGTGATCCCACACCGCGCTGCAGCAGCCGCCGTCCGACCGACACCGACAAAAATAAAACGGGACAGCGCGACAAAAAATAAAAAAATTAAACACTTTTCGACCGAACAACGCAGATGGTGGTAAGATTTAGAGCAAGAACGAACAAAAACAAAATTGACGGTGCGGCGTATTTGATGGCAGTGGCCGGCAGGGCAGCAGGCCGGGGGGCGCGGTAACCACTCCCCCATCGGCCGCGGCCGCAGTCGGTTCCGCCGGGCCGCTGGAATCGGCGTGGAATTAACAAAAAGGCGAGGCTGAAACCCCCATCTAATCCCCTTCCGGCAGCAGCCAAACCGGAGCACCACCCGACCGCGCGGACCAGGCCGGAGTGGGGGGTAAAAAAAAAAGAGGGGAAAAAGGAACGAGCAGGGAGAAAGGTAAGCGCCGGGAGGGTAGCGGCGCGGTCACGGCCCCGTGGAGACAAACGGCAGGGCATCACTCTATTGAGGGACGGGCCCCGGCCGACTGGGAGCGGCAGGGGAAGGGGCGGGGAGGGAGGGAAAGGGAATAAACCACCGCACCATTAAATCTCTTTACGTCCCTATTCCGCCGCGTTCGCCACTCACTTCTGAGTGGGTGAACATGGGAGAGCGAGAGGGACAGAGGGAGAGGTCGGTGGGCAAGAACAAGAGTAGAAACTCATATTTGAGTGATTTTTTCCTTCTTTTTTCTGTTTTATATAGAAACCGCGAAATAAAAAACCTGGTCCGTAGCGACAACGAAGACACGCGCAGACAGCGGCGCGGAGCAGGAAATAAAGATCGACAAGGTCACTTGAGGAGGGATAGGAAACGAACCGGATAGGGGGAGGAGGGGGCAGTCCGCCCTGGAGGTAGGCAGCACGCATACAGGCGTGCATCGCGTGACGGCAGTTGCCTACCCGGCCGGGCGCTCCGCTCCACGCCGCCGCCGGCCTCCTGGTCTGGAGTGGGCGGGGCGGGCAGAGAGTACCGTAGCGCTGTAAGAACCCGAGGAGGTTTGAGCGCGCGGGGGCGGGCGAGGGCAAGTACACCAGCTAACAGTAGCAGCGAGAGTGCTGTCAGCAGGTGTGCGGCTGCGGTGCACCACACCGCTCACTCGCAGCATACAGAGGAGAGAACCGCTAGAGTACTCCCGGGGCATTCGGAGCGAGGGGTCCCTCAATGTATTTTAAAGCATACTCTGATTTTTCTGGTTTTTCCCCTGATTTTTTCTGATTTTGTACTGATTTTGTTGAACGGTGTGCACTGATTTTTTTTTTATATATATATTTTTTATTTTTTAGTGAAGGATCCCTCGATTCGGAGCACCACTCAGCCGACACGACTTGCCGGTGTACTTTGAGAGGTGGCGGGGGACTGTGCCCGAGGCTGAGCCGCGCGCGCACAAGCACACGCGCTCACGCCGCAGCAGACGACATCAACGCGCAACATTGTAACGGTTCCAGCAGCGCGACACTTAGCCTGCGCCCTGCGGGGTCTCAAGTCTCAACCTCCGCACGCTCCCACAGGGCGATCGAACAAAGTAAAAAAGAAGAAGAAAGGTCGTCAAAAGAAAAGGCCGCACCGCCGAACTGACAATTCTGCCTTTCCGGAACCAAACGAGACTTTAAACGCTCGAGTGCGCATCCCAGATAGCGAGCGAGAAAGAGAGAAATAATAGGTCGAATATGAATCTCAATAGCGGGGCTGGCCAGCTCACCATGCACACGGCTCTGCACGCACGGCTACGGCCCAGCATGGTGGCGGCGTAAAAATAGGTCCCAGGCCGGGCGGGGCGGGGCGGGGCCGAACACACGGCGCCACGGCGAGCCGCGCCCGCCGGCGGTACGGTCACAGGTTGAGAACAATAACCCATACAGCATCAACCGGCCTGGCAAGCGCGTCCCACAGGCAGAGCAGCAAAGCGCCGCCCAAGCGCGGTCACAGCAGATCGACCAGACCACAATGAGAGAAGGCGCGAGAGAGCGCCGCGGCCCGCGGAGGGAGAGAGAGGGACGGACCGAGAGTTATGCAGCCCAGAGCGTCACGTGCAGCAGCACTGTCACCGTGCTAAGGCAAAGGTGGTTATGCAAATTTCCTGTCAACTTCTTCCTTTAAAAAAAAAAGGAAAAAAAAAGAATAAATCGGAAAAATTAAGGCCGTTATAACCCAATTGGACGTTGAAGAAAGGGGTGGGGGAAGAGCACACCCGCACGGGAGAGAAGGGGGGGAGGGAGAACATCGTCAAAATAAATTCACACCAAGCTGGACAACGCCGCTACAGCCATAAACAGAGAGAGAGAGAGAGAGAGAGAGAGAGAGAGAGAGAGAGAGAGAGAGAGAGAGAGAGAGAGAGAGAAAGAAAGAAAGAAAGAAAGAAAGAAAGAAAGAAAGAAAGAAAGAAAGAAAGAAAGAAAGAAAGAAAGAAAGAGAGGGAGGGGGGGGGGGTAAAGGAGGGAGGGATGGTCATAAACCACGCAGGCATCGTACCGGTCGGGTTGGGTCAGGCATGGCCGGCCAGGCCAGCAGACTCCCGCCTGAATGGAGCTCATGCCGCCGCCCGGTAAGACCCGTGCACAGCACAACGCGCACGGCGCCGGGGGGCACCTCACCGGATGAGCTTAGCCGACTGGGACGATAGCAATGCCCCCGCACGGCGCACGGCTCGCTGGTGTGCGAGCGAACAGCCAGTCGCACACGGAGCAGAGAGCCAATAATTTGCGGCAAGTAGGGGAGAGTGGGGCACATTGGTCCATGGGGCACATTGGTCCATTTCGAATTTCGCGAGGTTAGAGCGACCGCAGCGCCACCACTCGGACAGTGGAAGAAGCTATCACCTACCCGACTATTTTTCCGAAGAGTCCGCCGTTCGTCAACGGTCGCAATCCAAATGGCCAGGGGTGAAGTATTGAATACCCCATAAAACAGGTAAAAGTAAAATGTTTCTACTCTAAAACCATCTCGTTTAGGGGTATACAACACTATATTTTAATCACGGCACCTTTTTAAAACGAAAGCCTGATCACTTACCTTTAAATTGAATATAGTTTTGAATGGGCTAGAAACAACTACTTGCATTCTAGAAGCATTTGAATTTATTTGCTACACTTGGGGCAGGTTGGGCCGCTTTTTTACGGGGCACATTGTGCCAATCTAACAGTATCCATTAAAATTGCAAATTTTGATATTTCAGGAAGTGTTGTGACAAATGCTAGGTTAGGTTTTCTTATGGTTTCATTTTCTGACATTTATAAAAAATATTCTTAACTGTTTTTACTGTTTTAATTAGTTAGCAGAATTTTATTTTTGATTAGCCTACTTTTGTTAAAGTACAAATACAAGAGTACGAAGTACCTAACTGAAATTACTTTTTTTGACAAATTCGACTTCCTTTATCACAGAGTATCACTCAACACATCATTAAGTGGCGTAGATAACGGTTCTGGCCATTTTTTCCAGCTTGGCCCAATGTGCCCCATAGGTCGGACCAATGTGCCCCGGCCCGGGGCAGATTGGTCCACTTGCAGGCCTCTTGGGTTTTCGGTTTATCTCAGCTTGCATGGTCGGCAAAATGTTGGGGATGGTTTTCTAAGGTAAAGTAATGTACAAACTAAGACTTGGCACAAAAAACTTTTTTTGGGGTCATCACATGCGGCGTAGGGAACTAAAAGAAAAAAAACGGACCAATGTGCCCCACTCTCCCCTAGGCAACGTTCGCACGCACACGGATTTCCAGAAATTTCGAGAAATTCCCAGTTCCGAAGGAACACTCTTGCGGAAGTCAGGGAGCCGCGCGGTGCTGCACGTGCTCGCCTGGTTTCCCCCCCCCCCCTCCCCCCACCCACGATGGGGGGCTCAGCCTGCGGTTTTCGCGCAAGGCTGCGCGCGACTCCCGCGCGCCGTCAACAATTCAGACCACCATGAAAGCTTAAAACCTTATTGCTAGCCGAGCGGGCAGCACCGCACGGCACGGCACCCCAGGCCCGGCCAGTCTAGGTCAGCGCGCCCATCCTTACTCAGACACGCGGCTGCCACAGCCTTCATCAAGGACGCTGTCAAAACTTGGAGAAGCAATCGCGCGCGGAGAATATCGCTCTAGTCCAACTCCCCCTTTATTTGGGGCCGCACGAGCCGAGCCGAGCCTATCACCACCCGGCCCGCTGAACCGAGAAGGAAGGAGTCGAGGGGTATGTCACCTTCTCCAATCAGTGTACACCCCGAGCTCCAATCATTTTCAAATATCGAATTGGTGCCAAAAAAAAAAAATTGATTTCTTTAAAGTTTGGTCAAATTTTCCTTCCAATCACAATAAACCCTCCAATCAGTGTACACCCATTTAAAAAGTGAGGTACCCCTCGAAAGGAGTACACGAATAGTGAATTTTCTTAAATTCTCGTGTATTTTCACTTGAATTTTGCCTAAATTTGAATAAATTTTCCGGAATTTGTGACTTTAAAATTTTTTTCCCATTTTTAAAATTTTCCTGAATTACGAGGAGCACAAAAATTTCTGAGTTGTTTCCCTCTCGCGCTGAACCCGTTGTCACACGACACGGGCCTACAAGAAAGGTGTTCGCTCATCCAGCAGGGTAAACCTGCTCCACATCGACCGCGCGCAGCTCAGGCCCAGAGCAAGCCCGCCAGTAAGCTTTACGAGGGGGCCACCACCGCACCGTCGGGGGGCCCCGCCCCACCGACAACCAGAAGGCGAGAGGAAAAGGGGGGGAGGAGGGCAAATTGAGGGTATGGGGCAAAAGGGGGGAATGGAGGCCGAGAAGCAAACAACTCGACATTAACTTGTCACTGAAATCGATTCCATCCCCCATCCCGCTGGGCCGCGGCGTGGCGGCGCGGGGGCGCACTTCTGCACGGCGAGCACCTCCCCGCCCCGCCCCGCGTCCTCAGACATTTACAAGCGGCTAAGTGACATGCACACATCAGAGCGGACGGCACGGCACGCGCACGGCACGCGCAGCACACGCACAGCACACGCACAGCACCGCGACCTGATGCCGCTCGACTAGCGCGAGACCGCAGCCGCCTCATCGACAATACTGGAACGTTCAAAGTCGAGAACCAAACGTTCGAGTAATGCGTCGCTCACTTGAAAGTGCACAATGAGTGCAGTCACTGTGAAAAATATCCTCGTAAATTTCCGACATTTTTTTTAAATTTTGATTTACAAAATATGTCGTAAATTTACGACGGCCCATTCTTGCTCGTCGGTCAATTCCAAGTCGATATAGAGTGCTTGTAAATTTACAATTTCAAATTGTAATTTTACGACTTTTATCATGGAAAATTTTCCCGTAACCCTTCCGAGTATTTTTCAGTGAGTCGCTCGCCTAAAAGTGGGTGAAGAAAGTGAACCAAGTGAGCATCATTCCTGCAAGCTAAGTTTTCCAGTGTCGGGCCTTACCGGCAAAAAAGGAGGGGGGAAAAAAGAAGAAAAAAGGAGAAAAGCATTCCACTCGTCTTCCGTCGCCCAGCACACTTTGCGCGGGCTAATGGGGCCTAACGCGCACGAGTCAAGGCATTCGTCAGCGGGCCAAAGGCGCCGCAGGCCAGGCCGAGGGGGAGAGAGGGGGGGGGGGGGCAGAAGCTTCCCCGAACCCCCACCCCGACACAGGCCCCCCTCTGTCAGGTGAGCGGGGCGGGGCCAAAGCGGCGGGCGCACCACCGCGAAGCCCCCATGACGCCGCCTGCCTGCCTGCCTGCCTGCCTGCCTGCCTGCCTGCCTGCCTGCCTGCCTGCCTGCCTGCCTGCCTGCCGGTCCATAGTGTCCTCTTTAGAAGATTCATTCCCGCAGCAGCAAGATGAAAGGCACCAGGCAGGCAGGCGCGAGGGGTGGGAGTGCACCACCGGACAGGTTGAAAAGAAACACGGAAAAAATAAAAACCAACAGACAAAAATAAATTAACCCCGCCGCTGTTCCACTGAAAAGGAAAGAAAAAGAACCAAATAACAGAAAGAGAAAACATTGGGCAGCCGGTATAAGCAAAAGCTAGTGGGTGGAAATGAGGAGCAGGAGAAACACGGGCCGGGCAACCCCGGGGGGAGAGAGGGGGAGGGGAGCTGGGAGAGGTATTGTAGGTAGGCTGCGGGTAACGCGGGGCAGGGAGGGGCGCGGCGGCGGTCACAACGTATGCATGTAGAACCCCGTTAATGTCCGGCCGGCCGACTATTAGCAAGACAAACGCCTCGACCGACCGGCCGCGCCCCTCGCGCGTGCAATGACGAGGCGGGGAAGGAAATTAGGAGAAGATGCGCGCTACGCGCTACCCATGGTGGAGCGGGGCGGGGTGAGGCGGGGCGGGGCGGGGTGAGGCGGGGCGGGGTGAGGCGGGGCGGAGCGGGCACAGCAGCGGCGGCATCGCCTTGCCGTAAATTAGGAAACTTTTCCCTTCCCCTCGCTTCTCTCCTCTGCGTGCTTTTCCTCACGGTCTGGCGCCAAAGCTAATCCCCACGGTGAAGCGTGCGGCAGGGCGTGGCAGCAGGGGTTTGGCGTGGCGGCGCGCTGTGGGGTGGGGTGGGCACCATGTTCACGAGGAGGCACGAGGTGAGCCCGACACGTCCATTCCCACGCCAAGTCCTTAGAGGGCTGTCCCGGCATGGCCCGGCCCCGCCGTCCCAATGGCTGGCCCCTGGCCGGCACAGGCGGGTCGGGGCGGGGCGGGGCGGGGCGGGGCACCGCGGCGGGAGGGCGCTCCAATCCCTCCACCCCCGCGCCCCACCACCACGACCACCACCACCTATAACCACAGCGTGAGGACTTGTAATCCGGCCCCAATCCTCTACGCCACCCCACCCCGCCACGTCCCGCCGCCTCGGGGGACATGGTCCTTTCATTACTCTGGGAAACAATAGTCGGGGGGGCCCGGGCCGGGCCGGGCGGGGCCGCCGCCGGCACGATACGTACACTGCACGGGGTGTGCGGGGGGCGCGGGGCGAGCCGCCAAGGGGCCCGGCGGCGGTGCAGGTGAAGGAGTGCGCGGCCCTCACCCTCCCTGCCAGACGTACGCGCCCCGCCCCGCCCCACCCCGCCCAACACCTCTCACCACACTTTGCTGCGTACTTCGCAAACCTGTCCCTTCCCATCCCACGCCACGCCACGCCACCGCCCCCTACAACTTGACGTCGACCCCCTTCACCAGCTCCGCCGCCGCCGCCGCTGCTGCCTGCCCCGTACAACAACAGACGTGAGCGCCCACGCCGAACCCCCTACCCCTCCTGCCCGCTCCTTAAAGGCTCAGGCTCGCACCCCGCCCAGGGATCGGTCCAGTAGCACGTGCTTCCTACCCTTTCCCCTTCCCTCCCCATCAGGTGGAAGGAAAAGACGAGAGAAAGGGCGGAAGGGAGTCGGACCCCCTAAAGAACAGAACCCGAGACAAGACAGAGGGAGTCGATGCTCGGGTCGTCAGCGTCCCGTCGAATTACAGCGCGAGGAAGAGCAGACAAGGCTGACTGCCCCACCTCCGCCTTTTCACCCTCCTCCACAGTTGTTCCGAGTGGATTTGAAATTTTACTGACTTTTCCAAGACCTAAATCCTGATCGTTTTGACTATCTTGAAGGACTATTCTGAGCAGCGGGAGTGATTATGATACCACTAAAAATAAGAATACAGGACACACACACACATCAAAAAAAATAATACTCCTTTACTGATGATGATCATAGGCACGAAAGTGTCACCGCTTGCAGCAGAACTTTTACCCTCCATGACATGGTTCTTTGTAATTCTTTTTTTTATTATTTTTTAAAGAGGCCGCCGACGGGAGAAATTGAACTAACGGCGCCCTCAATTTTCCGGCCTTTCCACATGGCTTCCAATGAGCCATTTCTATTTCCCGACTCTCCCGGTCGGTTACAACCCTGCCCTCGGACGCGGTCCACTGCACGCGCTGCTGAGCCGATCGGGCAAGGGGGCCAGCAGGTCGGGTTACCTCCTCAATCCACTTGTCGGGGAATGCTCCACCGCTCCACCCCGCCGCCGGATACGAGCAGGGGAAAAAGGGGGGAGAGGGAGAGAGAGAGAGAGAGAGAGAGAGAGAGAGAGAGAGGGGGAGAGCGAGTGTGCTTGCTTGCTCGCTCCCTCCCTCCCCACCGCGCTCATAGCCTCTCGCTCACGCCCCGCCCTCCAACCCCCTGCATTCGCTCACACAGGCTGGGCGGACAGAAAGGCGCCCGCTGATAACACCATTAGGGCCTGATAAGGTGGAAGGGTTTGGTGCGCTGGAAGGTAAGGCAAGACGGCGAAAAGATAAGGAGTGGGGAGAGAGAGAGAGAGTAGGGGCGAAAGCATATCCCCCCACCTTTTCCCTCCCGGGGGCAGGCACACTGAGCGCGTTTCGAGATGAAATACGAGAGCACAAGACTCGTTCGGAGGAGAAGATGAACAAGGAGAAAAAAAACGTGGGTCGCGTCGGTCCCGGCGAGGCAATACAGAACGGCATACGGTGGCATACAGTCGCACAGCCCGGCCCCCGGCCCGGCACAGCCAGGCTCGTATGTTTGTTGCCGAAAACGGGACATGACGTTCCAATATACGTACACGAGAGGGTACGGCACGCACGGGGAAAGAGAATGGGGATGGCGCGAGGGGAGCGGTGAGATTGACTCTGGCGCGGAACATCATAAGGTCAGCACGGCAAGCAGTTCAGCCAACAGGAGGAGAGGGAGGGGGCGGGGAGCAGCATGGCCATAAGTCAGCCGGCAGAGTAGTAGTGTGCGAGATAGCGATCGAGTCAGCGGCGCTCAGAGAGAGACGACAGCCGCGCCGTAGAGAGGTTGGATGAGAGCGGGAGAGAGTGAGATAGACTAGAGGGAAGAGCCTCCGCGCGCAACGGCGGCGATGGATCGAGAAATGAGCAGTGTCGTGCAGCTGGCCGCTATTCCAGGCATCTGTCTGCTGAGACGACGCGCGCGACGTGCAATTACGACTAGGTGTCGCATTTGCTGCAGATGCAAGCCGTTGCAGCCGCCACGACCGCTCGGACCTGCCTCCTCATTCCCCCCTCCACCACACACACACACACACACACACACACACACACACACACACACACACACACACACACAAAGCCCGTTTAGTTATTTCAGTATGCGGTGAGCGCAGTGCAAGCGCCGACTTCAATCACGCCGACAGGGCAGTGCGGGACGGGAGACGCCGCGACCTCTAATTGCGCGCGGCGCCGGCCCGCTGTGCGGGCACACACTCCGAGTGTGGCACCTGCCCAACGCGAGGCCAAATGAAAAATAAGGATTGAAGTTAAGACAAGTTCAGCGACATTTTCTTCGTAGCAGATGACACCGGTTACGTTTCTACGCGTTTCCCCCCCCCCCCTTTTTTTTCTTTTTCCTCGCGATAAGGACAGAGCACAGAGCAGATCAAACCTAAAACAAAGGGCTAAAAGAGAATCGAAAATTGTTAATGCTTTTCTGTCAGGGAAAGAATCCGCTAAAAAGCGCCAAAATCCTTCCTATTTCATTACCTTTTATCCCCTTTTTTTCTTTCTTTTTTAACAATTTTGCTACCCGGAAAATACCACGCAAGTTTTACTCTGATGTAATTAGATACAAAAATATCGTCACGCATGAAGTATGGGAATAGAAGTCCCCATTTCCGGGTGAGTTTCTGGTCGCAGGCTGGCGCTGCATGTCCATGTCCCCGGTGCGCTCCGCTAGCGAACAGCAGGTGCAGCCACCGGGCGGGGCGGGGCGGGGCGGGGCGGGGCGGGGCGGGGCGGGGCCGGGCAGCGATTACACCTAAATATTGACTGCGGTCGCTTCGCTTCGCTTCACCTCGCCACGCCGCAGCCAACAGCCAAACAGAACACAGCTCAAAACACAATCAGCGACCCGTGCTGCGGCGGGCACCCTCGCACCGCACCCGTGGATAAAACTACGAGTTTCAAAGGTATTATTTTACTTTTTCAGATTTTATTATTTTACAATTTTTAGTTTTGAGTCCCACGTCACAATGCCGTGTCGTATTATGCAAAATAGCCCCCACCCCCCCAAAAATTAAATAAATAAATAAATTAAATAAATAAATAAATGATGAAGTTGAAAGAAAACATCTTTACGCTCTTACTCGTCCCCATATCAGAGGCTACTTGCATTCGGTTCATGAGCGCAACGCACACGCCACAGTTTTTTTTTTTTTTTTTTTTTTTTTTTTTTGACCAGCCCCGCCGCGCGGCACAACTCGCCCCGCGCATCTCGCAGGGGGCCGGATAAATATTCCACCGCGGTACTCATTCGCGCGGCGCGCGCGGCGCTCCCTGCCTGCTCGGCCGTTCGTTAATTCTTGATGAAGCGGGCCGGGCCGCTCGCGCGGGGATTACGCGCCCGAAGAAGAGGGGGAAATGAGCTTTTAACAACCGCAGAGGTGCGGGAGTGCGCGGGGAAATCACGAGAGAGCAGGCGGGGCATTTCAGTGCGCGCTAAGGCACGGGTACGCAAAAATTACAGGGCTGCAGAATCCAGGCCTGCGAAAAACATCTCAAAACGTCACACCTTATTGCCTCGCAGTGCCATCATCTTCAGGCAAAGGGTTACGTAAATTTGGTGTCGTGCCTGTCCGCGCGGTCCGCTCAAAGGCATCTCTCCGCCCCATTTGCTACCCAGCAGCTGGCGTAGCGTACGGACGCGAGGGGTCGTTCACTTTAAATTCAAGCGTACTCCGGTTTTCCTGATTTTTTTCTGGTGTTTTTAGATTTTCCTTCAATTTTACTGATTTTTTCTTAATTTTTCTTATTTTTTCTTGATTTTATCGATTATTTTTTCTTGATTTTTTTTTCTAATTTTTTATTGTGATTTGTTTAGGGTGTACAGATTTTTTAGAGTGAAGGACTCCTCACACGGACCCCATACGCATCTCCCCCCCCCCTCCTCATACCCTCAACTTCTAACCGACACATACACAAACTCTTTCCGCCGTTCAGAGTTAAGGTCGTCATAGCGGTGCGGCGTGGCGTGGCGTGGCGTATGGCGGCGCGAACAGACATATGCAGACAGCTGCATCGGGCCGACAAGAAAAACAAACAAGAGAAACCTTCACGCCGCGAACGAGAATTCATATTTTAATCCCGATCCACCACCACCATTATTATTGTTATTATTTTCGTCGTGCCCCCGGCCCCAGCCCGGTCCACAATGCCGACGGTCACCCGCCCCGCCCCCCTCCCCCGTTTTCTCTCTCTCCCTCTCTCTGTCACACGCACACGCATGCAAAGAAAACGAGAGGACTTCAAATTACAACAATTGGGCCGGGTCCAAGTCAAAGAAACGCCCAGCGCGCCGTGCGGCTTTTCTTCCTCGCCGAGCCGAGCCCCGTCCGGTCCCATCCGGTCCGAGAGGACGGCTCCGCCGACGGACAGATGGGCATTCGGACAGACGGATGACGGTGGGGGAAACAGAGCGCGAGAGAGACAGACAGACAGACGCACAGTCCTACCTCTCCTCGTTACCGGAGGGTCGCCATGTCGAGCCAGCCAAAACTCACCTGGAACAGAACACGGAGCGAGTTACAATAGAGCCGATCAGAGCGGAGAGCGGAGCACCACCTCCCCCAGCTGCAAAACGGTGCGCAACTTTTGAAGTTTTGCGCGTGGGCGTCAAAATTTAAAAACCAGCGCATTTGGTTCAGCTTTAATGATACACCAAAAAAAATAATCAAGTTTCAAAATACATTAAGCTTGGCAAAAAAAAGAATAAAAAAATACTAAGCTTACCAAAAAAAATAAAATAAATAATAAACAAAAAAGAGCATTTCCTCCCATTCCGCAGCTTCAAGAGCTGCGCCTGTGCGCTCAAACGTATCTCGCTCGTCGATTGTGATCACTTTTTTCCGGAAGTGTCGCCTTGGCGTGGGAAAGCAGAAAGCCTTCTCAGCGACAGCGCCAGCCCTCCCCGCGCAATTCCGAAGGGGGAGTGCCGCGGGGGGGAGGGGAGTGGGATAGCGGCCAGACAGAGGAGGATGAAGGCAACGACAAGCACACACGCAGCGTGATGCGAGTAAAGCCCTTGAGCCGGGCGACGTGGGGCTCCAGTCAGTGCATACCCACCCTGCTCGAAAGAGAGAGAGAGAGAAAGATGGCTGGGAGCAAGGCCGCCACCAGAGCATCGGCCATTTGGAATGTCACTAACTCTGCGGTGTCTTGGTCCTCGAAGTGTAAGAGAAGGAAATTATTCGTGCACTTGCAAGCGAGTGAGAGACTTTTGGACGCTATGAGAGGCCGCAAACTGACTGCGATGGCATGGTGGTGGGAATCACCCCTCCTTCCCCTCCTGCTGCCGACATTTTAATTTCATTTCAATATTACTTTTTTTCTCTTTTGACCAATCGACCGCCGCCTTCATCCCTCTATCCAACACCCTATATTCATCCATTCTCAAACCTATCCATCTCTCACCCGACCCGCTTCCCTTCCTCCCCCCCCCCCCCACCCCCACCAAATCCCTCAGCCCGCACGACGCCACAATAGCGCGTCAAAACGAGGGAAAATACACGCCGCACAGACGTGTCAATCATAACACATCCGCCGCGGGGACGCGTTAACAAATTGCTTGTCGGAGCCGCATCAATCATGGCCGCCGTCGATATGATCCGTGCACCTGCGGAAAGTGGCGGAGAGGCACCATTAGACCGCTCCTTTTGACACGTTCCGTCCGCGTCCCCCCCCCCCCCCCCCCCGCGTCCTCTCGCTCGCCAAACCTTCTTTCCTTCTTCCTCTCCCACTACTGCTCCTCCTTGGCGGGACGTGCCCGGCGTGGCAAACCCACATCATGCTTCTGTGGGAGCCGCCGTCACAGAAACAAACAGAAGCCCCCAGCCACACACACCCATCCCCACACATACAAATCTCGAATTTAGAGTAAGAAGGGATATACGCCGCCGAGGCCCCCGACTGCCGCGCCGCCTCAGCCGCGCCGGCCGCTGCGCGCTCTTTCCGCCTGGGTTCTCAGATCGACGACAGTAAAAATCATCTAGTTTTATCACTTTTTTAAAAAGCACAGGAAACTGCATCACTAAAAGTATCAGAGGGAGCGACGTTTGGTTTCATCGCTCAGTCAGAGCAATTAGTTTTTAAAAATCTCACTATTTGTGTGGTAATTTAAAATTTAAAAAAAAAAAAAAAAAAATTGTCCTGCTTGTGAGTTAAGATATATTTGAGACTCCTCCTCGTTCAGAAATCGGTTCCTATGGTAACCTATGACTTGATTGCAGCAATAAGAGCAGGGAAAATATTTCAGCAGAAACATATCTGACTCTTGCATTTCTTGCAGAGATTCGGCAAAGGCTGCGCGCGCGACGCCGCCACGCACCGTGCGAGAGCTCTCCTCTCCAGATGACACCGTGGGGACCGCGGCGCTGCGCCCCGCCAGTAGGCAGTCCCGCCGAGCAGGCGCGCACACCACGTTGCCTACCCCGAGTACGACAGGCTGACGCGCCGCGCTCCACTCCACGCTGCCGGCGCCACTTGACGGTCTCGCATCTCTCTCTCCCTCTCTCAACTAAACTAGCCTTAACACCAGGCAAAAACTCAATGAAATAACTCCAAAGAAAAATGACATCGACCCGCTCAGAAAGATGTATTTTACATGGAACCTACACTTTTTAATAAAATCCCACTTAATGTTAGACCTTCACCTTTTAAAAAATTCTGTAGATCCATAAAAAAAAAATGTTAATTGAAGGTGCTTTCTAATTTGTAGAGGAGTTTTTAAATCAACCACTTTAATGTTACTATGTCATATGTGATAACTATTTCATGGTGTAATAAAATCAATCTATCAATCAATCAAACTCCCTCTCCCTCTCTCTCTGTTCCTCTCACTACACCTCTCTCTTTCCCTCACTGTATCTCTCTCTCCTCTTACTCTCCCTCTCCTCGCCCCTCTCTCTCTCTCCCGCTCTTTCTCTCTCATCCGATTCCGGTCGCAAAGACCGACGTCCACTCGAAACGCGCGATGGGGATGCGTCTCGTTCGATTTTATGCAGTGCGACTTGTCGGGGCTTAGTCCAATCCGTCCAATCCTAGGAAAGCCGGCTGGATGGGTCCGGGCCGGGTTCATAGCGGGTCATCGTAGAGCCTCATCTCTCCCGCGCTCCGTCCGCGCTCAAGCTCTCGTTTCCGGAGCTTCCATCCTGCTGCCCCACCCCTTCCACCACCTCGAGAGCTCGACTCAACTACGCGAGCGGTTATGGCACCGCCACACTATTATTCGCCGTAATCCGTCTCCATCTCGCGCACACGTTTGCCTCAGCAAAATTGATGCCTTGTTGGCATTGCATTACACTGGCGCCTGCCTCGTGCGCGCCGCACCAGACGCGCGCAGGGTAGCGCCGGGCCCGCGGCCCCGCCCCGCCCCGCCCCGCCCCCAAGACCGCGCCCGTAATGGGGTTCGAGGACGTCGCCGCAGCGCGCGCGCAACTCGGAAGGAGAACAAGAAGACCGACTTGAAATCAGGCAGGGAATTCAAGTCCCGCGAGGGAGGGGAGCGGCAACTCTAACGAAGGATGCGTCTTGAAACAAAGTGGGGAAGGGAGAGAGAGATAGAAAGAGGGGGGCGGAGGAAGACGCACGGATTAGTCATATTCTCCTAGGACGCTAAGTGCGGGGCGGGGCGGGGCGGGGCGGGGTGGTCCTGCCGCGCACGATGGAGAGCAAGACGGACGTTTGAATAAAAGGTTATACCAAGCGCATAGCAGCAGAGTGAGAAAAGGGGGGTGGGGGAGGGAGGGCGGAAAATATAGCTTTGATTGGATGCGACATCGAAACCAACCGCACAAAAAAATAAAAAAATCAAACAGAACCTCTGAGCAAAATACAAAAGACGGGGAGAGAGGAGAAAAAAACGCGAGAAAGCGAGTCAGATGGGGAAAGGTAATACCACTATAGAGGAAGATAGAAGGAAAAAAAAACAACAAACGAACAAGAGAAATGGTAGATCAGTTGTCCAGAGAAAGAGGGGGGATAAAAAGGGGGGGAGGCAGGGGGGCGAAACAAGCAACGACGTGACGCAAGTGAGGGCGAGGCCAGGATAAATGGATTGTACATGTCACGTCCCGGCCCGGCAGAGCAACTCGAGCGGAGTCGGCCCAGAGGCGCGCGGGTCGGGCCGTGACGGGGAGGGGAGGGGGCACGCGTGACGGGCGCAAATCATAAATGGGGCCAGTCACACCACAATCATCATCATTACCATCACCACAACCATCATCATCATCATCACCAACACGAATCCAGCGTGGAGAAAACACGACATCCTATCAGCAGCAGCGTTAGAGTTTATCTATCGGCTGGAGCACGGCATTCTCTATCCAGCCGGCCGTCCATCTATCCGCTCGAGCAGGCGCGGGCGGGCTGGCAAGCGCAGGCCCATACCTTCCTGTCAATGGCAGCAGCAGCAGCAGCAGCAGCAACAACCCCATCCACATCCACCTTCCTACCCCACCCCGGCAGCATGCCATGACCACACGCATCAATTCGGTGGGAAAAACTGGACTGACGCAGGTGCGGGATACCGCCGCCGGAAACAGCACCATCCCCAACGGGTATGACCCGCTGCTGGGTTGGTCCAGGTCCGGGAGTGCCGCCAGCAGCCAGGCGGACCGGCCCATCCAATCGGGACAAGCGCCATAGCCACGTCCTGCCCCGGCCGGGCGTAAAACAAGCTCGGCCAGCATACGGCGCGAGGTGACCGAGGCGAGGCCACCGAGTCCATCAAGCAGAGGAGGCAGGGCCAGGAGAGGCCTCCCTCCTCCTCCTCCTCCTCCACGGGATCAGCGCCATCAGCGCCCTGGCCACCCCGGCCCCGGCTCGCGGGCCAAGGCACAGATTCCTCGAAACAACTTCCATAAAACTGGAACGGATGGCTGCGCGCCCTCCAGGCTTCTACTCAGCCCCAGGCCAGGCGCGAGCGAGCACCCCGCACGTCAACAACTTCACTACTTTGCCCCTGCTCATAAGCCCACCCTTCCCACGCCCCTTTATCTTCCCTTTCTCTCTCTCCGACTCGTGTAGCCGATGGTGCGTGTTACTCCTGCTTTGCCACAAAACAGAAGAAAAAAACGCCCCCCCCTCCCTATAAAAACGCATCGATTTCTTCGCACACCTCTCCAGGCAGCTCCAGTACCGCGAGGGGTTCTTCACTTCTTGTACACGAGAAAAGATACTCATAAGGTACTCGCGGAAATTCGCGATTGCTCACGGAAACACGCGAAAAACAATTCAAGAAGTACTTCTGGATACTTGCCCACACTCTCTCAAATTTACGAAACTCGTTGTACACCCGGCTGGAGAGTGGGGGAAGGCCCCGCCCCCGTATTTTTCTCCAGCGCAACGACAGCGAGGCTCTTGACGCGTCTGCGCGAAGTAATAACACTTTCGAGCGAACTGAACAGATGTGATGAAGCCAGATGCCGCACCTTAGTCCGCTCAACTCGCTCCTCCACCAATCTCTCTCTCTCTCTCTCTCTCTCTCTCTCTCTCTCTCTCTCTCTCTCTCTCTCTCTCTCTCTCTCTCTCTCTAAAACAAACACAAACGGGCCCGCAACTCGCGCACCACCAAAGACAGGCGCAAATTGGATGCCAAATTTATCTCCTCGCCTCGTGAAAAATTCAAATTGGTAGGGATTACACGCGCGCCTTTGGGTTACACGGCACACGCTCGATAAATACAAGTTAGGAGGCGGCCTAGTAGTTTGTGGTCGGTGCGCCGTCGCACAGCAAGCAGCAACATCGACTCGCTGTATCCCTTTTGGGGTAGGGCCACGCGGCCTAAGCGCCAGCCGCCTTTAAAGTAGAGACAGAGTGTAAGCGCAGAGAGGGAGAGAGATCGGGGAGGGCGAGACAGTGAGATAGAGCGAGCGGGGTGGAAGAGAGAAAGCGGAATGTGTGCGAGCAGCAGGAGTGGGCGAGGAGCGCGGGGCCGGCGCTCTCGGCTCGGCTCGGGGGCGACCAAGTGGAGGGTAAATAGCGAACGCCGCCGGGAACGGCAACGATGTGAAGAAGGGGTATGGGAGCGTCGAGAAAGACAGAGAAAAGGAAAACGCAGAAAATTGTGTGCTTCAGGGAAGATGGGGGCGCCCCGCCCCGCCCCGGCCCGCGCCCCCCGTGCAAAAAAGAATAAGCGAAAAAGGAAGGGGTACTCGAACAGGTGGTTCGAGTCGAGCCGACACGGCAGGCCAGCCAGCACGGAGCAGCACACCGCGACAGTTAGCCGGCGCTGCGCCACGCCACGTCGCGCCAACCAGGCCGTGACCAGAGTAGCGACCCTGACCAGACGTGCGCGGGGAGCCCAGCTCACCCGGCCGTTAGTATGCATAGCCCCGCGGCCGCTAACTTTGGCCGCATGTAATCGCCCAAGTTCTGCGGCCACATCGCCTCTATACCTCTGTGCTTCTATATCCCCCCCCCCCCTCTAACGCGAGTCCTGTCGTCCACCCCCGCCTCCTACGCTCCACGAACGGCGGCATTAACATTTGTGCCGAGACGGCTGCTTGACTTGGAGATGCACTAAGCCGATCGCTCCAGACAGCGGGCGGAGGGGGAGCGGGGGGGGATGCAACGCGCAGAGCCCAAATGAAAACTCAATCCAGTTGGTCCAGATGTGCAGGAAAATTAGGGGGGGGGATAACACCGGAATAAGAAACGCTCAACGGAAATAAGATTTAAAAAATAGCACTACGGCTAAATATTTAAAACGGCGGAAAAATAAATGGCAGAGTAGCTAGAAAATTAGCACCGTTGTATGCTTAAAAATTAACTGCGCCTACAGCTAAAATTAAGTACACCTGCTATTTTGGTTTGTTTTTTTGCTCAAACGCCGTCTCGCCCCCATTCCGAGGAGGTCTTTGACTTGCCTCTGACCCCGACCCGACCCGACCCGACCCGACCCGACCCGACCCGACCCGACCCCAACCCTCGCCGCAACGAGGAGGAAGATGACCGGGCGGAATCGGCGGCGGCCCGCCGACCGCGACCCACCGATCGAGCCGAACCCCCGAGTCAGGTAATCCTCGCAAATCGGCAGGCCGCAATATAGAGGCAGGCGCCGGTCGGAGCGGGGGGTGGGTGGAGGCGGAGTGGTGCGGGGCTGGGCCCGGGGCGGGGCGCTGAGGTTGGGCCGGGGCACGGAGGGTCGAAGGCGTGACGGGCGTATGCCGGCGTATGCCAAACCTCTACTGACAAGGGGGCCTCAACTCCTAAAATCATGGATCTATTGTCGAAAAAAATTAATTTGAGTGCGTATTGTGGGCTTATAAATCACAACTACGCTAGAATTTACTTTACGAATTATTTCTTTCAATTATGAGAGGTGTAATCGTGTGAAATAATGTGAAATCTTAAAATCATGTGTACAAATTTTGGGTGAGTTTAGGCCCCCTCGTCTACTGACCCAACCTATCTCGCCTCGCGGAACGCTCTCTCTCGACGAGTGTCCGACGAGTGTACGGTGGGACCGACGATAGTAACCGAGATTGTAAACGCATTTCTATCCTCCCCTCCCCTCCCCCTCTCACACACTCTTGTTCCACACGTGCTCCTGCTGACCTCCTGTTCCTCAGACCGGCTCCATTCCACTACCTCTGTCTGCTGCACGCTCTCGCTCCTTCCTGCACGCTATCTCGCTTTCACTCTCTCGTTCTCAATCTCCGCTTCTCCCGGGCGACCAATCGGAAAATATAATAAAATGGAATGAATCGAAGGGAAAAAAGGAGCGGAAAAAAGGATCGAAAAAAAAAGAAAAGAAAGAAACCGAGGCGATTCCAATCAACATTTTTCTGACCGCCCGTGGCGCATTGGTCGTTGGGGCACTGGCTGCTCGGGCTGGCCCCCTCTCTCCCGCCCGCTCTGCCGGCCGACGGACAAACCGCTCCCCCCCCCCCCCCCTCCCCCGCTCGGGTTGTCCATTTCCCTAACCACACCGGAAAGGAAGAGATAGAGAGACGACACCCTGGAGGGGACGAACAGAGCAGAACGGGCGCACGAGAGAGAGAGAGAGAGAGAGAGAGAGAGAGAGAGAGAGAGAGAGAGAGAGAGAGAGAGAGAGAGAGGGAGGGAGAGAGAGAAGGCAAGAGAGGACGATACTTCCGCCAGAGCCACAGAGATAAGCCCCGCCACACAGAGCAGCAACAGCAGAAGCAGCAGAGACGGCACCAGCGGACCAAATTAAAAATAAACCTGCAGCAGGCGGCGTTATCTGACCGACGTGGGGGCCGTGAAGCTGCAGGTCTCTGCGGGGCGCGGCGGGGTAGGGCGGCCAGCTCTTACAGCCTTACATCTCCCAGTAGCGCAGCGCAGGACCGACAGCCAAGGCTCCGGCAGGAAAAACCCGACTGCAGCCGGTTTTACGAAACTGGCCCACCCGAATTCCACATTCACTGTGAAATCATCCCACCTCACCGGAGTGCAGGAAAAATAAAAATAGAAATCCCAATTGAAGACGGTGGCCAGCAACTTTTCCTCAATAAGAAATAGAAAATGGCAGGTCTGCCTATCCACGCCTTTTACCGTCGTGCAGCGCCGCGGGGGATGCCACGCCCACGCTCCACGCCTACGCGCCCCTGGCGGGGCCCTGGCGGGGCCCTGGCGGGGCGGGACGTGCACACTGGGGCCGGGCCGGGGTGGACTGGGGGTGACCACCCGCTGGTCGGCCCGGCCCGGCCCGGACCCAACCGGACCGTGCCGAGCCAAAGGCCTCCGGGGAAACGCAAGTCGTCCCGGTAACGAGCAGGCCGCCGGAAATCTCCGGGGTGTGGTGGTGGTGGTGTGCTGCCAGGGGAGGGTGGCAGCGCGAGAGAGGGAAGGGTTGCGCCTGTAATCTCCACGGCCACGCCATCAAGCCCGGCCAAAGCTCCCGACCCGAGCCCGGGCGGGGCCCCGGGCCGGGCCGTGCCGGGCCGACATGACAGTCCTTCCGGTGACGTGGCCCGGCGTGGCGCAGCAGCAGCAGTGCGGTCGTTAGACGGGCGGGTAAGTCGGGGGTGCAGGCCGCCGGGTAATACGACCCGCACGCTCACGACGGACGCAACCCCCGCCAGGCCAGCGGAAGTCAACTCACTCCCCCGCCCCCCGCGGCCCGGGCACTTCCTCCTCCTCCTCCTCCTCCCCTTCCGCAGCGGCCAGAAAAAAAAAATAGAAGCTTAAAACAACGCGGACGAAAGACATAATGAATGCAACAACGTTAGTCCCATATCACGCCGGCAGTTATTAAACCCGGCCGCGGCGGCGGCGACTTCTCCAGAGGACGAGGGGAGAGGCGAGGCGAGGCGGCCGAGGAGACATTGCAGCTCAGAGCTGCAGAGGAGAGAGGCTCGGCACGTCGCGGTCGTAGAGCCTGCAGGCGAACGCCGCTCTCTTCCCCTGGCACCGACTCTCTCTCTCTCTCTCTCTCTCTCTCTCTCTCTCTCTCTCTCTCTCTCTCTCTCTCTCTCTCTCTCTCTCTCTCTCTCTCTGGGCGTGACGGAGCAAGCTTCACGCCGGCCCGGCCCGCCGCGGTGCACGATCAATACGTCGCGATTCGGGGCTGAAGCGCACAGTAGGTGCAGGCAGGGGACAGGGAGGGTCGCTGGAGGGGGTTGGTCGTAGAGAAAATGGTGGAACCATAACCACCCCTGTTCTTGTTGCTGCTCGTCTCTTTCTCTCTCCCTCTCCCTCCCTCCCCGCCTCTCATCCCGTTTGCACCACCTCCGCTGCACTCCTCGGCGGAAATAGCTGGTGACGCAATTGCGACGGACGTCAATACGTCCGCGAAATACGTCTCGCCGCCGCCTTTATACCGTCGGCGGCAGGTCGTCCCCGTAGCCCCCGCCAACGCGCCCCGCGCCCGCGCACCACTTTCCCCTCTCCGCTTCCTTATTTTCGGTATACGCTCCTCCTCCTCCTTTTCCAGGTGGGCGAGCGCGCTGGAATCTTGACGCCACCGCCGCCGTGTACACCAGCGAGAAGGCAAAGCCCCCGCACCCGGACCGCACCCGCCCACGAGTTAAATTTACGCCCCCCCCCCCCCCACCTCTTACCCCCAATCCTTCAACTTCCACCCCACCTCAGCAACCCCCTGTCCGCCACAACTCGCAACACAGCAGCCGAGCTGTAAAATGCCTGCCCCGCTGACGCTCACCCTAACCTAAACTTGCAGATTTCCCCGCGCCTAGCTCCCCCGTGTCCGCAAGGGATGAAGGGGTGACGCTTGCCCTTGATGCAAGCGGCCTGCATCCCACGCGCCATGGTCTTACGGGGTCGCCCGGCTCAACCCCGGCCCTAACCCTTCCACCGAGGCTGAACCACCCCTGAATTTTCATGTACAAATTGTCGTAAATTTTTGTGAAATTTCATGAGGTTTTGTGAGGTTTCGTGAATGTTTCTGAATTTTTGCTTGAATTTTACCTATTATTTTTGTGAATTTTCCTAAATTTTTCTGATTTCTGAATTTTCCTGAATTACGAGGTGTACAAAAATTTCAGAGTTGTGTCTCCCTCGCCTTCCACTTTCTCGCCGGACCCCAACTCCCGACCCCCAGGAGCAACACCATCGCACCCTGACCTCTACCCTCAGCCCACTGTTCGTTAACTGGTGATGTACGTAAGTAAGTACCTTGACAGGAGTGTTATTTCAGCTATTCCAGCCATCAGCAGCTTTCCAAGGACATTAAAATCGTTTGACCTAAAAAATGTGTAAAGTAACACTCCTTTTCCATTTCCAGAGTCTTATACAGAGCGGTGGCTGGCGGGGGGCGTAGACACACATTTGGAGCCAGCAGGTGTGCGGCAGGTCGTTTGTAGGTTCCCCAACCTTCGCTCTAATACGCAAGAATAGCTCTCCATCCGGCGGCGGCTGGCGCTGCTGGCGCTGCTCTCCACACCTAGCTGAGCTGGCTCTCCCCGGCCCGAGGCTCACGTCGCCAGGGAGCGCGTGGAGCGCCCAGCCTGCGGGCGCGAGGAGCGGAGAGGAGAGCGTCCAAAACTAAGTCCTACATTACTTTCGAGAAAAAATGGCCGGCGGCGGCGTAAGGCGAGAATAAAAACGTGCGGACGGTACGAATTAAAACGACGCCGTGCCGCGGCGAGCAGGAGAGAGAGCGAGCGAGACCGACCCGGGAGGAGCCATTGCTCACCGCGCGGCGCGGACCCGCGGGGACGCCGCCCACCTCCTCCTTCCTTCCTTTACGAGATTAAACACGACTCTAGTACATCACGGCCCCTGGGAGAGAGTGAGTGCGTGCGTACAGCGCAGCACACACGGCGTGTGACCTCCGCAGCTCTTTTTCGCTCTCCCTCCCACCCCGCACTCAGCAAGCTCTCAGCCACGTTGTACTGAACATCGTACTGTTCAGTACATCAGCGCTCTCACACTTGTTGACTAGACAGACTATGAAGACTCCAGTCTCTATATTGTGGACGCAACGAGTGGGGGGAGAGAGAAAGAGAGACAGAGAGAGGGGGGGGGGAGGGAGACAGGGGGAGAGAGAGAGAGAGAGAGAGAGAGAGAGAGAGAGAGAGAGAGAGAGAGAGAGAGAGAGAGAGAGAGAGAGAGAGAGAGAGAGAGAGTGAGAATAGCCGCAAGTGCAAGAATGAACACATCACAATGAGAGGTCGCACAGAGCTATGTCTGAGAACGTAGAGTCGCGCGGCGCCCGAGCCGGGAGAGCAGAGAGACTCTTCCGAGAAGACGCACACGTATCATATCAAGTTCCGACGACTACATATAACCGCGCGCCGCTGCCTCGGGTGGATTCGCCCACACCGGCGCCCTCATATTTGCCCCGTCCTCTATCCGCCGTTCGCAGAAACGAATAGTCATTCCATCTCATTTCCACATCCCCTTCATACCCCCATTCCCCGTCCTGGAAAACATTTTCGCGCGCAGTAACTACCTCCCACCAACTAGCTCCCAGAGTTATTGCCATACAGTGGACGTATTAAGCGCGGCCCGAGGGAGGGAGAGAGAGAGCGCGAGGGGCTGGGTGAGTGCAGGAGAGTGAGGAAGAGCGCGAGAACCCCAGGGAGAGAGGGGGGGAGAGGAGGGGGGGGAGAGGAGGGGGGGGAGAGGAGGGGGGGAGAGGGAGAAAGGTAGAGAGAGATAGAGGTGGAGAGGGAGAGAGAGAGAGAAGCGAATGAGAGACGCACCGGGGGAGGCCTGTGTCAAGTGGCCTTATTATTCACCAGGATATGCTTCGACCATATCAGGGCGGCCCTGCTGGGAGGGAAGTGCAGAGCAGGGTGGAGAATAGGGAGAGGGCTGGCTCGTGAAGGGCTCGGGAGGGAGGGAGGGGAAGTTGGAGAGGAAGTAAGGGCTTGGCAGGGTGGGGGTGGGGAGGAGAGGGGATACAAGCGGAGTGAGAGGCTCATGAAACTGTTTCTCGCATGGAGAACCAGAGTGAGAAAAGGACAGAGGTACAGAAGAGGGGTAAAGAGAGAGGGAGACATATTATTTATGGAAGTGAACAAGCAGACTACGTGCCGCTGCTGTCCTCTCCATTACCGCCCCGTTGCTTTCACTCGTTTAATGCGTTTATCTGACTTTCCCGCTCTCCCCACTTCGCCAGCCCACCCCCTGCTCCTCATCAACGACCCTTTCACCACAGCACTCTACCCCCGTAATTCCCGCGCCCCTCCATACAACGCGGGCCCAATAAAACTGCATTACCAGCAGAAATAGCGGCAGCCGTTTCGCTGACCCAACGTTCGACAAATTGAAAAAGGAACAGCAGCGAGCGCAGCAGCGGCAAGCGCGTGTGTCCCGGCCCGGCCCGGCCCGAGGCCAAGTGCACCGTGCGCGCGTGAACGGTCTGACCATGAGACTTGTGACCTCAGTGTGTCCCCCTCCGGCGCCGGTTAACGCACGCGCCGTATTGTGTGGAAGTATGATTACTCGCACGGGGGAGAAAAGACGACGAGTGAAAGAAATTTTAAAAAACACAGATTAACATCACTGTGAAAGATAGTCGTAGGTTCACGGGAAAATTTTCCACTAGCCGAAGTTGTAAAATTACAGTTACAAATCGTAAAATTAAAAGCACTACCTATCAAAATAAAATTCAAATACGAGCAAAAAAAATTTGTAATTTTTTAACATTTTTTGTAAGTCGTCATTTATAAAATAAATCGTCGTAAGCCTACAAAAATATTGTTCCCAGTGATCCATACAAGTTATGAATGTTTATCAAATTCCTTTTTTTACAAAGCTATGTGCATGCATTACTTGCAAGCAAAATTCTTACGTGCTTATGAATATTTTTAGCATAATTATGTAAGAATTCATAAATAAATCAGAAAGTTTTACGTACGGCATGCACGCGCATAGACCTACGTAAACTATAGACAAAAATATTACATAATGTTTATTTGTGCTCAGCCGCCACCTGCTCGCCCAGCTTCCATCACCTAAAGACAAAAATAAAATAAAAACTCACTTCTACACACACACACTGGCAGCTCGACCAGCCTTATAGAGTATCAGGGCTGGAACTGGAAGCGAGCGTGGCAGCGCGGCAGGCGGAGCCATTTGCCTTGCAAAAAGCAGCGTGGGGGTCGTGTGGGGGCTTAACGTGGCGCCTCCGGCCTGAGCGGGCAGGGCAGGGCGGGCCCATCAAGGCATTCGGGGATTAATGCCGGCCCGGATTAGCCTTTGGCGGCAGCAGGACGGGGAGGGGTCACGCGGGGGGGCGAGGGCGGGCCGCAAAGGGCGCGCCGGATATCCCCAGAGAAGAGAGAGGAGCTAGGCAGCGGGCGCGAGGGTTTCACACGGGACGCGTCGGGACCGAGGGGGGTCCATCACTCGAGAAAAAACAGTGTACACCATTAAAACAAAATCAGTGAAAAAAAAAGAAAAAGGTAATCAGGGGGAAAAAAAATTAAAAAATAAATCAGGATTTTTTTAAGAAAAAAAAATCAAGAAAAAAAAAAAGAAAAATCAGAAACAAAACCATTAAAAATCAACGAAAATCACCTAAACTCGAAAAATCGGTGAACGCTTGAATTTGAACGACCCCTCGGTCGGGACAGGCCGGGCTGGGCCGTCACCAGCGCATCTATCTCATCTCGTCTCCTCCCTCTACACCCAGCCCAGCGCACTATGGCGACATGCGGCCTCTCGTTCTGAAACGCAGCAGTAACAACACACCCGCGCCGCGCCCACTTCCGAGAGTCGTTCCGCGCGGTGCGCATCGCATCGCACCCCGCGGCATAACGGCGCGGGGGGGATGGGATAGGCAGGCATCCACGACACATTAAGCCCCGGGCCTACTACTACCCGCCCCAGCGCGCACAGCAGCCTGTTTGCCTGCCGGTCCGATTGACGGCCCCGGCCGGCGCGACACACAACAACCCCTCCGACCCCACCCAACCCCACGCGCCCCACCCCACCACGTTAGGCCCCGGCAGCTGCTCCCCCACCCGCCGGGTGCGCCTTACCCCACCGGCGAGGAGAACGCCCGTGCATAAGCAGGGGGAGACTTTCTTGGTCAACTCGACGAGGCAGACGCCAGCGCGCCAGCTGCTCCGCATGCAGATATCGTGCTGGACTATGAAAATAAGACCGAAGAGGAAGCAGGGCAAAAGAAGCAGAGAAATAAAAAAAGAAAGGGCTCGTCGTCGGCGAGGCAGCATGGAGCGGCCGGAAAAGCGAACGACAGCACTCGAACCGTTGAGCAATACTGCTATACTACATTTTTTCCTCCTCGCAAGCAGTACTTTTTCTAAAGGGAAGGGGAAAAAAAACATTACGACTGAAATGGAACCCAAATGACAAAAGAAGCAGTAACGATGGCAAAAGGGAAAAAAAAACACGGAAAAGTTGACCGTTTCTTCTTTTGGCCTCTTTTCCCATGACTGGGTCGACGTACGAAGAGCGAAACTCTGGCCCCGCGGCGGCGGGGGAGGCGGAGGGGGTGAGGTACTCCACACACACACACACGCGCACGGCAAAAAAGTAATAATCATCATTTCCCAGTCAAATTTACGGTTGGGAGGAGGGGCAGGGCAGTAGGGGAAGCGCAGGTGAGAGCGCGGGCGACACATTCCCAGCCACCTCACGCCGCAGCCGCCTAATTCAATTATTGAACTTGCTCCCCACGGGAAGGGCAGTAGTAGGGGCGTGGAGATGGGAGAGGGGGAGGGGCGGTCGCACTGGAGCAAAACAGCCGAAGGCCTCCCTCTCCCTCCCCAGTAGTTTGGGGAGGCGACTGGAGAGGAGAAACGAACCACACATTGGCCGCACCCTGACCACGACAAGAAGAGACAGTAGTTGGGCCGCTCGGCGAGCCGGGCAGCGGCTGCAGCCAGCGCGGGGGAACTTTCGTCGATTGGGCGAGGCGGAGGAAGAGCGAGAAGGGATCGAACAGGTTCTCTCGCGCGGCGGAAAAGGGAACGGCGAAAGAAGTAAACACTCGGGGGTCGGGCGAACCCTTCACTGAAAATCTACAAGTCATAATTTCTCGCCCCATACGAGTGAGAATTTGAGGGCAATTTTATTACTCTCTGGAGAGTAAGAATTTTTTCCTCGCCCTTTATAAGAAAGAATTTTGAGACCTCGCCCAAATAAAGTGAGAATTAAGTGAGGTTAAAAAATCCTTATTCAAATAGAGCGAGGCTCAAAAATTTCTCGCTCGAAAAGAGTGAGGTTAAAAATTCTCACTCTAATTTAGTATGAAAAAGTGTCCTCTCCCATTTTGAGTGAGAAATTGGATTCCAGCGTTTGCAGTGTTACGGAGCGCTTGTGAACGTGAGAGAGAGAAAAAGCCCTCATGATGCCGTTGTGCCATCTGCACGCTAAACAGTGATATCACACCTGCTCGGTAGACTTCAAAAACGAGCTGACGAGCTGGACAAGCCTCATTGCGAGCGGTAGCTATCAATAGATAGAATTGCTGTTGCTGGCCAGGAAGGAACTGCTCAGCTCTTTGTCATCCCCCACTAGGTCTGTTTTGGATTTTTGTATTCTTCGAATGCACAGGTTGCCACCACCTGACCGTGAGACCGTGAGTGCACTCTGTCTCTTACACTGCGTCCCTCTTTCTGTGTCTTTTGAGTTTCTCCCCCCGGGTCCCCGTCAACAAACACCTGCGAGGGCCAACGTGGCGGCCGGCGTCAGCGCTGCGCCGAGGGAATAAAAAGCGTATCACCTTGTGTAAAGGTGCCGCCCCGTCCCCATCAACGCGAGAGGCGCGGCAGGCAACACACACGCATGATGCAAAAGCTAATAATAAAATTAAAAAAAAAGAGAAAGAGAAAGAAAGTGAATGAGTGATGCGGACTCACCTTTGCGAAGTCTATCTTGAGTGTGCAGCAGCCAGAGTAGATGTCGGCGCCTTGTAGAGCGTCTTTGGCGCGCTGTGCAGCTTCAATGTTGTCGAACGTGAGGAAGGAGTTAAGGATCACAACAGGAAAAAATATTGGCAAACAAACATATCATATTCGACAACAACAAAAAAATCAATAATAAAATAAAGCCGATGGAGGTGCGCGCGCACGGCGCGATAACGAAAATAAATAACAAGGCGTCTACGAGAGAAAAAAGGGGTCAAACGCCCTGCTGCCTTCGTCTTTCCCCGCCCAGCCCCGAGCCTCCCTTTCCCTCCCTTCCCCCGGGGCGAGGGTGGTCTCCCCTCAAGCATATTGCTGCATAAATCCTCTCAGCCCCGCCACCCGCCAGTAAAGAGACACCCCGCCGGCCCCCGCCCCCCGCCCCCCCAGCGCCACGGGGTTCTCCCCCGGTTATCGCCGGGGCATAGACTCGCGGAATCAGATCGGAGTGCGACACCGCACGAGTTATCTCCCGCATCGCGTCGCCTCGCGCCGGGCTGGGCCGTCCCACATCGCATCGATCCTACCCCAAAAACGTCGACTTTCACACGCTTCCCATGCGCGTGAATACATTATACAGAGAAAGGCGGAGGAAGAGAGACGGGGAGCAAAGCAAGAGAGGCTTACAGACCCTCCGTCAGACCGACCGGACCAGGCCGGGCCGACGCGCATCGCTACTCGCTCCCCTCCCTGCGCCTCTCCCACCGCAGATATACGCTCTCTCACACTTGTCCTTGTAATCCTGAATTACTGCTCGTGAACGTCGCCTTGGTATTACATTATTACTTCCCCACGAGAGAGAGACAAAAAGACGGAGTAGCCCCCGGCGGTATAAACTATGTATACGACATAAGACACGACCGAGGGGTGACTCATACAAAATATGTACTTTAATGACTTTAGACATTTTTTTTTTTAATGTTTCAATGAGAATTTCTGTCACTTTATGATAAATTTCAACCTTTCCCCCTATTGCTGACTGTTTTAACTTTCTTTTTCAGTTCTTTGATCATTTTTTTCGATTTATCGTATTTTTCTGTATTATTCTTCTTGATTTTATTTTGATTTTTCTTCTTTTGATCTTTTAAAGGATTTTTTAGCAGATGATACCTTTAAACACTTAACATAAAATTTAACTTGTAATTTGAAGGTGTCAGCTAGCTTTTACTCTCGAGTCCAGAAACTAATAATATAGCGCGGTGCTGCCAGGGGGGGGCTATGGCTGAATGTCTGACGCGCAGTCTGCGCGGAACAATGGCACCTCACCTCCTCCTCGCGGGCAGCGTGTAACACTAACAGCTCCTCCCTGCCAGCGACCGCTTCGGTCCGCCACGCCGCCGGCGGACCCCTCCCACCTCTTTCCCTCCCAATCCCGCAGGCACGCGGCGCGGCGCTGCTGGCGTCGTTCGTCGTTTACATCGTGTGCGTTCACACACAAATTGTCGCACCCCATAGCAATTTCTCTTGCGGTGCGGTATCATCTGCTATCAATACCAATCTTGATTGATATTATTTTAATGGACGAACAATGATTTTTCGAAGTGATTCCAACTCTAACACAACGCTCCACGGGCGCAGCGCAATCCAATCTTTCAGCATGCAAACACACACGCACGCACGATCGTGCACGAATATACCAAACGCAGCACACCGGAGCTGTTGTCATTGCCGTGCCAGCCGACTTATTCCGAAGAGTGCTCTCATCTCTTGTCACTCTCGCACCCATACGGCGAAGCCCATGAGTTAGAGAGAGACAGGGCGAGGAAAGCGCTCTTCGACAGGCAAGCGCCTGCAAGGTAGGCACACCAGGCGGAGGAGCGCGCAGGCCCGCCAGCGTGCTGCCTACCCCGCAGGCGCTCCGGACCGAGCAGTCCACCACGCCCGAGGGGTATTATTCACGGTGAAAAATACCTTTGTGGATTTACTATGTAGTTTGTAACTTAAGATTTGCAAAACAAATGTTGTAAATTTACGACAAGCCATTCTTGCTTACGCGTAACTAAATTTTTAGTCCGCATTCCCTAGGGCTTCTCCACATCCTTTAAGAAACCCACGTTAATTTCCTGCGCTGAAAAAGAAAAGATTCCCCAGAGATAAACTTCCAGGGTCTCTCCCATGGGAATCCCGCGCGCCTCGGTTTTACCGTGGCATCGCCAAGTAATATCGAAGAACATTTCGAGAAAGCGCGCGTCGTCGGGGTCGGGCCGGGGCGGGCCGGGTCGAACAGGACCGGCCAGGTGCTCCCGCCCCGCCATAACACGCACGCGATAAAGCGCCCCACCCACTCGGTCGCGCACGAGATGCTTTCCTTACGCAACGCCCGCTATTGCCTGAGTGATAAAGGGGGTTGTTACGCTCCCAAGGGGAAAGGGTGGGGAGGGGTAGCTTTCATTCCCAGAAGGAAAAGCAGCGCGGGGAAAGGAAGTAGCGAGGAGGGGGCTGGAGAGGAAGGGGTAGCAGGGGGGAAAGCGTCGTGGCAAGCAGTTTATACTGTCCGCGTCCGTACGAGCGGCGCTCGCTAGACCAGCTAGTGGAGTAGAGAGGCAACTTTTAATGAAGTCCAGAGTCGGCAGGGCGGCTGGGGGCGCCGGGGGCGGGCCGGCTCAGCCCGGCCGGGGACGTGGCGGGGCGTGCGGCTGCACACCTCGCCTCGCCAACACCAAAGCTCCCAACAGCAGCGCCATTGCTGCTCTCCCCGCCTGCCCTCCCGCCCTGCCCTGCCCCGACCACCAGCACCCTGAACTCCCTCAGATATCAGGCGAAAAGATTCAGGCGTGAGGGAGAGGGGGGGGGGGGGGTGTACAAAAATATGCACAAACTTTTCACTCTAACTTCGATGTCGATTCCTCCCGCTGCTGTGCACACGGCTGTACACTCTCGAACAGGTACTGACAGTTTCGTCCACAAGCATTGCCGCCTTAGACTTATGAAATGGTTCAACTATGCAGACAAATATTTTCTGCATGAGTAACAAGTTTACTTTCATAAAAATGATATTTATCAAAAATTTCGTGCAGAAAAACTGTACGCGTAAGTCAAGCCGATTTCGTCCACACTTTACTAGTACGTACAAGTTTTATTAACAAAAAAAACTCAATAACGGTCTGCGAGTGTACGCCGTGCTGTATCGAACTGGCGTTGTGGTCGGCCCGGCCCGGCCCTGCCCGGGGTCCCTCTGCGTGCCACGGGGGAGAGCAGCTCGGGGCGCATTGTGCGGCCGGCGGGAGGGGGTAGGGTAGGGTCAGGCAAGAAGGTCCGTGATGAGCATTACGAGCGAGAGGGAGGGGGGGGGGGGGGACTAGGGCCATCCCGCTCACCTGTCGATACATAGTGGCCCGTCTGCTCCGCCCTGCTCCGCCCTGCTCCGCCCTGCTCCGCCCTGCTCCGCCCTGCTCCGCCCTGCTCCGCCCTGCTCCGCTGCCCCGCCCTGCCCCGCCCTGCCCCGCCGGGGCCAGAGCGCACAGAGGGTAGGGTAGGGTAGGGCTCCACCCCGCCCAGCACACTCCTCAAATCACTGACACGGAGAGCAACAATGGGGGGTAGCGGCCCAGACCGGCGTGGGAGCCATACACACAGCCCTAAAACACAGACCCTTACAATCCCACGCACCCTTAAAAAAAGAAAAGGGAAAAAGGGAAAAAAAAGAAGAAAAAAACATTGCTGGGACGAGGGGAGTAGGAACCAAAGAAGAAAGGTAGCGAGAAGTCAACGACCATCCAAGCACCTTTTCCCTTCAAAAGGCCGGCGCGCTCCCTCCCGCACTCCTCCACTTCCTCTCCCTCCACTCCGGCGGGAGAGAAAAGTAGCCCACAGGGAGAAATGCAGGGAAGAGGAGAGGAGAGGGAAGAGAACGGAAGAGAAGGAGAGGAGAGATAAGGGGAGGGGAGAGAAGGGGAGGGGTGAGAAGGGGAGGGGGTGGAGGGGAGGGGTGAGAAGGGGAGAGGAGAGGAAGGGAGGGGAGAGAAGAGAAGGGGATGGGAGAGAGGGGTATGGGAGAGAAGGGGGAGGAAGGGCGGGGCGCAGAGCAGAAGCGGCCTCCCCCAGCACCCCGTGACAGGCCCAAAGCGACCGGAAACAGCGCGCCCAAGCGTTTTCTTTTCATATTACATCAGCATCGCTTTTCGGCACAATAATACAATGTCTCTGACGAGCCCCTTTCCTGCCCCCGGCCCGGCCCGCCGCGGTGTGCGCTGCTATACACTGTCCGCGGGGAGTGAGTGAGTGAGCGGCAGCGGGCGGGTGGGAGAGCGAGGTTCTGTCTGCCCCAGCAGCAACCCAGCCGAGGGAGGAGTAGCGGCCGGGAGAGTCGAGGCAGAGCTGACGACATACCTCGCTGCAGAGCGGGCACCCCGGGACCCGGGACCCGGGCCGGCCCGAGAGGGATGAGGGGCAGACGTCCGCGTCGTCGTCTACAGGACCTCTGGACCGAGAGAATTGAGGGGGATGAAGGGCGCCGGGCCCGGGCCCCGCGGGGTTGGGGGGCGTACATACTTGGGATAGCGATGTGCCGCTCAGCCTTGCGGTTCGCCACGCCAGCCGCCGGGGCCGGGTGCGGCCCGCATCTCCTGTCAGACTCGCGCTCACTCTACCCGCGCGCGCGTTTCACAAACCCGCCATATCCTATGCGTCCTCGCCTCTCCCTCTCCCCAACCACCACCGCCGCAGCCGACGACGACAGGAGCAGGATGGAATACTACGTCCGATTGCACTGCGATTGCATACGAAATGTGTCAGGGGTTGCCGCATCCCATACATCCTAACAGGCGCGGCGGCGCGAGGGCAGGGCGCAATCTGCATGCGTAACAGGAACGCTAGGCCGGCTGGGCCGGGAGGGGAGATGGCTGCAGGCTGCCAGCCCGCTGCGCCGCTAGCCGCTGTGGCGCACGGGCGGGGCGGGGCGGGGCGGGGCGGGGCGGGGCGGGGCGGGGCGGGGCGGGGCGCGCAACAGCGCTAAAGCAGCCGACAGGGACCGTCAGGGAGATGATGAATTTGTGTGATAGCAGAAGAGCAAGGAGCGACTCCCTCCCTCTCTCCCTCTCACTCTCGCGCGCGGCGGGGCGCGTGCTCCCAAGAGGGGCGGAGCGAACAAGACAAATGAAGCGCAGCTACCACCTTGAGGGCCTGAGGAGCCACGGCCGGAGGGGCGAGGGCCTCGGGGTCACGTGTGCGCCTGGAGAGGGGCGCGGGAGGGGACGGGGCGTACAGTGAGCTCTGCTCCGCAACCCCGACCGAGGCTCGTACGCGACGTCCAAATTACCTCGGAGAGTTTGCTCTTTTACCGCGTCTGTTGCAGAGCGCTGGAGGCCGAGGCCGAGGCCGGAGGGCAGCTTGTGCTACGCACGTGCGGGAGGTGCGGGGTAAGCCGGGGGGAGGGGGGGGGGAACGCCTTGCCTTACTTTTCTAACAAATTTTGAATGCATCATGCATGAGGACAGGTACAGCAGCAGAGATGATCTCACCCAGACCCCGCACCCTAACTTCGGCATGGAGCGGCACAGGCCCCGTGGATTGGAGTGCTTACGGAGTAACAGACAAGCGCACGCCGCGCGGAGAGGTAGAGAATAAAGAGGAAGAAGAGAAGAAGCAGGTGAGCTCTCCAACTTGCCCGCGGAGATAAGAACTGCCACCGTCCCACCGCGCAGGAGAAGGGGAAGGGGCTGACACCGCCGGGAAAAGATGGTCCCTCGATGGCGGGTCTTTCAAATCCAGTTACCGATAGAGTTGGACCCCCGAGGCGACGACCACCCCGGGAGACTGGGAAGGTGGGAGGCGGAGGAGAGGAGAGGAGAGGAGAGGAGAGGAGAGGAGAGGAGAGGAGAGGAGAGGAGAGGAGAGGAGAGGAGAGGAGAGAACACCTTGTGGTTGCACGGTGACGTACCACGCAGGCGCGTGGTTTTAAGTCCGGCTGGCGGGAGGAGAGAGGCAATGTCCTGTAAGGTGCCTAAATACAGCGGTTTTGTAGCTCAAATTGAGTGCTATCCCGAAGGGCTCTGAGGGGAACACACCCCTAACCCTTTCTCCACAAAACGAGGTACTGGCGCCCCGCGGCCAGGCGCTCGCAGCGGGGCGCGCGGTGGCGTAACGGAAAGGTCGGAGGTGAGCGCGAGGGGCGGGGCGGGGCGGGTCACGCGTCATGGCGGCAACGCGGTGGCGCAGACCACCATCAAGGGCGAGAGACAAAGCCAGCGTGTCCGCCCCGGCGAACACTACAGACGGCCTCTACACATGCACCTGGGCGCCGGAGCGGAGGCGGCTGCGCTCGCAAGCGGCACACGAGCTCATAACCTGGAACCTCGTCACATACCAGGGCACCTCGGTGGAACTGCAAAACAATATCTTGGAAATTCGATAAAATTTTGATCCAAACTACGTGCTAAAATACTAAAGAGAAGAAATAAAAATGATGAAAATTCACGATATTTGTACACGAGAATTCAGAGTTGTCTCTGTCTCCCCTTTGCCCCACCCGTCCCGTGCCACAGACGCCTCCTCGCCAGGCAGCTCCGACGTCTCCTTTGCTGCACGCGGCAGGGAAAACGAAAGCACTTAGCAAACTTGGACGGGGGGGGAGAGAGCGAGAGTACGGTTGGCGTAGCCTTGTCAGTAGTTTGGAACAACACAAGTACCAAGTCGGGTGGAGTGCGGCTCTGGGGCAACTCGGGGCGGAGGCCTCGGGGGGCGGCCCAGGCAGCGAGGTCAGCGACACGCACTAAAACAATATTATTCAAAGCCTGCGGCCCGGACCAGCCCCGCAGACCGGACCACCGGTCTAAGCCCGCGGCACCAAAACACGATGCGAGACACATGTCGAAATACCACTGCAACAGCCTAGTCTTCTCCTGGATCAATATATTACCATACCATCCTTTTTTTTTCCTTAGTGTCAGGTCGAGTCATAAATGCACAAAAACAAAACTTTCTCGTTTCAGCTACTTTAAGATGTATATGAAGATTTCGCATGTTTAAAAAAGCGAAGACATAGTCACAGCACAATTTGGAACCGAAATATCGCCAATAAAGTTTAAAATATTGTGAAAATCAGCAAAAAAAAGTGTGCATTTCTTACCCCCCTCGTGGCTCGTCGTGACTAATACATACATGCACACCTACCGGTAATAAATGCACAGCATCTTCCATGTCATTTTTACAGTACTTTGGTTGCCTTTTCTTCCTGTTACTCAATCATGATGAGAAGAAAAAAATAAAAAACTTCAGTCACTTTAATCACAAATATAGGGCCATGTTCTGATCGTGTAATTCGTATCGCCGGCTAACCACACCAGGACTAATATTGTCGTGAAGGTGTTTACATATTTTTTTAAAAAAAGATTTCTGTAAAACATCAGTAAGAGGAAACTAGTACTTACTTTGAAAGACCGATAAATTCCAATCTCTTTCCTAGTCTCACGTTCAACTTCGTGTCGGTCACGACGCGTACGCAACTTTCTTTTATTTTGGCGCTAGCGGGTAGAGACCGAGCGACCGCAGGAGCTCCAGGCTGTGCATTTATTCCCCGCAAGGTGAGCATTTATTAGACGTTTGCTTCAAACCCTTCTAGTAAAGAAAAAAAAAGACTAAAAAATTGAAAATTCTGAGTAAACTGTTAGGTTCGGGGGAATTTCAGCTCTTATAAGCATTCTGAATTTTGTTACGACGAAAGATTTTTACTGAGCGAGCATTCGGTATACAACTATATACTTAGCGGCAGGAAAGTTTTGAGGGCCAAATTTCCGGGTCTGATTTCCAGATTAATAAATGAAAAATATTTCCTACCTAGAAACGAAATATATCTATGGGAGAGAAAAAACTGGCGTTTCATATAGTATAGGGTTGTTGCCGTCAAACGTGGGGAAAATAATTAAAAATCGACTGCACATTTATTACCCACTTTGGAGGTATGCATTTTTTACCCGACCTGATCCTAAGGGAGACATTTGATATTATATATATATTTGTTTTGTTTTTTTGAAAGTTGAGGCAACACGCTGCAATCAGGGGTCGTCGCTGCCGCCTCCGCCAAGTCAACGCAATTACACCGGCAGATGAGCATCGCCGCGCCAGAGGTCGGGCGGGCCGCCCGGCCGCTGCCGAGGGGTCCCTTCACTTCAAGGATACACTGATTTTTCTAGTTTTTCCAAGAGTTTTACTGATATTTTTTCCAATTTTTTTTCTTAAGTTTCTGATTTTTTATTTTCTTATTTGTAATCTTTTACTGATTATGTTTAATGGTATACACTGATTTCTTTCGAGTGACGGACCCCTCGGCCGCTGCTCCCAGGTCTCTCTGCAGCGGGAGCCGGCCGGGGCTGGGCCGCTGGGCTCAGGAGGGCGCTGATTAGCGATGAGGCGGCGAGTCGCGGCTCCTGATTGGCCAAAGCCACGTCCGAGACGCGAGCCGCCTAGAAGCTGATTGGCTGCCGACAGCAGCAGCAGCCATGGCGGCGGGCGCGCGCCCGCGCACGACGCTGCCCCGTGCAGCGCCACGCCACCAAAATAGACGGCGAGAGAGAAAGAGAGAGATTCTCCGCTCCGCAGGCTTTAATTCTTTTTCTTTTCTGTGTTTTGGTCATGAGGCGTAACGCCGTGGCGAGGCTGTAGCGGCAGGGGGAGGAAGCGCCGTCCGGCCGCACAATAACCAAAGAGAAATATTCCGTTATCATGCCCGGGAATAAAACTGCAAATGGCGCCGCGTCGCCTGGGCCGCCTCCCGCACCGTCGGAGTGGCCAAGCAAAAAATATAAGAGAAAACTAAACATCATCAACATAACAGCAGCGGAAGCAGAAGGACAAAAATATTCCCCCTCCCACCCCCAACCACCCACCCCTAAATAATAACAAAAAAATCCATACGCATTTAACAATGATTTGAGTTATCGCAAGCGGAGGCGGGCGCCGTCGCATTCGCACCCCACATCCTCGTTACCAAACAGCAGTGGGAATGGAGAACAGAGCCCCGGCTGCAAATGCAAACGGCACACCAGCGCGGCGGGGGGGAGCGATATTTGCTCCCCCCCCCCCCCCCCCCCCACACACACACGAACGCACATTACCGGCTCGGCAGGTACAGTAGCTTGCACCGTCGAAGCAAGGGAACAGGGTCGCGCACACCACACGCTCACATACATCACTTCTTCACACGTGTACAGTGCAGCCTACCTCACCTTCCCACCGGACACCTCCCCGTCCCCACCCTTCCTCCACGTCCCACTGTGCCAAATATTCGGCACTACGCCCTCCCAATACCACCCCTTCGAAAGGGATTTCCTTCACTTCCTCCTGCCTCCTGCAGTCCGGCCCGCTTGCCCAGGCGGAGACCGGCGCAATGTTCCAGCCACCGAAAGTTCGCATTCCGTAAGGGAGGGAGGGAGGGATGAGTAGCAAGGGGGAGGAGGACGGGGCGTGCTGCCTAATTTCGCTTGGCTGAGGGACATCCATACTGCGCCCCAGCCCGCGACCCCCCTCCACCAACTACCTCCGAAGGGGTAGCGCTATTCTCCCACAGCCGACCCCCTCTCATATTTCTCCCAGAACGGACAAAGAGTAGGAAGAGAACAAAGAAAAAAAGAAATAACACCGAAAAGAAACGAAAAATAATCAGGCGCAACAGCGACCCATACATTCCCAAAGCAGCGTCCGATCCAATCTCGCCGCGGGGAGGGGATCGCCCCTCGAAGTCTGAATTTTTCATAGCGACCGGCGAGCGGGCGGGCGGGCCAGCTGTGCTTTAGGACCGGGAGGAGCTTGGCGTGGCGTAGCGTGGCTCTAGCGGCGCCCCGACCTCGGCCACGCGGCAGTGACGTCACGTATTACTCACCCGCGCGCCCGCGGCCCGCGCGGGGCGGGACGGCGGGGCGCCTCGCCTCGCAGACGGCGACGGCGTGCCGGGCCGCGCTGCCAAGTAGGCGCCGCCGCGCCCCGCCCCGCCCCGCCCCGCCCCGACACGTCACGATCAGAGGGACTGAAACAACTCCCCTCCTATTTCCAGGAACAATGCGTGGGCTAGACCCGGCCCCGGCTAGACCAGCAGCAGCCCCGCCCTGCACCTCCGCCTCCTAGAACAGGAGCAGAGGCGCCGGCGCCAGCAGGGCCGGCGGCGGCGCGGCGCACGTCTCTGCGACGACTTTTGCACTCCCTCCCTTCCCTGCTCCCTGGCAGAAGCTACCTTTCTCTCTCTCTCCCCCTTCTTCCTCTGCAGTGTGAGGAGGACGCCACTAGCGGCCCGACCCGAACTTAATTAGCGCGTGACCCCCTCCCCCTGGGCTGCGCCACCCCTCCTCCCCTCCTCCCCACTTCTCTTAAATATCCTCCCCTCGGCGCAGGCCGCGCGGCAGATCGCCTCAAGGCTGGGTCACAACTGCGCTCCCCTTCTCTGTCAGTCTGTCTCTCTCTCACTCGCCTCAGCCCGCCAGCCCCACCACACCACGTGTCCGCCCGCCGATGCCCGGCGCGAGATAACACAATAAAAAAAGGGCCTCCTCCGCCATTCTTCAGGCCGAGGCAGGCAGGCCTCTGGCCCGCTGCAGCAGCCGCCTGATATATCCATCCCCCGCCGCTGCTTGAAATGCCACAGCGTCAAAATAAGCCTGTTTTACGCGCAAACATTTCTAAATATGTATCATGCGCCTCTCCCAAGGAAGAACTATACCGTCAGGACGAGCGCGGGAACTACTATAAAGTTTCCGGAAGACAGGAGTGAAGGAGACCCGGAAGGTGCAGCAAGGCAGTGCCGCGGGAGAGCGGGGCACAGAGAGCCACCCGGGGGGAGAGCCCTGCACCGCACCGCACACCCGCTGCGGCGCTGCGGCCGGTGGCCTCCTGACGGTCACCGCGGTCGTAAAAAAGCGGTCGCAATAACTGTCTCGCGAGGCGGACCGGCGCGCCGCGGCTGCGGCTTGGCGCGCGCCGCACGTCCGGAGAACTACTCTCTAATTCCTCCGGTGGTCGTTACGGGTAAAGCGCAGCGGGGTGGGAGGGAGGGAGGGTAGAGGAGAAGCAGGGGGAGGGGGGGGAGGAGACCAAAGCGCTTATAACGGGCTGCTGCCGCCACCGGCCGGGCGCTTTTCCGCCCCAACACACACACGCGAGCGCGCGCATACACACACATGAGCCGGGTAGGGCTGGGCCCCTGTCAGAAGCACACGTGTGGCGTGGCGCCTCACACTCGGCTGTGCTCTGCTCCACTATAAGAGCGCACCCACCACGACCATGTCCTCGACCCCCAGCCCCCCCAGCACAGTACAAGTGTGGCGAGCAGAGCAGGCGGGCAAAGCAGCAGGGCGCTCAACAATGAAGCGGGGGGTGGCGTGGCGTGGCTGGCGTAGCGCTATACGCAAGCGCCCCGGGGCACGCTAAGCCACCCTCAACGCCCCCCCCCCTCTCTCTCTCTCTCCACACACACACACACACACACACACACAGCTGGGCGCAAGAAGTACAAAGCCGCGGGGAGGAGAGGACCACGTTTATTTAGCTTTCCGGCGGAAAAGTCCAAAACTCCGGGAAAAGAAGAGGGGGGGGGGGGGGCACGGGGCGAGCGAGTGCCCGCGCCAATCTGTCCGCGGCATGCCCGACCCGCAGCTCTATGGCCGTGCATATCCTGGTACAAGAAAGGAGGAGAGGCATCGTCGTTAGCCGTGGCGATGCGAGAGAAAAGCCAGAGAGAGGGAGGGAGAGGGAGGACATGAGACAGAATGGGAGGGAGGACTAAAGGGAGGGCAAGGGGTAGGAGAGAAACCCCCCCGAGGGCGTCATTGCCCGCCGCTACCCCCTCTTCTCTACACACAAACACTCGAACGGGCAGGCAGGCAGACAGACAGACGGGCCCGAGGAGCAAGTTCCTCACACTCCCCAGGGCACACGATAGTGGGGCCGACAAGTTCCTTGTCCAGGCAGCCAGGCGGGCCGGGCTCAGTGCGCAGCACACACGTCCACAATGGTCCTGCGGTCCCCGGCGGCCCCCCCGGCCGCGGGGGAAAAACTCGCACCATCCGTTATTCAAGGCTGACGGCACAATCAGCCGGGGCCGGGGCGGACCACGCGGGGCAGCGGGCTGATTCCGAAGATCGCTCTCGCGCCTGTCCTTGTCGCACTCATGAGGCACTACCACCCCCAACATAGGGCACCGCCAAAGGTGCGACAAGGACGGAGGTGCGAGAGCGATCTTCGGAATCAGACGGCAGGCTGGGCTGCACGATCCTCCCGGCGGGGCGGGGCCCGACAGGGGGGCGGTGACACGGCGGGCGACGCGCGCCCCGCCCGACCAGGCCCTGAAGGTCCCCGGCCCCGTCGGAGCTGGAGTCAAAGCAGCGCTCTAATGGACTCGGCAGAGCGGTGAGCGACTTGTGGCTGGGGCAGGAGGGAAGAGGGGGCAGACCGCCTGCGGGGGGTGGGGGGTGCGGCCGCGGGAGGAAGGGCAAGCTGGCCGACTACCAAGATGCATGATGGGTCTGTCAAGCTACGGACAGGGCGGGGCCGGGCGGGCGCGGCGCCGCCACTGCACGGCCCGAGCCGAAAGGCGAAATGGTGATGGAAAGGGGCAAGGGGGGGGGGGGCGTCGGGGTGAGGCAGAAAGAGGCGGGGAGGTGGGGGGCAAAGGCACGGGCCGCCGCGGCACGCTCGCACTTAATTTAGCCCCCCGCCCCCCGCCACGCACACCCTCGCGGACCCCGCCCACCGCCCCGCCCCGCCCTTGGGGGCGGCAGGCAGACAGACGGCTCTCGGACATCAGGGGCGTCGCACCCGGGCAGGACGCGAGCACCCCGTCCCGCCCAGCGGCGACCAGCACCTCCAGAGCCTCCTCGCTGCTCGCGGCCGCCGCAGCCCAGCAAAGGAGACGAGAAGCCATCAGGGGCTGCCGTGCCGTGCCGCTTGGGTGGTCTCATCTTACTCGTGTGTTTACACGTGCGCAAGATGTTGCCGCGCCCCGTCGTGCCCCGCCCCGCCCCATTCCACCTCTCCCCAACCCACCTCGCCCCGCCCTGCCCCGCCCCGCCCCGCCACGCCCCGCTACCGTCGACACGCCCCATAGAGCGGCAGTCAGTCGGCGGGGCGCGCCGGTCCAGTCCAAAGCGCCTCTCCCCCCACCTTTACCCCTCCCCTAACCCCCGCCGCATCTCACCATCCTGCTCTACACGGGGTTTAAAAAAAGCCATGGCGCCTTGCACGGCCTGCCGGTGCATAAAGCTCAGGGTCCACAACCGCTCGGGGAAACAACAACGCCGACGCAGCTCGTTGTTGTTGTTGTTGCAGGTAATGGCAGCCAGTGGACCAGTAATAACAACATTGACAGAGCGGGCGGCGCGGAGGTGCTTTTGACCCGGACGGTACCACTCCCCCCGCGCTCACGAGGGGCTGCCCTGCCCTGGCCCTACCCGCACAGGTAGTGTAGGGCCGAGGTGAAGCCCCACGACCTCAGCACAGAGTCGCACAACACTGCCTCGGGGGCCGCCGCCGCCCTCCCTACACTGCCGCTCTCCGCTCTCCTACAGCACCCTCGTGCTCACACACCGGCCGGGGACTAGAGCTGGGTCTTCACCATTTTACAAGCTACGGTGGTGATGTCTCCTGCCCCAGTTTCTTCATACCCCTTTTCCTTCCCTGTACCCCCGCCCTACGCCCGGTCCCTGCGAGACAAGCACACCGGCGGAGAAACGTGCCCCGAACCACAACCCGGTAAATCACCCACAAACATCGCCAAAATCCCCCCGAGTCGCCGCACGCCACACCGCGACGACACCGCCAGGTTGCACGACCTCGCCGTGAAACACAACAAAATTCCACGCCCGCCTCGGTTTCCCACGTGGCGAAGCAGAGCAGGCCGCGGCTGCTCCGCCTCTCTTGGAACCTTTTCAAAACGAAACACGTTTTTTCTTCGCCGCGTTTTTCTCTCCCCCTTCTCCCTCATTCTTTCACTTTGATAAAACAGAACAACAACAACAACCGAAACAACAACAAAGCGTACGACGACCGCCATATTTCATACCACCTGCAACTCCTTCCCCCCTTCGCCCCATCAACCCCCTTTCCACTTCAGTTTATCACGCAAAGGTGTGAGAAGCAACACATTTGTTTTCTAGGGGGGCGGGGAGGGAGAGAGAGAACGAACGAACACGCGTTCGGTAGCAGGAGTGCGGGGGCCAGCCAGAGAGAGAGAGAGAGAGAGAGAGAGAGAGAGAGAGAGAGAGAGAGAGAGAGAGAGAGAGAGAGAGAGAGAGAGAGAGAGGGGGGGGAGAGAGAGCTCGCTGGGGTGCGGGAGGAGAGGAGAGGGGATGCCGACCGGATTTGCAAGAGGACAGGCGGCAGGGCACGGGGGAAAGGGGAGAAGGGGGCGGAGAGGGTGCACGGGGCGAAACTCCCAGTAGGATAATTCCGCACAGTGGTCTCGTCTCTCTGTTCTTGTCGCACTAATAGGGCCATGCCATGAGGAGCGAGAGAGAGGACAAAACTAAACGCTGTTCGGAATCACCCTGCAGCGCAACGGAACGGACACCATCCGCTCCGGCCGGACCCGTCCAGGCCCGCTGGCGCGCAACTGCGCTCGCGCCCGCTGCTCCCCCCCGCCCTCACTGTCCGAGAGTCTGCTGACAAATTACGTGGGAATGGACTAGCACCACTTGCAGCGCGCAAAGCAATCCGTCATTTCGATCCCCTCTCTCTCTCTAGCCAAGCGACGAGCCACGCGAGCGGACAGCGAGACCACCCCGGTCCGCACGGTGTCGTGTGACCACGCATCCCGCACAGCACATAACCACAGGACCACCTACACACACACAAACCATATTTGCGCTAAAGGATATTCAACCATGGCCTGGACACCATTCTTCTTAAAGATGACGATCCGTTGTACAGTCCCGCTGGGCGAGCATATAGTGTGAATCACCTCCTGCAACACGCATGAAACAAAAAAAAACAAAATTAGACATATTTGGAAGAAAAAAGTGGGAAAAAAAGGAAAGGTGAAAAGAATCATATACACAAAAACTGTCGGGCAGGGGAGAACGAGTAACAAATGGTTCGGATAACAGGGGGCGAGCGGGCGGCGGCAGCGAGCACGAGGCGAGGCAGGTGGTAAACCGACACCCCTAATAACACCGCGCGGCCCGGCCCAGGGGGTAGGGGTAGGAGGTGGGGGTTGTCGGTCGAGCCTCGCAGGCCGACGAGGAGCCTTTCATCCAATCACAATCCACAATCCTGAGCTCAATCCCTAGCCCGCGTAATCCTCCAGGCAGCAGAGGCAGGCCTCACTTAACGCCCCGCGCCGCAGAGCGCTCGCTCGTTACCTGACAATGACACGAGCGTATGAATATTAAGCCATCCGTGCGGAAGTGAGGAAGGAGAGGGGAGGGTGAGAGAGGAAGGAAAACCAGAGGCTGAACCAAGCGGGGTGGAACGGAAGGTAAGCGAGGTGCAGTGTAATAAAGCAAAGACAAAACATATGCATGCAGCCCCACAGTGTAACGAAATGGGCAAAAACGCGAAAAAAATATTTTATGATTGGAAATGGAAGATTTGGGTGTTTCAAGATGTATCTTTCACGAAAAAAAAATTCGCAGGCATCATTCAAGGTCACAACCGGCCAAACACGTCAAAAAAAAGGGTCAAATTACACGTAAATGGCCACATTTCACGTAAAATCCGAAGTTCCTCACCAGATAAAATTCTGGCGACCTCATATTCGGATTCCTTGCAAAAAAACTGCACCAGAACCATACCTGGGATTTGCCCCTTTTGAGTTTAAGGGTGTTCAAAACATTAAAATCCCCCAAAATAATTAAAAATGGCCCTATTTCGCTAAATATCTCAAGTTCCTCACCAGATACAATTCTGGCCGTCTCATATTCGGATTCCTCGCAAAAAACTGCACTACAGGCACATGACTGTGATTTTGCCCCTTTTGAGTTTAAGGATGTTCAAAAAATTAAAATGCCCCAAAATAATTTAAAATGGCCCTATTTCGCTAAATATCTCAAGTTCCTCACCAGATAAAATTCTGGCCGTCTCATATTACGATTCTTACTGGCGAGGAACTTGAAATATTTAGCGAGATAGGGCCATTTGTAATTATTTTGGGGGATTTTAATTTTTAGCACACACTTAAACTCAAAAGGGGCAAAATTCCAGTCATGTTTCTGGTGCAGTTTTTTGCGAGGAATCGGAATATGAGACGGCCAGAATTTTATCTGATGAGGAAATTGAGATATTTAGCGAAATAGGGCCATTTTTAATTATTTTGGGGGATTTTAATTTTTTGAACACCCTTAAACTCAAAAGGGGCAAAAACCCAGGTATGGTTCTGGTGCAGTTTTTTTTTTTAGGCAAGGAATCAGAATATGAGGTCGCCAGAATTTTATCTGGTGGGGAACTTATTCGGATTATTCGTGAAATGTGGCCATTTACGTGTAATTTGACCCTTTTTTTTGACGTTTTTGGCCGGTTGTGACCTTGAATGATACCTGCGATTTTTTTTTTCGTGAAAGATACATCTTATAACAACCAAATCTTCCATTTCCAATCATAAAATATTTTTTTTCGCGTTTTTGCCCATTTCGTTACACTGTGGCGGCCCGTACCGTATTTCTCATAAGCGGCCATTTGTTGTGAAGGATTATTGCTGTATTTAGCTTCACCACAACATTATTGCAAAAATTGGGTGTGATACGTTCGGATTTCTGCAGTGATGTACGTACATCCCTCGCCCCGCATCCCTGTTGAGTGGAACTCGTAGCGAGTTTCACAGTCACAAACACCGCAAACACTCAGGGCGGCGCCGGGGAGAGGCCCCAATTCACTTTGAGTTCCAGCCGATACTTTTGATTCCGAAGTCCTCCCCCCTCTGGCACGGTAGCACAGCGTGCAAGTGGCGGTGGAGGAAACATATTGCAGATTGGATATCGATTTGGGCGCAGCCGCCGCCATGCTAGGTAATTAAATCCTGCTCTAGTAGAGGAAGCCTCGCGGGCCCCGCCCCGTCCCGCCCAACGGGCAGGGCGAAACAGCAGCGGGTGGGGAAGGGCAACGCGGGGCAGGTGATGAATGGCGATAAGCAGCCCAACTGTGGCTGCGCGCAGCGCTCTCTCTGTTATTGTATCTTGCGGTTGGCGCGCGCGAGAGGACGAGAGGGGATGGTGACTGGGACTAAGACGAGTGAGAAACTACTCTAAATTGTGGTGTAAAAGTTCTGTAAACTATTGAAAACTGTAGTGAATTTTCATTAAATTTTCATTGAATTTGTGAATTTGTTAGAATTTTACTTATATTTTATTTGTGAACTTTTCTTAACTGTCGGAAATTTCTCCGAATTTTCTTGAGTTTCTCTAAATTTTCCTGGATTTCTCTGAATTTCCCTAAACTTTTCTGAATATTCCTGATTTTTTCTGAATTACAGTACGAAGTGTACAAATATTTCAGAGTTGTTTCCCCCTCGGCGTAAGAGCCGAGAGGGGTCTAGTTAAGGGCAGCACGGCTCGGGGAGAGTGGGGTGAGTAAGTAAGGCCGCTTGACACATCCGTGCGGGCCGCTGCTGTCCTGGACCCGGGCAGTCATACCAAGTCAGACAGATAGGATATATAGGGCCGACATCCCTGCGCCGCGCTGCAATCAGGGAGAGGCGCGCAGAGCCGAGCGCCAAGCCCCAAGCCCGGGCGCACGCTGGCCTCCGGCCAAAGCAAGGACAGGGGGTCAGGGAGAGAGAGAGAGAGAGAAAGAGAGCGAGATAGGAAGAGGGCGAGCGAGAGGAGCTTGCCTGCTTGCTTGTTGCACCGCCGCGCCATACTGCCCCGCCGCCGCCGCCCTGGCCGCTTGTTGCTGGCGCTCCAACACCTCTCTCTCACGCTCTCTCTCTCTCTCACACATACACTCCCTTTAACTCTCACTCTCTCTCTCTCTCTCTCTCTCTTCTCTCCGTCCGTCCGCCCGTAGCTTGTTGCACCACCTGTCTTGAGCCTGCTTCAGCGAGGCCCGCGCCCGCAGCCCTGCCTGCCAGCCTGGGCCCCACACAGCAGGCATGGAGGGAGGACACGGAGGGTAGTGTAGGGGTCGCAGTCGCAACGCACCATCCCCCCGGAAAACCGAGGCAATAACTTGCGCCAATTCATTCACAGGGGCGGGGTGGGGCGGGGGAGGGGAGGGGAACACACCCATCCCATATCCCTGCAGCGCCGGCGCGAGACCCGGAATACATAAATCGCAGAGGGCGCCGGTACGGGATGCGGTGCGGCGCTCGGGCGCGTGCGATGGAGAAAAGGGCCGAAGGAAGGAGGGTTGCTAGGCATAGGCAAGGCGTTCCCCCCCCCCTCTCCCCCACCCGCTGTCAGGGCCAAACGGATCCTTGCGCCGTTCTCTTCTCCTTATACCCTCCACGCTCCCTCTCCTTCTGATCGCACAATCCAGTGACTACATTATTGCTCCCGCCCCTCCGCCCCGCCCCGCCCCGCCCACAGGAACCCTCGCCAGCCGGCCGCGTGCGCGCGCGTGATGCGTTTCTGATTGCGATTGATCGTCATCTCAAAATCGCATCGAGTCCAGCCGGTCCACCGCGGCCCGGCCCGACCCGACCCGGCGCCCCCGACCCGCCCGCACATAACACACTGGGAACCCCAGAGGGAAAATGTCACACGAGTAGTTGAGAGAATTTCGAAATTCGCATTTCACAAAATTTACATTTATGGTTGTGAGTGGAATTTCGCTGCTCTCGGTTTTATTCGGGGACTTTTTCCCCCCTTTATTTATCAGACGAAGTTCCATTCATAACACATCTCTCCCAGAAACCTTTGCCAAAATATTGGTAGGTGGTGGCCATCGGCAGCATAGCGGAGGGGAAGAATCCCTACGCGGCAGAGTGGTGGAGAGCAAGAGAGAGAGAGAGAGAGAGAGAGAGAGAGAGAGAGAGAGAGAGAGAGAGAGAGAGAGAGAGAGGAGAGGGAGTGAGGGAATCACATATTGCATGGCGTCCCCCCCGCGGGCGCACCCGCGTGCCCCCGAGGGCTTCCCTTCCCATCTCTCTGAGGACAGTGCTGTGGACTGTGCCGCCCTGCTGCTGCTGCCCCGCCCCGCCCCGCCTCGCACGGCTGGTCGCGAGGGGTGCGACGTCCGTGATGGAACGACCGGGCCGTCACCACGCCCCGCACGCCCCGCACGCTCCGCCCCGCCCCCGAGCACACCCCGCGCACCACACCGCACACGCGAGGCGTACCGCACTATCTGATGGGCGGACCGGGAGTTATTTGGGGCGTCTCATTAAGGGTGACTCTCCCTCCCCCCTCACTCCCTTTCCCCTCTTCCCTGAGGGGTTGCGCAACCAAAACAGTTTCGCATCGCTCCGCAGCTCACTGTGAACGCGCGCGCGCGCCCGCACGCACACGCAGACAAGCATCAGCCGGTTGCGCCTCCCGAGCGCACTGACGGGGAAGTTCCACCACCGCAGGCCATCATCATCGAACGCGCGACGCTGCATGGCAGAGGCTGCAAAGCGGAACCGCGTCAAAATCGAGGGTTCCTGCCTACGCCCTCCAAGCAGGCGTGCATCGCGCAACCGACTATCTTCGAGAACCCACGAGTGTTGGCGAAACTCGCGTATATTTTGCAAAATGGCAAGTATTTCTTGAATCTTTTCGCGTGATTTTCGAGAGAATTTTTCCTTGAATGCTACAGGGAACTCAAGCGTTTCGAGGGGAGACCGGGGGGGGGAGTCACTCATACAAATTGTGTACAACAATTTTTTAATTTTTTTTGTTTTTTTTTTGTTTTGATTTTTCCTTAGATTTTTCAAGAGAACAATAAATTTCTGTCACTTTTTGACAAATGATTATTTTGTTCTCATTATATCTTACTTCTGTCATATCTCTTCAGTTTTTTGTTCATTTATTCTAAATTTTTCGGATTTTACTCTACCTTTCTTCTTGATTTTATTTCGATTTCTTTCAGTGTTTATGATTCTTAAAACGATTTTTTTAATGACTCTCGCCGCTTTCACAATGGCAGAGGGGCGAGCTGCAGCAGAGATGAAGGGCGAGAAGCATTAGAAGAGAGGGGAAAAACAGCAGGCAGGCAGGCAGGCCTTATTCAGGCCAGCGCGCAGGCCAAGCAGCAGCATCACCTCATTGTGGAGCGTTTAGCCGCCCCGCCCCGCCCCGCCGCCGCAAAGATCCACACCCATCCATCCGGCGTGGCAGCGCAGCCATAGCCAGCCAGGCGGCCAACAACACCAGCATCAGCAGCTCGTTTTAGCTTTAGCTCCTCCTGTTGTGCGCGCGCGGCCCCACGCCACATGGGCGCCCGCAGGACATTCTGCAGGCGCGCGGCAGGGCCGGCAGGGCCGGCAGGGCCGGCAGGGCAGGGTGCACCGCAGCAAGCAGGTCGCAGCAGGGCTGCTGCTGCTGCTGGTATTTGAAGCAGCGAGGCCGCGCGCGCGAGCCCTGAGCAAGCAGATCAGATCCACTCCTCTTTACGCGCTCACGGCCCCACAGCGCGCGTGCCCCCCCGCCGGGCCTTAAGCCCTAATGGGCCGACCTGCACGCCGCGCTCGTCCTCTCCCGACGGCCGGAGCCAGGGGGAGGATCACTCACACAAAATGTGTACAGTGATTTTGTTGATTTTAGACTTCTTTTGTTTTAAATTTTGATTTATCAAGGAAAATTTCACTTTTTGATAAGTTTTAATCTCCCCCCTCCCCCACCCCCTATTCCTGACATTTTTCAATTTTTGTTTCAGCTTTTTAAATTTGTCCTTAATTTTTCGGATTTTTCTGTATCATCTATATTTTTGGGTTGATTTTTTTTTTATTTAAATGATTTTTATGGGGGGCCGTACAATGATTTTTCGAAGAAAGCCACCCCCTCGGGTCGCAGCCCAGCCCGGCCCGCGCCCTGCTCTGCGGGTACATCGCGTTCTCCAACGAGATCTCTGGCCTCGAGTGCGCGTGGAGCCTGCCCAGCACATCCCGCAGACTTGACTTGAGAGAACCGAGTCGCAAATCCTCGACATATCTCTCCTTCCCCACACAGAGCAGACAAGCTGCTGCTGCTGCTAGCTCCAGCCGGCGGCCGCGCATTCACATCAAAAGCGATGGGATGCTGCGGGGAAATGGACGGCTGCGCGTGGCGTCCAAACAGCCGCATCACAGTCTTACGCGACGGGCCGCAAAAGTGGTGCCCGACTCGTTGTTCCCTTCAAATTACCGAAGAATCGTGATCTCACGGAATTACCGAAATTTATAGCAAAAAATAATATGGTTGTTGTAGAGTGATAACCAGACACCGCGCCGCTCGTCAAAGTGATGGAATTGCAGCGTTCCTAGCCCCACGTGTAGTTCACGGCTGACAATATAGACAGGGAATATCCAAAACTATGCGGGCAAAGACTGCCAGGATCGTGTGTTGGGGAGGTCGGCGGGCGCGTATACCTACGCCTTCTTTATCTAATCATTCTAAAGAGTGGGGAGAGGGGTATTTGGGGGGAAGAGGGGGGGGGGGACAACGACATGAGTCATGAAGTTATCGGAGTTATCACTGAGTGAGAGCTCAGTCGTGCACAGACTGTCGATCGACGCGTTGGTGAGTTTCAGTCTGAAGTTTCTAACGTCGAAAAACGGTTTCAGTGTTTTGGAACGAGGTGCTTCTGTAGGATGGCCCGACAAGTTCTACTATTTTCCCAGGTTTCCTGGAAATCCCAATTCCTCACACGGGGAGTGGCTTCGCTTTTGCTATGGATACCCAGATCACGCGAACGACATGGCTACCGACGGTCCGCAAAGGGCTGTGCTCTTCCCTCGAGCAGAGCTGCAAGGGTATAGTGTTCATCGGTTGGGTAAGAATTTAATTTTGCACATTAGTTTTAATTATCTGCTTTCGTCGGTTTTGTTCATAAATTTACCGGGAGCCTTTCCCCAAGGCCATTCCCTCAATTCTTTTCCTTTTCCTTCTATTATTTCGTTTTCGCTCAGCTATTTTTGTTTTCTTGAGTTTTTCGGAATTTCGAGTGTGATAGCAGCCCCGTATGAGGCATCATATTTGACTTTGCCAAAGGCTTTAAGAAATTGCAAAAACGTCCTTGGGACGGACACTGTTATCTGAAGAGCGATAAATATCATACGATTTGCTGCGATAATTCCTCAAAGCGATACACACAAAATATCGCTCCAGGGAGAGCAATAAGAGAGTTATCGCTCGAAAAGTGCAGTAGTTAATGCCTTTTTATGCAATCATGATTGCTCAAAATAAGCGATAATTTGCGTTTAATGCGACAAACGAGCGATAATTAATTTATTGCTGCAAATGGTATGAGAATTATCACACTTGAGAGTAATATTAAATACTAATAAAGTGCAATAATTTTTTATCGCTCCCACAGGAGCAATAAATATTTATTGCACTCCAATCGTAGTTTTTATTGCATTGAGAATTACAGTGGAAGGACTCTTTTTATCGTGAATTTAACCAGATTTAATGGATTATCTTTCCAGCTTGTCTGTGCCATGTGTTTCATAATGTTAGCGACGGCCTTGGGATCTCGCAATATCAACGACAGTTGCTCGGTCATCGACGTGTACTTCTATTCATGCACGTTGGCGTTCGGGATTCCGGCCATGCTTTACATTGGGCTGTACCTAACGGCGTCCATCCTATTCTACAAGGGAATCAACAAGGTGACAGTGATGGAAGAGAAGAGACTTCTCGGTGTGACGCGTGCAGCCACACTGTAAAGCACTGTTGTCATTCATCGGCAGGGCGACCCCACAAAGATGAATCTCTTCCTGGGAGTTCTGTACCTGAACGCGATCACCTCGGTCCATGTGTATGCCTACGTCACATTTGGAGGTTCTAAGGGTTATCTGAATGTGCTACATTCCTTGGCCTTACTGTTGATCATGGGTACGGTATCTTCATTTCTTTCATTTTTCGTTTAGCTATAGCTTCTTTGAAACAAATAATTCACAAAATAATAGTTTAAAAAGAAAACTGTATGACAAACTTATCATCATAAATTTCTGAAAAATATGTATTGTTTCTTCCCTTAGTTCTGAGCGTGTACAGTCTGTGTTGCGTGAAAAGCCTCTATGAAAAGATTCAGGACGCTGCAGCTCAACGAGTTTACCTTAGCAGGTAAGACAAGCAAACAAAAATTCCTATTTTTACTTAAGAACCACGGTACTGCTGCTTCTTTAAGATCTTATTGTTCTGATACTGCCTTGTTTTTCAGTGAACACGCAACGATCGGTCCCGTACAGGACAAGAAGGTCGGCGACACTTCAATGCCAACGGCAACCTCGGTTTAGTAGGCGACTATACGGCGCCTTGGAGCGAACAGTACCTCACTGCACAAGAGAAAAATGAGCACGCTACGAGTCGACGCTCACTTTCAGACAAATTTGGAGTGGAACTTGGAACATGTAACCGTTCGCTATCTTCCAAATAAAGAACACTGAAATGATCTACAGCACTACACGCTACGTATGAGGCGTCTGAATGACCTGACATTCATTGGAGTCTGCATTCGTTCCCATACTTCTAGAGAGAGCACCTCAGTCTGCAGGATGATAGAGGGCGCTTAGGGAGAGGGAAGCGAGGCGGCGGGCCAAGGCGTCGGAAATCAAAAGAAATGCCATTTAGGCCCCTCCATCGGGCAGGACGGCCTCGCCCCCCAGGGGTCGGCGCTCGGGGAGAGGAGGGCGACACTTTATAAAAGGCACACAGCTTAGAAAGGCCACGCCGCCAAAAGGACAAGGTGACGCGATGGCTGTGCGGCCGCAAGGCGCTAAGCGCAAGCGCCCCGCCAGGGGACGAGCGGGGCAGAGCATGGCCGGGCGGCCCTCCATAACACTTACCGTGGTTATTGGATATACAGGATTCAGGATGGTGAAGAGGAGAACATGGTTTGGCCTCTCGTGGTCGTTGCCGGACCTGCAAAAAAAAAAAAAAATGTATAAATAAATATATGAAAAACATAGGATATGAGCACAAAAAGCGGTCCATAAGGGGGGCATAGACTTGTGTATCCCGGATGGGCCGGGCAGGGACGTGCCCGGCGGGCCGCGCCGAGGGACCGCGGGCTGGAAGAGGGTCAACATTTGCGCAGCCACCCCATCTCCCAGGAGACTTAAAGGGCCTAGAGGGCTCGCGCGACGGATCAAGGTCTCACCGAATCACGCGGCCACAGCCAGGCAGCCCGGCGCTTCGGTGCCATCGTGCTCCGTGTGGACGGACGCCAAACACCGGGGGGTGTCGCAAATTATTCACCACCACGCTCCTGTATACCCTACCTGGCGCCCAATATCTTAGCCGACGCCTTTCCGGAACATTCCGCGCCATCAGGCTCTCGCCGCTCGTTTGGGCACGCGCTTTATTTCTCACGCCAGCCCCCCCCCCCCCCCATACCAATTTTATTTTATACATCGTAATACACAAACACGCCCCCGCCCAGGGGTGCACGGCCGAGGGGAGCGCGCGGGACGTTGCGGACGTGCCTCGCTGTCCCGCAGGGTCGCAGAGGGCGTGCCAAAAGCCCAGGGGGAGCCGCGCGGCCGGCACGTCCAGCAGCACAGCTCGCCGTGGTGGGGCCGCGGGGGCCGCGCACCGAGGGGGAAACAACTCTGAATTGTGGTGAACAAATTTGGTGAATTTCCATAAATTTTCGGGAATTTTTGTTAATTTTTATTGAATTTTTGCTTGAGTTTTACTTGGATGTTTGAGAATTTGTGAATTTTACTGAATTTCTCAGAATTTTCATAACCTTTTTTTTCCTAAAACATCCTTAATTGCGAGGTGAACAAAAATTTCAGAGTTCGTTCCCCCTCGGTACACACACACACAGTCACCCGGCCCAGCCCAGCCCTGAGGCGCGATAGCGCTCAGTGCCCTCTCACACAAACTTATGTTCCTCTTTCCGAATTCCCCTTCGCGCCTCAGCCTCACGCAGATAAATACGGCAGAGACAAAGGGTTGGCCGCGCAGACAACAACACCTGTTCGACCGCCGCCGTTGGCAGCGTACGCCGCGGCTCTCGGCTCGGGTGCGGCGAGGGCGCGGGGGGGCAACCACCGCGCAACGCGATAAACGCGGCATGGAAGGTATATCCAGCTAGCGATACGCGATCCGAGGGGTCCTTCACTCCAACTTCAAGCGTACACCGATTTTAAATCAATTTAATTTGTTTTTGAACTAATCTGATTTTTTTGTAATGAAAAGTAACTTTTTTAAACTGTGCGTAACATTTTGATTGTTTTGATTTTTAAAATTTTTTACGATTTTTTAATGATTTTTTGAATATTTTTCTTGGTTTCCCTGATTTTTTTCTGATAACTTGAACGGATTTTTTTTACAAGTGTGACCATGATTTTTCCTGATTTTTTCTGATTCTTTGAATTGTTTATAACTTTTAATTTTTTAATGATTTTTTTTTATTTTTTATGATTTTTATGATTTTTTGTGATTTTCTACGATTTTCTTGACTTAACCTGATTTTTTGATTTTTGCTGAACTTTCGATTTTTATTGATTTTTTTCTTGATTTTTTTTGAGGACGTACACCGATATTTTAAAGTAAAGGACCCCTCGACGCGATCGCAGCTTGCGACTTTGCGATAGACTTGCAGCTTTGCGTCTGACTTGCGATTTTGTCACTTTTTGCGTCCACGAACCCCGAAAACCCTTTACCCAAAAAATATCGCAAAGCTGGGAGTCGAAAAGTCACACAAGTTGCGATCGCATACATCGCTGATACTGTATATCCTCACGAGCAGAGCTGCGACGCCGGGGTGAACCCGTCGGCAAAAGGAAACCCGCGCTTTTGTAGAACGTCGCCCTCGCGCTGGACGGCGCGGATATCGAGACTTCAAACGCCACGGCCCGGTCCACGCTGGCCCACTCCCGCCCCGCCCCGCCTCTACCTGCAGGCGCCGCACCACCCCACACCGCGGCAGAAAATAGCACGGCGTCAAAAACGATACGGCAGGCCAGTGACGGCCAGTGCGAATGCGGCGAGCAAGCGCGCGCAAAGTGCAAGCAGCGGCGGCAGCGGCGGCAGCGGCGGCAGCGGCGGCAGCGGCGGCAGCGGCGGCAGCGGCGGCAGCGGCGGCAGCGGCGGAAACGGAGAAAGAGGTGTGAGGAGGAAGAGAGGGGAAAGGAGAGGGAAGAGAAGAGAGGAGGAGGAGGAAGAACAGCCCTAAGTAAAGGCGGCGAGGTTGACGAGACACATTTACCCCCTCCCTCTGTGCGCTAAACCCTTTCATATGACAAACGGCCACGCCCTCTTTTCCTCCTCCCCTCCCCTCACGCTTTCCTCTTTCCTGCTGTAATTGCGCAGGTCAGGTGAAAGAGGTCCCGTATGTGGTGCTGCCCTGCCCCAGCACACCACCCGCAGCAACCCAATTTCACTCGCACTCCCATCACACCACCACCACGGCGAGCATTGTGTCGGGGCGGCGCCCGCGCGCGCAGCCCTGACACATGACAAATAAGTCACAAAGTATCATGTGCCTCGCGGCGTGGCGTGGCGCGGCGGGGCAGGACGGCGGGACCACAGCATGCAGACGCTCTTGGCAACGCGGCAAAAAACACTGGGCGCGCGGGGCCGGCGGCAGCGTGCTGAGGTGACGCATCCGAGAGGGACACCCCTCCGTGGTGGGCTGCGACCCGCACCGCACCGCCGCGCGCCCACAAAGCGTGGAACACGCCAAAAACCAGACAGCGAGTCGCGTTTGAGCCAAGATATCCCGCTCGGATGACATCCCAGCCGGCATTAAAGTAAAGCTTCTGTAATACTGTCGGGTGAACACTGATTTATGCAGAGAAAAAAAAAGATACATCAATAACACATTGCCTCTCAACGTGTTTTCGTTAGTTACTTACTTTTTCCCACGATTTTAAGAGAATTTTTTTCAGTGCGTCAAGTTTAGGAGAAACTTGCGTCACAGAAGTGTTTGCGTTTCCACACACTTTGCGTCGGCGTCCAGGCCAGGCCCAGCCAGACCTCCTCCCCCCCCCCTCCCCCTTTTATACACCACTTTCAGCATAATCGTTTCGCTATACCTCGTCTTGGGAAACTTCCTCCCCGTCCCCTCTGCACAAGTCGTAAGCATGGCACATCAAGGCACCCCGCTGCGCTGGGCCGGGGCTGGGCTGGGCTGGGCTCCCCGGCTAGCAGGCCGCGCGTCTCCAGGCCGCGGGCGGGGGAGGGGGGAGGGAGGGGATCAAGAGCCAAAGTGGCCATCCCACCAACGACACCTCCACATGCGCCTCGTAAACAGCAAAAGCAGACGACGCAGAAGCAGACGATATGGCAGCAGACGACGCGACGCGACGCGCGGCGGCGGCGCCAGGCGTGGCGAGGGGCAGCAGCGCGACACGCGGCGATGATGAGAAATGTGTCAGTCGTCACTCCCGCCCCGCCCCGCCCCGCCCCGCCCCACCCCCGCCCCTTCAGGTAAGTCGGTCTCCTCATTTTCCTGCCCGATGAGAAAATGCCGCCACCGCTGCCTTCCAAATTGATGGAGGCCATATGCCATCCTTCAGCGCCAGCCCCATGGGTTATAAATCTTCCCGGAAGCTTCTCACCCCCCCCCCTCCCCCTCTTCCTCCTCCCAGCCGCGGCGGCGGCAGCGCGGAGGTGACTCACGCTGACACCCCTTTGCCAACACTGGGCTGTCCGTCGCGGTGTCTAGGTGTGAAAGGGCGTGGCGTGGCGTAGGGAGGAGCGGGGGGGGGGGGGGGGGGGGGGGGGGGAGGGGGTCGCGAAATAAAAAGGCCGCCGCGGCAGCATCAGCTGGCATTTTCTCAGGTCTGCGCGCGCTCCTATCCTACACTGCAGCAGACGAACAAAGTCAGTCTCTCCTCGCCTCGGCCGCCCTGCCCCTGCGCGCCCCGCACCCCGCCCTCAAGCACAACAACATAACCCGCCGCATCAACGAGACAGCTCGACTCGAAACCATTCAACTCGCCTTGTTTGTTGTCGTTCCCCGCCCCTTCCCGCCCCACCCCCGCCATCGAAGCCGTCATCGCGGCACGCGCGACTCGTGGGCGGCCGGGGGGGGGGCTGGTGGCGTGAGGAACTCATTGGGCACTGGGGCAGCGAAGAAACCAGCGGATTTCTCATCAGAATCGAAATGATCGAAATATCCATCGTTCTTCTGCAGAAACTGACTGCCTTTTTCATCAATCAAGCGAAATTTTCCAGGCATTTTGGCGAGAAAAAGTGGCTGTAAAAACGGGTGATCGGCCGGATAATGCGAGATTTTTGGCAGCAGTTCGGGATTTACCCCGGCACCTTTGATTCTGCCCCTGCGCCACGCCCGCACAGTCGCAACGCACAACACACCAATCAACGCCAATTCTTTTCTGATCAGCCTGTCCCCGCCCTTCCTCTGTCCCGTCCGGAGGCGGAAGAGGGGGGGGGGGAGTTTAACGGGTAAAACATGTTCCTACGGACAGCAACATAGTGCTGCCACAACCACTTTTGCCCGCAAACAAAACGACATTGCGTAAATACCTTACCGATTGTTCGTGCACGTCGCGTTAGTGTGCTGTACCGAGTCGTGGCAACCGAATATTGTATTAGCTGGTGCGATACATTCTTTTATAGCAAGCCTTCACTTAAATGACCATCACTTGAAGTATGAGGTAAGACTAGCTTTCCATTAATGCCCGGAAACTTCCAGGGCGTCTCCTGGGGTTCTGGGGCTCGAAAATGAGGAAGAGAAAGGGGCCGGGGAGGGGGGGGGGCGTGGGTGGGCCACGCCGCTTTCATCACGAATGCGCACCGCCCGCGCTGAATAGCCCATATCAAATGGCAGACGTTTATTTATACGTATAGATCGCTTTCGTTGCCCGCTGCCGCATCAACTCGCCACGCCACCAGGGCCCCGCCGGCTCCAACCGCCGCGTTTACATGACAGTCAGACAACAGAATGACAGAGAAGCGGCCGGGCAGGCGGGGCCGAGTCCGGTTACGCTTTTGTTTTTCCGTCACGCCACGTAGGCAGAGGGCGCCGTCAATCCAAGCGGGGCGGGGCGGGGCGGGGCGGGGCGGGGCGGGGCGGGGCGGGGCGGGGGCGCGCCCAGCACAGCGATGACTGATCGCCGCCCCGCCCCGCGCCACACGCCCATCGTCAGCAGTCCGGAGGGTGCCCCGCCCCGCTGGCGCAGCGGGTGCGGCATACCGAGGAGACGCGGGCTCAGCTAGCTCCTTCGCCTCACCCGGCCCAGACAATACGATTCAAACCACCAACGTTAAGGAAAATCTCGGACTGCGAGAGATAGATTTCAGAGTTTGCTCCGATCATTAGTAGAAACGCGGCAGCTGTCACCGAGGCCGAGGGGTCCTTCACTAAACACTAACTGGATTTGTAGATTTCATTTACACAAACTTAAACGTACGCTTTATTTGCACAAATTTATGCACAAACTTGCATCTTTTAATGCAAAACAATTTTTTCCACAAATTCCTGCGAATCGAATTGTATGTTTAACTTTGTGGGAAGGTTTGCACAAAAACCTTCAAATACAGTTAGCGTGTATAAATTCAAGCGTACACCAACTTTTCTAATTTTTCTGGGTTTTTTCCCCCGTGATTTTCTTTGACATTTACAGATCTTTTCCTGATTTTCTTTTCTGATTTTTCCTGAATTTTTTTTTCTGATGAGATTTCTGATTTTTTTCTATTTTTTTTTTTTTTTATGATTTTTAATTGACTTTGTTTTGGGATCTACACTGATTTTCTATTCAGTGAGGGACCACTAGGCTGTCGCACGCAAGAAACCGCGAGAAAGCGCATGTTTAAAAGACGGGCGCGCCGAGTGTAATTGTGTGACCCATACGCGGCGCGCATCGGGAGCAGGGGCGGGGCGGGGCGGGGCGGGGTGGCGCACCGCGCCGCACCAGAAGCACTACTACGCGCTCTAAGTGCCTCGTTAACATTCCGCGGAACCGCGGCCCCGGCACGGCACTGCACAGCACGACCAACACCGCAGAAGTGGCAGCGCCTTTCATATTAGCCAGGCGTCACCATTGTCCTGTCAAGCGGGCGGGGCGGGGCGGGGCGGGGCGGGGCGGAGCAGCAGCGCCGGCGCCACGGCGCGCCGCTGACGAGTTATTTACAGGAGGGACCGGGAGGGACGTAGGGCAGGGCTCAAGTGTGTATGTGTGTGAGAGCGTAGGGCCCCGAGAGGTCCACGACAGGGCCGGGGTGCGGCACCGCGCACAGCAGACCCTTGCCGCACTCCTCGCTCTCTCTCGCTCTCTCTCTCTCGATTGCTCTCAAGGAGTCTCTGAGGTAGAGTGCGCGAGAACGCGCTCCGTCTCTATCTCTCTCGCACTCAAGGAGAGCGCCCCGACGAATTCCGCGGAATAGCGGAATGACTCCGCAAGGGGAACGAGGGGGAGGAAGAGGAAGAGGAGGAGGAGGAGGAGGAGGAAGAAGAGGAAGAGGAAGAGGAAGAGGAAGAGGAAGAGGAAGAGGAAGAGGAAGAGGAAGAGGAGGAAGAGGAGGAAGAGGAAGAGGAGGAGGAGGAGGAGGAGGGAGGGAGGGAGGGAGAGAGCCGTCCGCGTCCAGGGGAGGCAGGCGTACCGTCCACCCCATGGACGCGCGAAGGGGGCGGCGGGGGCGGGCACTCCGCCAACGCGACCCCGGCCCGACGCCCGTCCCCTCCCAAACCACCCCTATATCGCGCACAAAGCCCACCCCCCACACACCCACGCAACCCCCGCGGGCCCCGCGGCCCCCCCGGCGCAGCTAGACGGCCACGCCAAGCCGCGCCGCGGCCGCAAACCACCCTCCGCTCGGCGCGCTGCGCGCTCCGCACCCAGAGGCGAGCGAGAGGTGCCCGCCCAGCCCGGCGACACAATCCGCCTCGCGGGCTCCACGGCGGGGATGCAGGGCCGCGGCCTGCACGGAGGAGGGGCGGAAAAAAGAGGGAGCGTGGGGAAAATGCTGAAGGACGGACGGAGCTTGAAGCAGAGGTGCGGGAGGGGAGCAATCGAATCTGACTGAGAGACGACGGTAGACAGTACCGACCCCTCCTCCCTCCTCCCTTCCCTCCCTCGCTCGCTCGCTCGCTTTTTTCCGAACTGGACTGCCCTCAGAGTCAAAGGAGCGCTTTCGCATCTCCGTCCTTGTCACACGCATGGGTCTCGGCCACCAGGAGTGAGTGAGAGAGGGCACTACAAAACGATCTTCTGAATCTGGGGGGCTGGACAACGGCGCGCTGAAGACAGAGCGGCGGCGTGGCAAGGGGAGAATAAAAGCGGGCGCCCCGCCCCGTTTCCATTCGAAATAGTCGCTGCTGGTACTTAAAAGATAAGGGCGGAATCGGGCAGCCGTGGGGTGGGTTGGGCCTTGAGAGAGGGCACAACGAAGCGAGGCGGGGCGAGGCGGGGCGGGGCGGGGCGAGACGGGGCGGGGTGAGCGCCGGGGACCCGCCGCCGCCGGCAAAAACTTGCAGACAAACAGAGGATGAGCCGAAAAGATAATCAAAGGACAGCGCGGGTGGCGGCGGGGCGGCCGCCGCTCCCTGGCGGGCCCTGCAACTCCGCGGGTATACGCGCCCAAAACAAACACGCCCGCGGCACCGTCCGACATCGCCAGCCGCGGGGCCCGAGACCCGAGATGTCTTGATTGAAGTTTTCGGCGCAATCCAACAGTGTAGCCTACACGTAAGAACCAGGCAGCGGCAGGCAGATTCCCGCCCGCCCCGGCGCCGCACCCCTCTCTCCTCAGCGACCCGCGCGATCGGCCGCGAAACCTCACAAACCGCCCCGAGTTCGACAACGTATGACTCGCGCGAAGAAATGTTTTCCTCGCAGGCGCGCGGAAGGGAAGCGCGAGGATTTTGTCATAATTTAAGTAATAGGTTGGTAATAGGGGACGTGATCCGAGGGAGGGAGTCACTAACCAGACCGGCCCCACCCGACCCAGCCCGCACGTGGCATATGTATACTCACCGAGGTTCTGGTGCTCCTCTGGAAGGGCGGAACGGCCTGCAACACAGCAAAAAAGGGCAGGGAGTGAGTGCAAGGTCCTGAACGTGCATAATTGTGCCTCTGAACTCATTGAATTTTAATTGAATTTGATTTTCCTCATCTTTCCTTTGATTTTACTGACCAATCATGCGTTAGCATTTTTGTGATCTGCCCTTAATTTTAATTTTACTTAGAATTTTCTGACTCGATTTAATTTTTTTTCTTACTAATAATTTTTTCGTTTTAATTTTTTGTGCGTTTTATTTTGTTTACGTTTTACTAAGATTACATTTTTTTGAAATCTTTTCTATTTTTCCCCGTGGTTGTTCGGAGATTTTACAACGATTTTTAGAAGTGAATTCCGCCCCCCACCAACCACCCCTCTTTAGTGAGCAGCGTTCGTTCGCTTGGGTTCCCAGTGCAGGTGCAGGTGCGGGGATAGGGCAGGGAAACGAGCGGAGCGGTCGCAGTGGCTCGTATGCGTCCGAAAACGAGAGGTGAGATACAGAGGGAGCTGTGTTCTAGTCCGAACGTCGCTCACTCACACCTGTCGGACGGATACGAGCCTCTGCGCTCGCTCGTTTCCCTGCTCCGTACGCGGGTGGAGGTCACGAAGGGTTAAAAAGTATGAGCAACGCCCACGCTGAAAGTGAGCAAGGTTGCACAACCATGACGCAGCAGCCAAGCGCAGACAAGAGACGGAAACACAGGTACGGGCTGCGGGTCCAGAGCTCCACCATCACCACCACGCTAAGCCCTACAGACTGCAGGGGGCTAATGAAGACTAAGCCGCCGCCTGCAGCCTCCAGCCGGGGGCGCGGCGGGGGGCGCGCGGACCTGTTGACCACAGGGCGGGGAGGGGCGGGGCAGCCACAGCGTACCGCACATCCACGAGGTTTCAGATCCCGCCTCGCCAGAGGCCCCAGGCCCGCCCCCGCCCCGGCCCCCGGCCCCACAGGCGCCAGCAAAAACAGAGCAGAGCGGCGCGCAGCCAACGGGCAGCGCCTTCCAGTCCACATCTCGAGATTTGGGTTAGGTTGGATTAGATTAGGTGAGGATAGGATAGGTTAGGTTAGGCAGGCCAGGGTGTCGAGCGGCGTCCGGATTTAAAATTCCCGTCTTTTTCCCGGACAGAAATCAACGAAATTCCCGGATATTTTTAACCTTTTCAGCCTCAAATTTTCCATTTTTAGGGTGTTAAAAATTAATGTTTGCCGTAAATGCCAGAATTCCCGGATTAAATGCAAAATTCCCGGACTTTTCCCGGTCGGATTAAATTCCCGGCTAATTCCCGGTTTTCCCGGTCGCTCGACACCCTGCAGGCGTATGCCCCGCAATCGTCGCGCTCCCAGGTGTCGGTTGTGGTTGCTCTTCTCTAACCAGTCCTCACTTACCCATAACAATCCTTAACATAATTTGAAAAAAGAAATTTTAAAACCTTAGACCTATTTTCTACCCTTGCGCAACCTGAGCAGCAAAATCGCGACTAGAGAAGGGGCCGAACTTTAAAAGTGCGGGCAGATACCGAACTCCTCAGTGAGGGTTTCAAAATACGCGGCCGGGCCGGACGGCCTGTGGCAGCTGGGTTTATTGCGCCTGTCGATCGGCGCCGCGCCTGCCGTGGGATCGCATCTCCTCCCCCCCCCCTCCTCCCACCATCCGGCCCTTCCGCCACTGGGCGTGAGCGTGTGTCAACGGCACACCCATCCATGAGGGCCGCGTCCGAAACACGCTACAGGCACCGTCATCGGAAGCGCCAGCGCGTGGCGATCCCATGCGTGCGAGTGAGAGAGAGAGAGATAGCCTGTCATCCGCGCGCCACAACGGTCCACACTTCCCGTGCAGTCCAGTCGCGCTGCATTCTCTCGCTCTCTATCTCTCCCTTTGAGCCGGCTCGCTCACTGATGATCACTCTTTTCATACTGCCCCCCCCCCCCCCAAAAAAAAAAAAAAGCGGCAAAGCCACCTTGGCAGGAAAAAAAATCCAACCGTTTCGAATATTTATACACGGTAAAAACAATGTCTGATTTTTTGAGGAAAAAGGGAAAACTTTGAGGAACTTTCGTAATTTGAGGGAAACCCCTCAGATTTTAGGGAAAACTCCTCAAAAAATAAGGGAAATCTCCACAAATTTTGAGGAGACTTCCTCAAAATCTAAGGAGTTTTCCTCAAAGTTTTCCCCTTTTCCTCAAAAAATCAGATATCGTTTTTACCGTGTATATTGCGAGCCTGGCTTAAGAAATTGCACCTCGCGAAAGTGCCGACGGGATTCCGCGGAAACAAGACAGAGCGTTAGGTAGAGAGCGGGGCGCTGGCTGACAGCGCAGCCGTCCGATTCAGAAGAGCGCGCGCTTTCGGATCTCCGTCCTTGTCGCACTCATGGGTCGCCGCCATAGGTGCGACAAGGACGGAGGCACGAGAGCGGATCTTCGGAATGAGTCGACAGGGGCGCGCGCCCCCCGCGGTGCTACGCTGCTCCGCTGAGCTGCCCCTCGAGGACGCGTTTCCACACATTAGCGGGACTACCAGCAGCCTCCTCCCCGCCTCGGCATGAGACAGGAGGAGGGCGGCGGCGCCACGTCTAGTGTCAGCGACGCGCCACGGCGCCGTCTCCAGGGAGGGGCATGAATAATATGAGGGATATCCCAAAGCCACCCCTCTCTCTCCCTCGTCTCTCGCAAACCGGCACATGTCGCCGGAATCGCGCCGGTTCGTCGCATCGTCGCACTCGCAACGCCCTGACGACGACGTCGTCGTCGTCACCACCATCACCATCACGACCATCACGGCGCCGAGTGGAGCGGAGCTGAAAGGGCCCCCCGGGCCCCGGGGAGGAGCCACGCCCACAGGCGAGGAGCCAGGCGAAAAAAAGAGAGAGAGAAGAGGGAAAATAAAAGGGACGGGGAGTCAAAGAAGAGGATGGTGGGGGAGGTAAGTGGTAGGGAAAGGTGGGGGAGGGGAGAGGGAGGACAGAGGGGGTGGAATTCAATCGGTGATAAGGCAGCCCAGGTGCTTGGCGCGCTCAGGAGATGCGCCCTGGGCTCAGCTCCAGGCGCCGTGGGTAGTGGGGGAGGGGGGAGGAAAAGGAGGAGGAGGAGGTGTAAAGTGGAGGAGGAGAAAAAGTCAGGTCTGTCCATCCATCTGTCACGAAGTAAATTCGCGAGTAAGCGATCGTGCATGGCGGCGGCAGCGCGGGGTAAGGTGGGATGGGGCGGGGCGGGGTGAGGGTAAGATGCTGCGGTGGGGTAGGGTGGGAATGGGCCCGCGCTCGGTGGGGTTCTCTAGGGGTGGAGCCGCGCATTAGAGTAGGCGGGGCGGGGTCCACCGTGACGGGCTGGGGTGGGGCGGGGCGGGGCGGGCGTCGTTGCGTCGGATGACAGACGGCCGAAAGCGCAGCAGCGACTGAAGAATTAAATTTTAAAATATGCGAGAAACAAAAACGGTGAACACAGCGTAATATTGAACGCCAATGCCGCCACTTCCCTCCTCCCTCTCAGTCTCCCAGTGGGGTGGGGGTGGCGTTGGTCGCGGTATAGGGGTGGATTTTCCGCCGCTCCGCGCGGTTGGGCGTAAGGCTTGTTGTGATGGATGGCTTTTCGGAGCCCTTCCCTGTCGAGGGCCGCCCCGCGCCGCCCCGCGCCGCGCCGCGCCGGGCCTCATGAAGTAAATGGCTGGACGATGGGATCGATTTACTTTGGACGCTAGCAGTCTTGTCTGATAGACTCAATCATGCACAACATGGCGGTGATGCTTGCGGGACCACCAAGCACTGCCAGCGCAAATAAAAATAAATAAAATCTAGGGAAAGAAGATGTGCCCGGCAAGTGTTACACAGCTTGAAAGCTCGGAGTTGTCTCGACGACTTATTCCGAAGAGCGCTCTTCTCGCTCTGTCTCTCTCGCAACTATGCGGTGAAGCCCATGAGTGCGGGAGTGACAGCCCGTATGGTTTTCGACGGAGTATTTTTGTGGTATTTTTGACGTTTGGAGACGTCAAAAATATGAGAAACATAGAACATACATACGCCAAAAGTACGTCAAAGAAACGGCAAAAGAACGTGAAATCGGTTTGCCATAGTTTTGGCGTCAGTTTGAGGTATTTTAGCCATGAAAACGACACTTTTTATGTCAAAAATACGTCAAAAATACCACAAAACTATATCTTGTCCGTAAAAAATGAGACGCACGCGAGGCGGTGTCGACCCAGCGACCTCGAGGTCCAGAAACCAGCACCTGAAGCCGCTCGGCCAAAGCGGTTTCATATCAGGGAACGTGCAGGTGCTTCGTCTTGTGCCGCACCTATGATGACAGCGAGATTGTCATTACTGCAGAGTCTTCTTTAGAGGAATGGTACGCCCAGAATGGTAGATAATAGTAAGAAGTATTGTGTGGGTTACAAACAGATGCCGTACCTTGTAGCATCATCTGCCAGCCATTGTATCCCTTACTTAATCGATGTTTTAACACTTGGATGTCAGCGGCACAGTCTAGCTGCATAACAGGAGGCACCCAAAAATTACCTAATATGAAACCGCTTTGGCCGAGCGGCTTCAGGTGCTGGTTTCTGGACCTCGAGGTCGCTGGGTCGACACCGCCTCGCGTGCGTCTCATTTTTTACGTACAAGATATAGTTTTGTGGTATTTTTGACGTATTTTTGACATAAAAAGTGTCGTTTTCATGGCTAAAATACCTCAAACTGACGCCAAAACTATGGCAAACCGATTTCACGTTCTTTTGCCGTTTCTTTGACGTACTTTTGGCGTATGTATGTTCTATGTTTCTCATATTTTTGACGTCTCCAAACGTCAAAAATACCACAAAAATACTCCGTCGAAAACCATACGGGAGGGCGAGGAAAGCGCACTTCAGAATAAGTCGGCAGTGGTTCCTTACGCCTGAGCTCTGATCCACTAAGATTAGGAAAGTACAATCAGTTGACTCTGAACTATCAATGAGCCCTTAAGCGGTTTGGGTATTGTTCACATGCAACGCTGATGGTAGAAAGTGTGTAACACTACATCTCTGAACGGTCATCTTTAAAAGTGAAGAAAATTTGATGAAAATACTATCAAAACATTTTGATGTAAACATGATAACAAATTCAACAAATTCCAGAATTAAAGCTGAATTTTTATGGATACTTTGCAGTTCTAGAATTAGTAAAACTGTTTACACGAGTACACTAAACTCATAGATATTTTGGATGAATAATAAACTCACCTTTTCCTGACAGGTTCATCACCACCATAGAAATCATTGCCACCACGATGATTCTGGAAAAAATACAGAACTTCAATGTAGAAGGCCCAGTCACAAAAATATGACACGTACAAGCAAAATCTAATCACATAGTGCTCTTTCCCAGAATTAACAGAGACATCCAAAATAAAATCTTAAAAAGGATAATTAACAAGTAGAAATATTACACTATCTAGGCAAATCATGGCTAGAAGAATAAACAAAGTTACTTTGACGGCTTGAACTGAATTTGATGGTGCACGGATGTTATTGACTCACACAAGTACAACACTTCCAAATTTAATACTAAATCTAAATATTATTTAGAATCAAGAAAAATGCCGCCACAAAAAGACACAGCTTCCATTTTGTTAACATTCTCCCAAATTATGGTAACAGGTGAGTGCATGATACAGAAATTCGCCTCTTTGACGCTCACACAAATCACATGATCTCTGCACTGTGACTAAATCCGAAGTCCTGTTGCCAAATCAGCATCGCATCCCTGCAACCCCGCACGGACACACTGGGAACCACAATCACGAAATACTGGAGGCAGCCGAGGGAGAACCGAGTTAGGTTATGGTCGTCCCGAGCGGCATCCGCCAACATTCACGTTTCCAGCGAGGTTCCGGGGTCAGCGCCAACGGCCATGGTCTCATTCCGTGCCGCACAGATCAGCAAACTCGAGCCAACCCCGCGCGCTCCCCACACAAGCACATCGCACCGTCTTTTCGACTATGTGTGTCACCAAAACAATCACTGGGCAGCCCTGCGGCTGCGGCCCGGGCCCGCACGGCTCTGTTATCACTTGGGCCCGGGTCCGGGCCCCTCCCCGAGGCACCGGGGCGTTAACACCAGTCACTGGCCGCTGGAACGCGGACCGAACATCGCCGCGTGGCGCCTCGATGCGTTGGGGCACCACGGCGACGGCGATCATGTCCTCGGCCGGGACCAGGATCCCGGCATCATCGCAGCGAGCCAGGGCGGCCCGGGCTCGACGCGCGGCTCGGCTTGGCGCACCCCCACAACTTCATCTTGAATCTCTTCTCGCATCACATCACAATCCTTTTCGACCCCGTACTCACCCTGATCATCCCTTCTGAGTCATTCCGCTGCCGCTTCATATTCCCTGAATCCCCGTTGTAAGACATAATCGCGAGCGACCCAAATTGCAACACAACGACGCGATGCAAACGCACCGACAAATCCAAGATTACTGAACACGAAAACGAGTGACGCCCAGAGCTGCCAGATAGGTCCGAGCCCGAGTCGCCCGAGTCGGGCGCCGGAATCGCCCGAGTGCGCCCGAGCCCTCCCGAAGCCTCTCAGCCAATGATATCGCCCGGAATCGCCCGCGCTCTTTCAAAATCGCCCGGAATCGCCCGTGTTTTCTCAAAATAATTGCCCGAAATCGCCCTTGTTTTTTCATAGAATACGGAAAGATCATCCGCCAAATCTCAAAAGTGACCGAAAACGCCCGAAAACACCCGAAAAATAGGAATTTTCATCAAAATCGCCCGAAAATCGCCCGACGGGAAAAAAATCGCCCGAAAATCGCCCGGGCGCATTTTGCCAAAAAAAAATCGCCCGGAGAGACCAAAAATCGCCCGGCGGGCGCAAAATCGCCCGATCTGGCAGCTCTGGTGACGCCGTCGGGAGAGCGCAGCACACGCAGGCTTGGCGAACAAGAAGAAAATGAGCTCTTCCAACAACAACACACGGATCTGGCTGTGAGAGCGCGAGGGGTGAGGCCAGAGGATTTCGCCCAACAGCTGACCGCGAAATGCAGATGTCAAAATTGTTGTTGTCGTAGCTAGCTATGAATAAGAGTTAAGTCGAAAGATAAATATTAATGGAGTGAAAAGTAAGACGTCACCAAGCATCTCGCTATGATGACAGTGCACAAGCAAATTTCTCAGCCCTTTCCCCGAAATAAGAGGCAGAGATAACTTTTGAGCGAATTCCCCTAATTTTCTTTGGTTTGATTGTCAAAGCAACAAACTGTAAATAGGAAAAAATAGAGAGCTGCTATAAGTTGTCCAGGAAGTCTTATCAACATTATGACAAACCACTTTTAAACGCCCCCGATGATTCGTCGGGTGGATGCAGACACACACAGCAGAGCGGAGCAGAGCAGAAACCATCTACGACTGTGCTGCAGCAGACCGCTGTTGCACACTTTAATTTTCTGTTTACTAAGAATTAATGTGGGTTTAATCTGGTTTAATATGCTTCTACGTATGTTTTGAAAAGGCTAGTTTTTTTAAGTAAATTATCCGTTTTCAAAAATGTCTTGCCACGATAATATGCTACATTTGCTAAATTTGCCCGATGGCATTCTTGACAAAATTCTGTCATGTATGAGTTACGACGACATAGCACGGCAAAGATTGGTGAGTTTTATGTTTATGATATGTACAATACGAGTTATAATTGAAATGTTTAACAGAAGACACAGCAAGTACTTGTTACGCTTTCTTTAAGAATTTATATTCAGTACCAGGTTAGGTACCATGTCAAAGTAATCAATTTGGGATTTTAAAAAACTAAAAAAATTCTTGTGCTACTCACAAATTCAGGTTTTTCTGAAATTTTTTGTCAGCTCCCAGGAATTTTTATCTAGGTCGGCTCATTTTTTGTATTTTTTAAATCATATGAAATACCTGACTGCCCTACTTCTGTCATTTTAATGAATGTAATGTATTGGCCTCCATATTATTTTAATAATTGTGTTTTACTTACACAAGCTGATATTTGGAAATAATCAGTCATTAAAAATTTATATGCTGTTCTGTTACACCTATGATTTTTCTTCCAAAGAATCAATTTTGTCAAAGGCTAATTTATAGGTTCTATTTATTAATACTGCTCTCCTAATCTTCATTCTTTCTTTCTTTTAAGGTGTGTCGCAAGTTTGATCAAACATGCAGAAATCTCTTAAATAAAGGATTTGTTGCTGTTGAACGTTATCATGGGGTGTGCCTGAAAAATGTTAAAGCCCAACTACCTCGGCGAGAATCAGAGCGTAGAATGCATCCCATGTTCCGTCACTGTGAAATTTTAACTGCCGTTGAAACTCGCCTATCTATGCTTTCCATGACGTTTATGAGATATGTGGACATTAAACTGTGCTGCTTTATACCCGGAAAGGTAAGGTCTTGCATATATATTTGACTTTTACAAAATTATTCCTTTAAAAACTGATTTCTCTTAACTTTGGTTCGCATAAAGGTAATTGATGAGATATTCCGTGTTCTGAGACATGTAATGACAAGTACAACTCAACTACGTGCTCATGAGCTACTGCAAGAACTCCGTGATATATCATCAATGGCCATGGAACATTTTGATGAGAAGGTTGTGCCAAGACTAAAACAGCACCTAGCAACAGCACCCAACAGAAGTTGTCATTCTGTCTCAAGTAAGTGTTACAGAAATACAAACCCTGTATGTTTCTTGTAGATTGTCAAGTTTTGCAATATTGTTACCATTATTTGGTAATTAAAATGTCTTTAAGTTGCAGGTCCTTCAAATCTCAGTTTAATGCCTTCTCGAGTATCTGCCATGAGTGTAGATAAAGCAAAACTTGCTAATGACTTCTCTAAAATGCAATCTCAATCAAAACATAACAAGAAAAATGTGGACTCCCTCAAAAAGACTGTTCGCCGATTGCAGTTGAAGGTATGTCCATTATGACTTTGAAAGACTTTGTACATTTTCAAAAAGTTAAATTTTATGTTCTTTCTAACATACTGAATTTTCAATATTGTAGTTGAAGAGACATAGTGTTCAACTGTCTCGTCAAAGCGCTAGACTACGTGAGCAAGCCCAAAAACTACGTGAGCAGGATACTGTCATTGCTGAAATGAAACGACATATGCAAGAGTGGGACCTAACTTTGAGTGACTTGAAGGCTGGTAGGCTTGTCTCAAGCGATAGTGATGCTATAAATTCATCTGAGAACTCATCTGGTGTTCCAAGTGGAGAAACAAGCAGCACCTCAAGCAGTACTAGTAATCTGGCTAATACTTCAACAAGTGAGAACGATTCAGTTAGTGGTGCTACCAAAGTAGATATCAAACAAGATTCAACCCCAAATAGCTCTCCCAAGCGGAAACGCACAGCAAGTACAAGTGAAGTGGCTGAAAATTCTGAAAATGATGAAATGGCATTGCGTGCGAAACGGTTTTGTCGAATTTTGAAATTTTGTGAAAACAAGTCGATGAAACATAATGAGACTTGAGATCAGCTTCAGGAGCGACCTACCTCAGAACATCTTTTGCCTGAGGTTCGTCGCTTCTTTATTCTTAGGGCAATAAAATCCTTAACTCGCCTATTGAAACAGGTGCATGGTGTGTAAATAAAAACAAATTTTTAAAAAAATTAGGGTTGAGGTCAATGCCAAGAGATGATTGGTATGGATCTCAACCCATGTTCTTTAGAATGTAAATGAAAATTGGAGCTGACTTCTCCTTCTCCTCTTTTCAATTACGAATTTCAGACTAATGTGTGTAGATTTAGTATCGTGCAATAGATATGATTTTTCTCTCCATTTTGCCCATGTAAACTGTGATATTGCACATGGCAAGGAGACTTTTTAATAACATGAGTGTGAAGGGAAAGAAACAAACACATTTAGGTGATGCTTGAAATGTTTTTGTGGTATACTGCTACAGTATGTTGGTACTTTTAGTTTTTATCAATCTCAGCTTTCTTGACTGTAAGCTTCAATTTCATTTAAAAATTAAGGAAAAGAGTTGCCTTTCTCTTAGGCTGCTAATTTTTGAGCAGCGCCCTGGTTTCAAATCTTAAATCTTCAAAACTTTAAGGAAGTGTGCTGGTTTTACAGGATTACAGGCTTACTGTGGCTTACAAAAATACCAGAGTATTCTTTCTCATTTCGTAAAGTACTGTAATGCTGGTTTGATAATTTTCATTAATGCTGTTGAAACCATGTACAGAAGCCTCTGTTTTCTTTCTTTCCATTTTCCTTTTTTCTTGTCTCATATGTACATTATTTTTTATTTACCTATTTTTCCAAAGCATTTTTGCAATGAGATATCTGTGATTAGCTTTGTAAGATTTATTTAACTCTTATCATATCACACTGATGGTACTCTAGGAGCTAAAATTTTTTTAATGACTAAGATGATTTGTGATCAACTCCAATTAACCTACTGGATCTTTCACATTCTCTGGCTGCTTTATTCTCATCATTTAATGAAGAGTATGACAGCATTTAATGCCCTAATGTGATTCAAGAATCCAACAAAGACTGGCTGGAATAGCTGACAAAATGTAAGAAATCCATGTACTGTGAGGGAAAGATCCCCAAGTTAATTTTCAGAGCTAAATTGGTCTGTGTAATTGTTGTGTTGCAGCAATATGTGAAAATTAACATGATTTTGGTTTAAATGTCTTTTTTGCCCTGGTCTGTGATGCATTACTGTACATGCTCTCTATTTTCAAGGAGCTCATGATAAACATGTACTAAATACAATTTAGTGCCTTTCCATTCAGACTAAATGCTGGCTTCACATGAAACTTTGACTGGTATGCTTGCATTTTTTAATTGAAGTAATGTGAAGGATTTTAAGCAACTAGACTCTTTCAGCAATACCTGTTTGCCTTCTAATAAGTTTGTCCAATGAATATTGCGTATTTATGTAACTGTCTTCTCTAGAGTGATGCAAGCGGGTTGAGTATAGTTGTACTCAAAGGGCAGCAATACAGACTGTAGACTTCCTCTGGACATGTGATTGTGCAGAAATGTATGTGTTCATTGTACAGTTTGACATCTTATATCATTATTATCTTAAATGCAATGGAAATTTCTTAGCTGGGCCACTAGTGATTGTATTATTTATTCTTTTTTGTCTTATAAGTTTCTTAGAGTATTCAAAATTGTCCTTGCCAATAACAGCTCCTTAAAAAAAAATTGCCTTTGAAAACTCCAGAACACTTTTGTTGATGTAAAAATATATTATTATGTTATAAGTTCAACGAAACTGACTAAGAATTTGCAGAAGTAAACCATACTGAAACTTTTACTTTTGAAGGCAGCTTTTTGTTTTCTGCTGTAAAATACCGTACATTATTGTTACATGTAAATTTAATATAGATTTTTAGTGCATTAATCATGTCTCTGTCAGAAATCTTTTTATATTTATTTTTCATTTCAAAGAAAGAATGTGAGGGAGAAACATTCTTTTGCCTCATTTGTATATTTTCAAAAGACTTGCTTTTGTGGAGAGCTGTTGGGTGATGTTCTGGACCAAAGGCTTCTGTGGGTGACCGGAAACATGCACTCCCAGGACCCTGGAAACTGTCCCAACGTGATTTTCAAATTTAATTATTAGTTTAATTATTATCAATCATTATTACCTCGGTGGGTGAGGGTTTTTGCACATTTAACAGTACCCTGTGGAGATTAGACCCTGCTGAGTTTTTTTCTTTTTTTTCCAGTTTCCATTAGCATAATGTTGTACATAATTTTCTTCTGATATTGCAAATTTATCTAGTCGCTGGAATCCATCTTGCTTTGGTGCAGAATTGTTGCTATGATTTTGGAATACAGGAGGGAGGAACCTGAAGAAACCCAGCTCTTATAGTAAACTGTGTGGATTCTGGGCCTCTCATTGTTCTGGCTCTTCTACTAGTGTGTTTATTTTTGTTGACCAATATCTTTTGAAATGTGAATTGTATTCACGCAAACTTCTATAAACTCAAACTAAACAACTTCTCTTGCGCTCTTTTCAGCTGTGTTCCCTGATGAAAGAACAGTTCATCCCTATCATGCATTGGTATTCACTGAAGGGTGTAAAATAAAGGTCATTGGTTGAATTATATAAACCAAGTCTATCTCTATTTTCTCTGCAGTAAAGTTATGTACATATATATTTGTGCATTCAAAATGAGTACAAAATATAAATACTTGTGTATAATTAGAGCACATTCTACCTTAAACTAGATTTGGTTCATTCCTATTATTAATGAAGAAAGCAGTTTATAAAATCTACAACAATTCTTGACGGCATATTCATACAAACTTACCCCTTTACACACTTGATTTTCTCATCGTACTTAAAATGCTATTTTATTTTCCATTTCTTTCTTCCCACAATAAAATAAATCTTTCTCAAAACAGGTCTAAAATAGAGAGAAAAATATGCACCCTTTGCATTTAAAATAAATGGGTATTTTCACTAATCCTGTCACTTGCTCTCTTTTGGGGGAAAAGAAATTTAACATCTAATGTTCTTCTCTTCTTTTGTAATGAAAAGACAACACATTCTGGATCGAAGAGTCAAACAGTTCACACTACGACGGCCTTTTATCCGGTTTCTCAACCCGAATGTACGGATTACAAGCTCTGCTGGATTATGCAGACGGAGTCAGGTCGGCGGTGAGGGGGAGGAGGCGTCGGTCGGGGCGGGACCCACTAGCAGCGCCTTGGGCCGGCTAGGTCTGCGCGCGGCCGGCGCGGCTGGCGCGGCTGGGTCCGCCCCCGGCCGGCCTCAGGGAGGCTTGGCGCCTCCGCCGCCCTGCTGCCTTAGCCCCTTCTCCACGTCCCCGCCAGCGGGGACGGAGATGGCGGCCGGCCTGGTGGCGGCGGCGCGCTCAGCCAGCTGGATGCGCCGGTACTTCTCTGCAACACGACGCGGCACGCGTGGCAGCGAGCCCCAAAGCAGTTGAGACGACGCGACGTGACTCGACAAGAGACACTACTTCAAGGCAAGTCACAGGGCCAAGGGGTGGTCGACTCGAGAAAACCGCGTACACAGAGAAACGCGGAAAATACAACAAAATACTTCAAAATATTGAGATACACATTGACAAACACGCACACAAAAAATGCAAGAAAAATTCAGCAAAATACAAGAAATCATACGCGCAATGTGCACACAGAAATACAAGCGTTGGCCGCCCCTCGGTCGACGTGGCCGTGGCCCCTTGCACTCTTGGGGTTGGTATTCTACCGCCCGATAGGTAGTGCAGAGGGAATGCCACCTCCTAGACCCGCGCCCCGCTGCACTACATGGGGAGTGAAGAGCGCAAGTAGTGGCAGGTGGCGTTAGGCCGAGGGGAAACAATGAAATTTTTGTGCACCTCGTAATTTAGAAAAATTCAGAAAAATTCAGAAAAAATCACAAAAATTCAGAAAAAAATAGGAAAATTCTAGAAAATTCACTAACATTTTGGTGAAATTCAAGCGAAAATAAACAAAAATTCTATGAAAATTCACTAAAATTCTTAAAAACTTACGAAAATTTACAAGAGTCCACAAAATGTGTACTCTAAAATTGAGAGTTGTTTCCCCTTCGCGTTGGACAGACCCTCCCCACACGCGTGCATGTGCGGCGCGGTCTGGTCTGCTCTACGGAGCGAGAGGAATTCTCACCGCGACTCGTTTCTACCATTCATTCACCGCCAAAAAAAAAATGACAGTAATAAGGTATTCGTGACTCACTGGCCAGGCGGAGCGCGATGAGCCCCCACCAGATGCTCCAGCCCCAGCCGACGAGGCAGAACAGCACGGTGAAGAGCTGCGAGGCGGCCACCAGCGTGTCGAGGCAGAAGGCGCCGACGCGCGCCTTGGCCGTGTCGCTCGAGCTGAAGCGCGGCTTGCCCACGCACAGGCAGAACAGCCCCATGGACAGCGTGCCTGGACAGGACAGAGACAGCGATAGACCGACCCTCGTGAGCTGGCTGTTCTAGCCGTCCTCTCCTCGCTCTATCTCTATCGCACCAATACGACGCACCCCCCATGAGTGAAAGAGAGATAGAGCGAGGGAAGCGCTCCTCTGAAGCGCTCTTCTGAAGCGTTCTGCAGAACACTCACCGAGCCCCGGCACGAACACGTTGCACACCATGCAGATCCAGGCGAGCGGCAGCGGCAGCACGGGGATGGCGCCCCGCATCACCCCGTTGTGCTCCACCAGGGCCGCGTCCAGCTTGCTCAGCTCCTGCGGACCAGCCCGGCAGAAGTTACTCGCCGAAACTTCGTGACTGAGGAAAACTCCCCAAATTTTGAGGAAGTCCCCTCCAAATTTAAGGGAATTTCCCACTATTTTTTATTTTTTTCAGGAAAGCTCCCCAAAATAAGGGAGTGCATCAAAGTTTCCCCTTAGCTGTTTTTACGGTGCTCGTAGCTCTAAATCAGAATCAGTAAGAATTCAGAAAAAAATCAAGAGGAAATCAGAAAAAATCAAGGAAATTCATGAAAAACCGGAAAAATTATAAAAATCGGTGTACGCTTAAAATTGTAGTGAAGGACCCCTCGGCTGATCCCCTAGGGGTGGTGTGACTCTCGACACGACTCACCTTGCTGGTGGCCGTCATGGACTTGCCGCGGGCGAGGCTGCGCGCCTGGGACTTGCGGCGCTCGCCCGCGGCCCCGGCCCCGGGCCCGGGCGGCGAGGCGGGCGAGGCGGACGGCAGCGGGCAGCAGCGCGCGCAGCAGCCGCCCGGCTGGCGGCAGGCGGAGCGCAGGCAGCACGCCGTGTTGAGGCAGAGCAGCGCGCTGCACGCCGCCCGCGCCAGCGACCCGCACCGCGACACGCCGCGCGAGCAGCAGTTGCCCTGCGCCGGCGAGCTGGGGGACGACGCCGCGCCGGCCTTGGCGACATCTTTCCGCCTGCGAGGAATAACATTTGTGTTTTGAATGAAGGGTATTCCGCTATATTGAAAGCGGAACCTAAGGAAGAAAAATCACACGCGCCGCTTCTGCTTCCTTCTGTGCGCTCATTGGCTACGGCGAACGTGAGATAGTAGCGTTGACTGATCAGAACTCAGGAGGAAACAGAGCCGACGATCGTGCTCTTCTTCTTTAGGTTCCTATTCCATTTCGCAAAAGTGGATTGCTCTATACTCTACCCATGGGTAGGGAGATGGGAGAGGGGGTAGTTTAAAACGGTCGGAGGAGATCAGCTCCAGGGCCAGGGCGTCAAACGGAAGGGTAAACAACTGGTGTATTCCACGGAATTTTTCAAATTTATTTTGCGAAAGACATCATTTTTGGAGCGTTTTGAATACTGGGGACCAATATATAAGGTCGAACTTAATCGCCCTGACGCTGCTGAGCAGGAGGGAATGCTGAGAGCTGCAAAGGCGTCGTCAGCCGCGTCAGTCGCGGTGCTAATTTGGTGCATTGGTTCGAAAGTACTTGATGCTACTCATTCTAAACAGAAAAACTTGAAAAAAAAAAAAAAGATACGAAACGAAAAGGTGTGGCGAGAGGTGTGACTTATGTTGTCTCTACTATCAAACTATAACAAGCGAAATAAAAATTAAAAAATTTTCCTGCAATGTTTTTTTTTCTTTTTTTTTTTCAGGCAAACTTAACTGCTCTCAAGATAAATTCTGAAAACACAGAAAGCTTTAGCGCTTAAACGTGGGGGGAAAACAAGACAAATAAATACCGCGTGTAATGATGGCATACCTGCACTCCGCCACCAACAAGAATAATTACCGCTGTTGCTGATGACGCAAACAAAATAAAAATGAAATAAAAAATACCTTAGCACTGCATGCAAACACGGCAACTTGTCCAAGCTAGGGCGCAGCCTGGGCAGCCCTTGGGGCAGGCTTTTAGGCAAGCTGAAGCGTTCAGTGAAGGCGCTCAGCCAGTGCCTGTCGGCGTGCGTCTCGAGGGCGGTGGTGGCGCCGTGGGCGGAGCTGGGGGCGGAGCTGGGGGCGGGGCTGGTGGCGGACCCGGGGGCGGACCCGGGGGCGGAGCCGGGAGTGGAGCCGGGGGTGGAGCCGGGGGCCAACCTTGGCCTGTAGCAGAGCGCGCGCAGCTTGCTGATGCACCCCGCGCAGCCGCCCTGCTTGGCGGCAGCGGGGGCCTCGGCCGGGGGCGGCGGGCCGGCGAGCGCCTCGGCCGAGTCCCGGGGGGCGGTGCGGCGGCCGCAGCAGGCCAGGCGCCGCAGCAGCCCGGGGGTGGCGGGGGCGCGCATGGAGCGGGGCGCCTGCGGGGGCCGGGGCTTGGCCCACGCCTTGGGCCCCTTGGAGCCCCGGCGCAGCCAGCGCAGGCAGCCGCCCGCGCCCCGCTTGCCGCCGCTCGCGGTCCTGGAACAGAGAGGAGGCATTAGAGCGCCAAGAAATAGTCGTCCTCCTATCGCAAGTATCTGCGAACCGAGGGGGGATCACTCTTAAGAAATGTGTACAGTAATTTTTTTGACGTTTGATTTTTTTTTTCATTTTTTTTGTTTGATTTCCCTTTTGACGTTTCAAGGTAAATTTCTGCCTTCTTTTGATGAATTTGATCTTTTACCCCAATTTCTCAATTTTTTCTCGATTTTCGCATGTTCCTCTATTTTTCTCCTGGAGTTTAATTTTTTAAATTTTTATTTTGAAATAACATGTTTTGGGGGCCGTACGATGATTTCTCGAACTACCCCCCCCCCCCTCCCCGCTGCTAGCGGAACATCTACTTTTTTTAGACATGAGTCCTTAAACGACCCTCCTGTCCACCCCACCCAATCCTCACTTAAACGCTTAAATGGCAGAGAGGGGAGCGTCGAGGCACGAAGGGGTGGAGGGTGGGGGGCTGGCAGGTGGTAATGGCTGACTTTCATGGCCAACGCTTTAAGTCCCGAACGGCGACAAAGTCGCTCACGATAAGACACGCCTATGTAGCGCCCTGCCTGCCCCTAGCCGCGGCGTGGAGAGGGATGTGAGGCGGGGGGGGGGGACAGTTTTGGAGGAGGGAGAGGGGTTGGGGCTGGTTGGGGAAGGGGTGGCGGAAGAGGGGTGCGGCCGGGCGAAGGTGCCTAAAAAAAAACAACATTGCGTGATAGCCGCGGCCGCGGGCCTCGCGTTGCCCCTAGCAGGGCAGCGGGCTGGCCGGCGCGCACGGGGCCCTGGCTGCTGGCGAGCTCTGCTAGCTGGGGGCGCCTGGCTAGCAGTGCATAGGCAACACGCCTGACTGCGCAGCGCGCATGTGACGTGTTGCCTACGCTGCAGGGGCCCACACGACACACGCTCGCCCGCCGCCCGCTGCTTCGTACCGCTGCAGTCCAAAGCAGGGCGGTTGGTTGGATCGTCGAGATTAAGCCGTTCGCGTTACACGACCACCCCTGCAGCATTGGAGAAGGGGGGGAGGGGTAGGGAACAGCCAGCCGAGGGGTAGGGAACAGCCAGCCGGGGGGTGGGTGGAGGGCTCGCGCTGAGGGGTCGGAAGTGGCATGGCGTAATAAATGGACGCTTCCTCCGGTTTTGCCGTGCGGCTCGAGATCGCCGCGGAGAGAGGGTGGGTGGCAGAGGGAGGTAGTGTGTTATAAATTCAAGGCAACAGCCTACTACGCTCTCGTACCTCCGTCCTTGTCGCACCCATGGTGCTGCTCTATGTTGAGGGTGGCAGGGCCCCATGAGTGCGACAAAGACGGAGGCGCGAGAGCGATGTTCGGACTCAGACGGCTGGCTTTGCTTGGTGCACTGCACGGCCGGTCGTGGTGGCGCACTGACCGCGGGTCTTGCGCTGCGCCAACTCCCTGGAATGCGGCGCCGACACGCTGCGATATGCACCCTCCTCCGTGTTCATCCCCCCCCCCCCCCCTTTCTTCTTCCGTGGCAGGTCTATGTAGTTCAGTAGGTCGGGAGCAAAAGTAAACCTCCCTGCAAGCCCTTCGCGTGCACTGGGCGTACACAGGGCTTTCACATGACAGGGAATGCATGGACAAGGCGCGGTGCATGCATCGGGCCTTCCCTGCGCGCTGCGCGCCCGCACCCCAGCGCCTCCTCACTCTAAACTTCTTACTAAGAAACCTCATTGTATTACAAAGGATTTTGTGCTGTCGTATTTTACAAAGAAAAAAATCTTTGTAATACAAAGACAGACCTTTGTAATACAAAGAATTTTCTTTTGTAATACAAGGAAATTTCCTGTATCCTACGACAGCACAAAATTCTTTGTATTTACAAGGGGTCTATACAAAGAAATTCTTTGTAAAAAGTTTAGAGTGTGCTCTGAAGGCTCTGTGAAGGCGTCAGTGTAGACTGCAGAATGCCGCTTTGGATATGACGTTGTCGACCTAGTAAGTTTCCTGAGGACTGTGTACACATCTCCTTATTTGCGCTGACAAATGAGTCGAGTCGTTTGCGGTATGCAAGAGGGGTACGGCCCACCCCACCCACATTAAGATGCTATCGTCCCCGCCCGCGCTGCCAATAGAGCCACGCTGCTGCCAATAACACGCCGCGCACTGTGAATAAATGCGAGCGCGCTATCCTGCTGCGCAATCCCTTCGCCGCCCGCTCTTCATATCCTGCCCGCAACGAGGCGGGCAGCGCAAACACGCCGCCGGCCCGGGCAGCAAATGAGCGGCCATTTTTATAGCGAATGATATATATATATATATATATATATATATATATATATATATATATATATATATATATATATATAATATATATATATATATATATATATATATATATATATATATATATATATATATATATATATATATATATATATATATATATATGCTGTAGGGTGCTGCGTGGCGTGGAGTGGCGTGGCGGCAGCCGTGCAGCGGGCCTGAGCGGGCCGGACCGGGCGGCCGCGCGGGGAGAAATTGCTTCAACCTTGATCTCGAAGGGGTTAGGCAACCCGTGGCTCAGGGGTGCATGGCCCGGCGGCAGGGTCGGGTACAAGGCTGCGCGACAACTTGGCGGCGGCGGCCGGGGGCAGGCGAGGCGGACGGGGAAAGAATATACGCGCTGATTGCATCGCGAAAATGGGCTCCATACACCGCGAATACACCGTGACCCTGAGAGAGGAAATAAGAGAGTAGAAAGGCCTCATTTGCTCGTTGAAATTCACAAATTAATTTATTTGTTTAAGCCGCAAAAATCTCATCCAGCTCTAGAGAAGGAAAGCGATCCTTGATGATTTGGTTATTGTCTCTTGCTAAGCCCGGGGGCCCGGTAGCGGTAGGCTAACGCCTGTCGTCTGTCGCCAGCGCCCCCGTGAACCGACGTAGCTTCATTTCTTTTATATTTTGAGGACACTTCTTCTTCTTCTTCTTCTTCTTCTTCTTCTTCTTCTTCTTCTTCTTCTTCTTCTTCTTCTTCTTCTTCTTCTTCTTCTTCTTCTTCTTCTTCTTCTTCTTCTTCTTCTTCTTCTTCTTCTTCTTCTTCTTCTCTTTCTTATGAATCAGAGAAAAATTACCTTTCCAAAAATATGAAATAAAAAAGAAAAAATTTCAATCAAGATTGTAAATGAAAGCAGATGATACTAAAATCTAATTATTATTTTTTTTTGGATTTTTTTTTTTTTGGCTGTGTTGCGCCTCGCGGACTGCGAGCCATTGAGCCATTCATCAGTCCCCCCTAGGTACAATATACCCAGGGTACGCGCTTGGTTTTTGAACTTGGGAGTAAAAGCTAGCTGACACCTTATTATGTCTTGCACTTTTGTGTATTAAGGCGACGTTACGAAAATGTGCGTACGAATAATTTTATTTCAGCGCCTTCTGCACTTACGGGGTTTGGGTAGTCAGCCACCGTTACACATGTGTTTGGCGGGTCGACCCACCTAGGGTCTGGCACATACTGCTATAAATGTGTTACACTCGGGAGAGCCGCGAGCGTGGCGCCGCCGGGCGCCGCAAGGCAACAATACCATGGGTTGGAGCCTCGCCTGGTCCCTGCCTCGGCCCCGCTGGCCCCGCCTCCCCCTCCCGACCCCCTCGCCTGGCCCGCCTGGCTTCCCCCTCTCCAGGCCTGCACACGCGGCCGCCGGCCGCCGCGCGCCGCGCGCCGCGCGCCGCGCGCCGCACTACTGTGACAACCCGGCCCGCTCTATACTATTGCGAGAGTACAAGCCGATGAAACATCAATTCTCTTTAGTTTCTTTTTATTTTATTTTTGCTAAGATGTATCATCTGCTAAAAAGAAAACTGAGTGGTCCTTTTTTTCTTGCAGGCCAGCGGGACGCGTGGGGCAGCAAGCGTTTCAGGGATTTCAGGGCCTCGCATACCGGGCAGGGTAGGGGTCAGAGGTTGGTAAAAAAGGGAGAAGGGGCAGGAGGGGGGGGGGGGGCGGAGGTCCGAGTTAATATATTCCGCTACCATTGGCAAATTACCATTCTCATAAGTAAAAGTGCGCGTTGCATGCGCCAGAGGTGAACTTCCCCTTCCAGCAGAACAGCAGGGGTTAAACGTCCTGATGGGCGACCTTGGCCATCGGTTGCATACGAGCCGGCGTGAAAGGAGGTAGGGGTAGGGGGCGGTGTGTGCGTCACTCCCTGACAGTCCGTCTGACGGGGTGGCGAGCACGGCTTGCAGGTGCGAGGCGGGGTCATTAAGTGTCACTTCCAGCTCGCCATCCGCACCCGGAGCGGAGAGCACCTGTTGTAAGGAGATGAGCACGCCATAGGAGGCGTCGGCGGTCGCCGAAGAACCGCCGGGGGGGAAGGAGGGGGGCAGAGTTGGACCGACGCGATCAAACAAGCGTAAGAAGAGCGCTAAGCGCCATGGGAAAGGCCGCAAAGCGCCTTCCTCCAGAGCTGAAGACTCTTTGCATCCACCCTCTGCTCGCTTGGCGCTAATACAAATACAAACGTCCGGCAATGGACAACTTTCAACACCCACACTTCAACATGACAAAAATCTTGAGCCAAGAGTCGACGTCGACGGTACGGCCTTTGCGACAGTCGAGCTAACACAAAGGCTTTCAACTACGCTACCTTCCTTATAACACAATCCGCTCGGGTGTCATTATGCCCTGCGTTTATTGAACTCGATATTGTGACTACAAAGCGATCATGCCGCACTTCATATGTGATGAAAGACCACTTCCAGAGTGGAATGACCATCATGTGGTCACGTTCCCGTGAGACAGTCCGCGGTTCGCCGGACAGTGTCCAGTATCGACGTATGATGTCGACGTTGCTGCACTCGTCCGTCACTCACCTGTCGAAGACCTTAACCTGAGTCATCCCCGGCGCGCTGGGCGTCCATGCCCGACCATGCCCTGCTCACTGGGGGGGCTGCCCAGTGGTGCCCCGCGACACGAGAAGGCGCCTATAGGGAGCTTCGCCTCGCGAGCCGACCGCTTGCGCTAGACTGGGCCGGGCCGGGCCGGACCCTGAGCACTCCAGCCCCTCTCCAGCGCTCTGCCCGGCCTGCTTGACCTTGGCGCGGGCGAGGCGCGGGCGAGGCGCGGGGCGTCTTGACCACCTCGACCTCACCCCCTCCACGGAGCGCTGGTCAATAGGAACCTGCATAATGGGCCGGCCCACAGGAAGCCGAGGAGGGAGGCGGCGTGGAGTGGCGGGGCGTCGCGGGGCGTCGCGGGGCGTCGCGGGGCGGCGGGTGAGGGCGGACGGTCGCTCTTCAGGCGAGTCGAGAAAATGTATCAACATGGCGCATAATGAATTTGGAAAAGGTTTGAGAATGAACCAAGGTGCAGTAGTACACCTTTGATTTAGGTATAGTTGGTTTATACCGAAAGGTTCCTCACTGTCGGAGCATCTTTTTTTTCAACCCTTCAGAGCGCGTTTTCCGCGAAATCCAAGCTGCTATTAAATTTCAACGCGGGCGTTTTAAGCACCTCGTATAAGATAAGAGTCAACGCGTACATCGCGATGTCGGGCTGGTGGGGTGGGTCGTTGTGACACTATAGAGCTCGCCAGGCGTTAAGGTCTCTGTAGAAGACTTTGCTTGGCAGGGCCGTGCCGACAGCCGACAGCAGACTACAGCCCAAAGCCAAGTCGTATTCAACCACTTCGACCTCTTGTCAACCCACCAAGAACCAGGTCAGGTTGAGCCCCCCTACCCCCACCCCCTCCGCGGTATCATTCGGTGACTTGAACGCCAACGCAAGACAATATCCCGCCCCCATCGGTCGGCGGTGCGGGAAACAAATTGGGGCAGAAGGCATCATGGAAACACCTCGTCCGTGTTTGTTTCTCTCCCCACCCCGCGCATTTTCATACTATAATCCTCTGGCCGCTGGTGAGGGTGGGGGAGGGGGTGGAGCGCTGCCGGAGCAGGGGGTGGGGGTGCGTGTTTACTGCACCCGCCCTCCCCGCCACGCCCCCTGCATCTGATAACACCCAGACGGCTTTCCCCGATCATCATGCAAGGCGGAGGTCTATTAAGGAGGCGCGGGGTGGGGGTAAGGGTTGAACGTGCTGCTTAAAAGCGCCCGCCTCAGGTAAGGCTCCCCCTTCCCCCCATCTTCCACCGCGGGAACTGGACGCCGCGCCCCTAACGCCCCCACTGCCCAGTGCTGCCCTCTGCGGCCGACCCCACGGAGGCAAAAGTCGACACCGTTCTGACGGGATACATCGTGTCCACCTCGCGGTTAGCTTCACTAGAAGGGGGTAGCGACGGCCGTAGAACTACCCCCCGTACCCGTTACGAACCGCGCCGATATCCCCGCGCTGAAGGCTCCTTCAGGGCTGGTACGTTACGTAACGTATTAGGGAGCCTCAGCCTTGCGGCTTAGACGTTACGTTTTGAAATGTGATGCGGACCTGCCCAAGACGGGCGCGCCCCGATGCATCTAAAAGAAATACATCTAATCATATTTAGATGGATATTGTGCAAACTCACAATTAACTTCTAACAGGAAAACACAAAATTTCCATCTAAGAGGAATGCTTCTAGTTTTTAGAGGCAAATTACTCGAATACAGCAAGAAGTGAAAATGCTTCTAAGACCAACCAGAGTTTTGCTTCTAAGAAAAATCAGTGGATATATGCATCTAACGAATACACTTCTACAAAAATAACCGTAATTTGACCTCTAACGGATTTGCATCTACAAAAGGAGGTGTTTTACCTCTAATATATTTGCATATAATGAAAAAACAGAATACTAGGTATCTGAAAAACCCCGAGAATGTTTTCTCCAGCCCTTTGGTGGTCCCTGCCCTTCGGAGCACATGGGTTGTCCGACCTTTTTTTTGTCCAGCCTCGGGAATTTTGCGCCCGACACCGTCACACGTTTCTTTTTGCCCGACCTGGCAGGGGTGTGATAGTAATTTTTTTGTCCGACCTCGTTTTGTCCGACCCCAACGAACCGTAAGAGTCGCCTGCTGTCCTCTGCGATTGCAGCTCGATTGTCCGACCTTATAATTTCCTCAAAATCCAAAAAAGTGCCTTGATTTTTTCTGACCTTGTTTACACGGGCAAAGTGGAGAACGAATAGGTATCATGGTCGGCGCATGTACCGAAAAAATTAGACAACACCTCAAATTCAATTTTTAAAAAAAATTGAAAAAATGGTAGGCCCCTACCTAACTCGCAACCTGCGAGCCCCGCCTGCTTAACTTCGGAGTTCTGATGGGATCCGGTGTGTTCCAGGCGACCGCCACCCCGCGGGCACGAGAAGTCCTCTCCGCTTCGGGGAGAGTCCCCGCTTAAGGCTGGCGGCCTGTCAGGCCCGCCGTACTACCCTATTTAAACAGCGCCTTGAAGCCGTAGGTAGCATTTCAGACCAACGACTGGGCACCACCGGACCGCATGACCGGTCAGTGGGAGGTAGAGGCAAGGAAGGACGATAGAGGGGGAGAAAAGCAGAAAGAGAAGTTTTTGCGGAAGAGTAAGCGTACGGTTGGTTAGACCTGTACTGACCCGCTCCCGCACAGGTCATGGAAAAGCTGTTTACTAAGGAGCCAGATTCATAGGCCTTACTTCCCCACGAGGGACCACCCCCCGTGGCATGGGACGGAACTTCCTGACAACTCGCTTTCGCTGCCAGTGAAGAACCTACCTGGGAATTGAACCCAGGCCCCAAGTGCCGAGTCTCATGACACCCCGCGGCTTTCGTGGTGCTAAGACCACTAGACCGTCGGCGATTCCACGAGGGAGCTCTGTTGAAATGGGGGGTTTGAATTCCACTCCAGGCTGCTGTCCTCGGAAAAATTTATATTTTATAGCAAGATTTGAACCCTGGTTCTTCGGCCCCCGGATCATCACTAAGCCGGCACGGCTACGACGCCATGGTACAAGATCACTTTCCACTGGGGGTGACGCTGCGAAGAGCTGTAGTCGCCGACGAACCTGTACCGGTGGCGTCATCAGTAAACCTGCTCTCCTTGCTGGGACAGCCCAGCCGCGTGGCGACTTTGGTATGCACATCGGCACCGTTAGGAGTACTGGGTGGGCAAAGGTTCGAATACCGACCGCATTTGTTTTTTCTTTCTTCGAAGTAGCTTTTTCTCTTTCAGTTGCCCGAGGCACAAGGGCAGTGGATGAAAAGGATTAAGTAGGTAAAAAATAAGTCAAAACAAATCCGCACTCGACATTGATGTCGTCGCGGGTGAAAGCACGAGTAGGACAGAGGATCTAATACCACCCTGGTTTTTTCTTCTTTTTATTTCTTTTTATCAGTACGTATACTCTGTAAAAAAGTTTTGGAACAATTTTAAATTTTACCCTTTTCGTTGCCATAACGCTCACTCAAGAAAATCGGGTGATTAATTTTATCGACCCATGGGTTGAGAATTTTACCTTCTCTCGCTACTAAAAATTGTAATAACTACAAAAATACTTGGTGGGCGAATGATCTTATTGGTGTGGTCTTTCCATGGAAGAGTAATTTTACCTCAGACATGGATAGGTAAAATTCTCAACCCATGGGTCGATAAAATTAATCACCCGATTTTCTTGAGTGAGCGTTATGGCACCGAAAAGGGTAAAATTGTTCCAATATATGATCATTCGCCCACCAAGTACTTTTGTAGTTATTACAATTTTTAGTTGCGAGTCTCTTGAGAGAATTTGTTCTCGTAGAGTTGGAGAACCCCATCGGTCGAAATACTTTCTAACCAGGTAAAGAGAAAGTGGGTCCTCGAAATGAGGCGGTACAGGCATCCCCCGGGTGAGGCCATGGTGAGGCTGGTCACGGTATAGCACGCGGGGTTACGGGGTAGCGCGGTACCGCGGGCAGGGGTGGAGCTGGGGTGGCCTGGTGCGCCCTCGTCGCGTGGGGTATCGATGGAAAGTACTGGGTGCCTGCACGGCTCGAAACGTAAAAGAAAATAATCAAGGTTGCGAACGTTCGAGCTTTCTTCCCGCCATGAGGTTCTTCCTGTCATCAAAAGAAATGGCTGGAGGGAGGGAAGGCAACTCTCAGCAGATTGGTTCCTCCAGTCCGGGGACGGCCGGCCAGCCTTCAGAGAAGAGCCACGCCCAACACGGGCAATTTCCCGTCGCATCCTTAGCATGTCGCGTGGAGTGCAGGCAGGGGGGCGGGGTGTGGCAGGATGGGGTGCGGCTCGGTGGGGCGGGGAGGGGCCATCCCCAGCGCGAAATAAAAAGGAGGGGCCGTTTGAATCTTCATTGGGTTTTCCCCATCAGCATAGCGCCAGTGGGGGCTGGGCGCAGCGGGAGGGGGGAGGGGGTGGTGGGGTGCAGCCGACAGCCCAGCGCAACCCTTCCCCCTCTCCTCGGGGGCGGGGGCGGGGTACAAGTCGGGCCGCGGCTGCCAGGAACGTTAATTTAACCGTTAACGACGTCGAGACAATAACGGTTTTTAACGCCACCGTAACGCTCGTATTGTTTGGCGAGGGGAGGCCTTACGGGTCGACTTACGGGACCGAGTGGGCGTTTTCCTAGATTTCAAGTAACAGCAGATCTGCAATGCCTGCACTACACGGACTATCTTATGGAGACATAAAATTAGGGGTCCCCGATTAATTGCAGTGATAACGCCACCGGGGCGTTGCGTCCTTCGCCTCCACTTGGTTCCAAGGTGACAAAATAAAGGAGTGATGAAGGAGTGGGGGCGGGCGGGGACCGCGTGACCAGACTACGCGAGGTCCACGGTAACAACCCCTCCCCGCCCCGCCCCGCCCGGGGCTAGCAGTGGCTAGCAGGCTGACTGGACTGGCTGAGTGGCCGGGTACTCACTCATTTTTGGCGGTCCTGGTCGCTGGCGAGTCGCTGGTTGTGGGTTTGTTGGCACTTGGGACATCGGCGCCAGCCTTGGCGCCCTGCTTGTCAGAGGGGTCCGCGGCCGACGCGCCGGGGGCAGTGGACATGCCGACGCTCGACGAGGTCGGGGCGGCACTCATGGAAGACGAGGAGGCGGCCGCGGGGTTGGGGGTGGGGGCGGCGGTGACACTGGCAGTGGACGTGGAGGGGGCAGTGGAGACGGCAGTGGGGGCGGCAGTGGAGGCGGCAGTGGCGTTGCGCACGGTGGTCACCGAGGTGTTGGAGCTGGCCGGGGAGTCCACCGCGGCTTGGCTCAGTCCTTCGGGCACCTTGATGGACTCCTGGGACGACTTGGTGGACCCCGCCAGCAGGTCGCTGACCGCCACGTCCGGCTGGGCCATCTCGAGCGGGGCCGCCGTCGTGGAGGACACGAGCGTGCTGGACGGCTCGCTGGCGTCCAGCCCGCCCACCAGGCTGGCGAGGATGCTGCCGCCGACGTCCTCAGCTGGGGCGGGGGCGGCGGCGGGGGGCGGGGACGAGGCTCGCGGGGGAGGAGACGCGGCCCTCTTGGAAGACGTGAGCGTTAGCGGCAAGTCCGGCGGGATGTCCGGCGGCGGCCCGGGGGCGTACGGCGTCAGCTCGTCCGTGGGCCGGGCGGGGGGCGGGGGCGGCCGCGGCCGAATGGACGGCGACTCGGGCAGGGTGGACATTGGCACAGAGGTGGGGGCGGGGGAGGAGTGGTCGTTCTTGGTAGAGCGGGGCCGCATGCCGGGGGCGGCTGTCTTCATGGATGCGATGCTCTTGATGGACGTCGAGCGCGTCATGGGCTTCTCGCTCAACTTGCTGTTGTTGTTATTATTGTTACTGTTGTTGTTGGTTGGCTTCTTGGGCGCCGGTCTGCTGTTGTTGTTGGAGGTGGTGGCGTCCTTTCGCGGCGTCTTAGGCGTCGTCCTGGGCGTTGTCTTGGGCGTGGCCCTTGCGGCGCGCGGGGATGGCGGCGCGGCCGCTCTGCTGGGCGTCGTCCTCCTCGGAGCGCCGGTGCTGGCTTGCGCGTTTTTACGGTTGCGCTCCTTGACGCCCGGCTCGGTCCAGGATGGCGAGAGGTACTCTTTGCCCGGGGTCTGGGCCTCCTGCACCATCTCCGCGCTCAGGATGGCGCTGCGCCTCCCCTTTGCGGGCGTGCGGGCCGCGCTTTCTTCCTTCTTGCCCTTCTTGGGCGTGGTCGCCTCATGTGCTTTGGCCACCCGCCTCGGAGACCTGGTCGGCGTCCTCGACGCGGGGACCCGTTTCGGAGATGGCTTCGGCGTCGAGTCCACGATATTCTCCGGCTCCTTCCTCACTGGGGACGTTACCCTGGAGATGGGCACGGGGATCATGGACTGCGCCGCCCGGCTCTGATTCTGTAGCGCCTCCGCGGCCTCCACCGGGTCCGGGTCCTGGATGGTGCCCGTGATCTTGGAGTCCGTCTGCACGCCGCGGGATGGCGACGGCGTCCTGGACCGGTCTTTGGTCGTGATCTCGATAAAGCGCGCGGGCTCGCGTGCGGGTGACGCCAGCCGGGCCGGCGAGGGTTCGCGCGCGCGGACGGGGATCCGCGTCGGGGACATGACGGCGCGCCGGCCGGGGGAGGCGTCCCGGGCGGCTGGCCTGCGCGTCGGCGAGTAGTACGGTGGGGCGCCAGGCCCCGGCCCAACGGCGGCCACCGAGGCGCGGCGGGCGGGGGACGCCTCGTTGGACCGCATGGCCCTTGGAATGGTCCTCACGCCGGGGGACATGCGCGCGGGGGAGATGTCCCGGACGCCTCGCTTTGCGGGCGAGCGTCTCCTCGACGGCGAGGTGTCTCGCACCGCCCTGACCGGCGGTGACACGGCCCGGGGGTAGGGTATCCTCCTGACCGGCGAGGCGTCCCTGTAGTACGCCGTCCTGCTCGGCGACGCGTTTCTGGAGTAGGGCTGCTGGCCCCTGCTGTAAGGGATCCTCTGCGGCGACGCGTTCCTGGAGTACAGCGACGCTCTCCTGTTGGGCGACGCGTCCCTTGAGTACGGGTCTCTCGCGTATTGCGCGCGGCTCGGCGACGCGTTTCTGGAGTATTCTGCTCTCCTCGACGGCGACGCCTCACGAGAGTACGGTATTCTTCTTGGGGAAGTGTTTCTAGAGTACGCTCTCCTGCTGGGCGACGCGTTCCTCGAGTACGCCCCTCTGCTGGGTGATGACGCCCTGCTGGAGTACGCCCCTCGGCTGGGCGATGATGTTCTGGAGTACGACCCCCTGCTCGGCGACGTGTTCCTCGAGTACGCCCCTCTGACGGGCGACGCGTTCCTGCTGGAGTAGAGTGCCCTCCTGCTGGGCGAGGGCTCCCTGGACGTGGGCGTACTTCTCGCGCCCCGGCTCGGCGAGGTGCCTCCGGACCGGTAGCCCCTGCCAGGCGCCGCGAACCTGCCCCTGCCGGGGACCTCGGGCCTCGCGCCTGGGCCGACAGGCCTGGCAGGCAGGGCGCGCTGCTCGAAGGCGGCCGTCAGCTGGCTGACGGAGCCGGCGTGGCCGACGTGGCCGACGTGGCCCGCCCTGAGCGCGCCGCCGGGGCTGCGGCTGCGGAGGGGCCGCGGCGACACGCTGCGGCTGGACCGGCCGCTCGCGGGCGAGGTCGGCTGGCTCGGCGAGCGGCGCGAGCCCGGGTGGAAGCCGCGGCCGCGGAACGGGCTGGAGGTGCGGAGGGGCGTCTCCAGCAGGCTGCCGTCGGCCAGGATCACGAAGGCGCCCCGCTTGTCGCCGGCCACCTGCGGGGGGGCGACCCGCGCGCGCGACTGGCGGGGCTGGGACTGGGGCTGCGACACCAGGAACGTCTCACGGTGAGAGAGCTGGCGCGGCGGCGGGGCGGGCGGCGGGGCGGGCGGCTGCACGGCGACGGGCCGCGTCGCGGGCATCTGCAACAGGGAGCACCACGAGCACAGCGATCAGCGAGGGGCGAGGCGGGGCCGGCTGGGGGGTGGGGCGCTCAGAACGCCGCCGCCTATTACGGGCAGGATGAGCAAAGACGAGGGGAGCAGGAGTAGGCAATCCTAGGCACGCCCGGCCCATTGGCGTGCGACTGGGAGGAAGCCGTAAAGCCCTGGAGCAGGTGCGTGCGGAAGTCTGGCGAAACAGCACTGCTCCGCGCGGCGCTAGACCCGCACTGCAGCGTGCGGCGGAGGAGCAGCCTCAGGCGCAACAGCAGAAAATCCACCTGCACCATTTTCTTTCATTAAAAAAAAAATAATACTATGCTTTCATCTCGTGAGGTCGTATTGAAATGTACTGTGATTCTTTCCTGAGGATTGCAGGGCGTTTGCTATAAGAGACCAGCCCCGTATATGCAGGCAAATAGGAAAAACACTTGCTGAGAGCGCAAAAATTTTACAACACGGCAAATTTTACACAACAAAAGTGTGGACTTATCCGTTACTTTACTTTACTTTAAAAAAATATATATTTAAAAAAAATGAACATTTGCGCGCCAAAGTTGTGACTGACCTGATGCCTGGAGTAGATGATGGCAGGATACAGCACAGGTGTCCCGGGCACGGGCGTTCCCAGGATAGGCGTTCCAGGCACGGGCGTTCCCAGCCCGGTGGGCGTTCCCGGCAGGGAGTGGTGCAGCCCGCATCCTCCGTGCTCCGGGCAGCGACTGGGCGAGGCGGCTCGGCAGACGCAGGCCCCGGGCGCGGGGGCTCCGGGGGTCCCGGGGGCGGCGGGTACCCCCACGCCCAGGGGCACCAGCATGACCGCGGAGTGGGCGTGCGTGCGCGGGGGAGGGGGAGGGGGGTGCTTCAGGATGCCGGCGGGAGGGGGACCCCCCGGCCCCCCCGGCCCCCCCGGCCCCGCCCCTGGCCCCACCCCTGCCCCGCTCCGTCCCTTCATCTCGACGCTGGCACCTGCACAAACGAGAACACGATTACATGTGATCACATGACTTCCACTGTATGGGGCGCCGGGGTGGTGGGGGACCACCTACACCATCATGCAAGACATGCCTCGAGTACATAATTGAAGTCTAAGAGATGCTGAACGGGAAATGTGTAACGACCACGCTCTCTAGCTCGAGGACAAACATCGCCATGAGAATAGTACAATTTTACAATTGGCGATAAACTTCATTCTGAAATTAAATCTCCTGGTAATTAAAATTGGATAAATGTAATGACATTAGGGTTAGGGGTCATGAACACTCGTTACGCTAGCGACAGCCGACAGCTCGCCCGAGGGAAAGCCATCTCTTGTATTTCTGTGTAAACTTTATGAGCTTTTGAGGGTTATATTTCTCGTTTTGTTTTCTCTTGGTAAGATTGAATTTTTCTTAACCTTCAAGCCCTACAGTCGCTGCTATTGCAGTCTTGACTCATGATTTCAGGTAGTAGGTTGGGATGCTTTGCTCAGGAAGCGAGCCGCCATTGACAAGCCCACTCCACTTTCGCTGTCTATGCTACCGGCCTGTGCCTGCTCCCGTATCGCGTAATGTTTCCGCAACGAGCAGCAAAGTGATTTTCCGGGCGGTCGCCACGCCGAGCCACGCCGCGCCGCGCGCCACGCCAAGAAGCCTGCACTTCCCTCTCTGGCGCCTCGCCCGGGCCCGGCCAGGTCCGGCGCCCACCGCCCACCGGGCTCCTCGGAAGTAACTGGATTCGACAAAGAAAGGGGAAAAAAGGAAGAAACAAACAGCCAACACATTTCGGGCTGTAAATCTCGAGGGGGCCCGAATTCTCCTCAATATCGCTGGAACAACTTTGGACTTATATTTTCAGTTACACCGCGGGCGCGGGTTGCATACTCTGACGGGGCGTTGGGTAGCGACCGGTATCTACAGGCAACGCATGCGGCCTAAATTCCTGCCCCAGTCCGTCCCTTCGCCATTCCGCCCCGCCCCGCCCCGCTCGGCGCGTGCAGCCAACAGGTGCAGCAGGTGCATCGAGGATGCGTCAATACCCCTCGCGGTTCGCACGTCCCCTGCCCGCCCGCCCTGCCTCCCTCCCCCGCTCGCAGTCCAGGGAAAGTGCTTCTGCTCTGCGTTGCGTGCCTTCCCCCCCCCCCCCCGCCCGGCCACGTGCTCAGTGCTCAGCCCAGCCCTGCCCTGCCCGACCACAACACTTTGGCTGCCCAGCAGAGCCGATCACCTCAGAGCGTGACGCCTGCCTGCCCCTGCCCGCCCCTGCCCGCCCCGCGCCGCGCACAGGCTTGGTGCCGCTACGGAGCCAGCCGAGGGGTCCACCATCACTATAAATTCAAGCGTACACCGTATTTTCAGTAGTTTATTCCCATAATTATCGTAATTTTTTTCTTGATTTTTTTCTGATTTATCTTCTTTTTTTTCTGATTCCTTTTTTCTGATTTGTTAGTGATTTTCTTCTAGGATATACCCTGATATTTTTTTTGAGACAAGGATCCCTCGCCCTTGCCCGCCCTGCGCCGCGCACACTGCGCACAGGCTTGGCGCCGCTACTCGCAGCTACTCGCAGCCAGCTGCAGCAGCCGCGCGCCGCGCCGCCCCATTGGCGCTCTGCCCAAAGCCCTTCTCTTCCTGATGGCGCCGCACCGCAGCGCTACAGCAGCATGTCAGCCGTAGCTGACTGGGCTGCGACAATTAGAGTGGAATGGCGATTAAGCGTCGCGGACGTGATTAACGCGCTCGGGATTAACACTTGCCGGATCCGATTTTGGCTCGTGCGGATAGCAAACTTTAATCGCGATTATCGACAGCCCTAGTCGCTATTTCTGCATCACTCGCATCCACGGTCTGGTGGAGTAAGAGTAAGAAAGGGACGGAAAGTGACTAAAGCTAGCTGTCGATAAGCGCATATTGTTGGCGTGGTCTTTGGTGCTGCTCTATCGAGGGGGAAAGAACTCTGAAATTTTTGCACACCTCGCGATTCATGAATTTTCAGAAAAAATAGAATCATTCAAAAGAATTTTGGAAAATTCAGAAAAAAGGGAAAATTCTGAAAAAAAAGGAAAAATTCTAAAAAAAAAGGAAAATTTTGGAAAATTTAGAACAACTTCGGTAAAATTCAAGTGAAAATTCACAAAAATTCTCTACGAAGTCACAAAATGTGTACACCAAAATTCAGGGCTGTTTCCTCTTTCGAGCTCTATCCCTGTTTAAAATCCGTGCTGTTGTCTAGCGCCCGCCGCTAATGCCCCTGTAACGCTATGTCGTCGCGCCCGCGCACGTGCCAGTCATCATCAGGACTCTCCGCGCCGAGCTCGTTCTCCTCGGGTATCACCTTCTCCTTCTTTCGCCCCCGCTATCCCCCGCCGACCCCCCTACTCCGGACGTCTTTTGTTTCCGCCCACAGGCGTCCGCGTCGGCGTCGTCGCGCGCGGCGACACCCGGCGCGGCGGCCCGGCGACGCCCAACCTCAGCCTCAGTGTGCGCAATTGTGGCTAGCGAAAGTGGTCCGCCCCGCCCCGCCCCGCCCCGCCCCGCTGCCCTTCCGTCACACTCCCGTGCCGCGAGCGGCTCCCTTCCGCGCCCCGCCCCGGCCCGCCCCACCCCACCCCACCCCACCCCACCCCACCCCGCCCCGCCCCGACACCCGCGCCCCCTCAGGCTTTCTGCTGCTGGACGCGCTCTGTCGCAATGTTTTGATTGTTCGGCCCGTCGTTGCAAACGGCGCAGCGCACTCGCTGTTCGCACCTATTCCGCGACGCTTTGCGGCGACGCCCAGGGGGGCGGAGTCACTTCGAAATAACATTGTGCGGCTTCCAAAAATCAGACAAGATTAAAGAAAAAATAAACGATAAGCGAAGAAGAAAACAAAAATATAAAAGAAGAGATAGGAAGAAAATATCGAAACTTATCCTAAAGTGACAGAATTTTTCATTGAAAGTTTAAAAGAATATTTTTTTCCCCCCTGGTTATTTTGAAAGGTCAAAAAAAATCATTGTACATTGTGTTTGAGTGATTCCCCCGACGGACCCGACGCCCAGCTCCCGCACACGTCCATGTCCATACGGTGGTGTGACGCTGTGGACAGCGCGGAGCACTCCTCGTCAGGCCGGCGGATGCGATACTGCACGGCCCCGCTGCAGCCGTGGGCCGCGCGGCGCGGCGTGGCGTGGCGGGAGCAATCAACCCGATGGAAAGTGAGCCCCAGACCCGCAGCCGCCCTGTCAAGTGGAATTCCGGCCCGGCTACTTGTCTTTTACCCGCCTCCTGCCTTATCATTTCCCGGACGCTCGCTAACGGGGCGACAAAGACAACAAAAACAAACACGATGAAAGAAAAGAAAGACGAAAGAGAAGGTGAGAAATGAAAAGACTAATGAGAGCGTGTCAGGCAATTTGAAATGGCGCAAACTGCGGTTCTTTTACCTCGACCTGCAGGGCCCGCGTCAGGTCAGCGAGGGAGGCGGCGGGGCAGCTGGCCGGGTGCAGGGGCGGGGGCCGGCGGGGCTCGCCGTGGGCGCTCACCCCTGCTGGGCGGCGGGCCATGGTCGGGCGACGGGCAGTCTGCAACAGAAGAGAGCGTGCGAGAGAGAGCGGTTGCGGAGAGCGTTCACTTTTGCGGCAGCAGCGTGCTGGTCCTGCGTTTGTTGAACCCGCGCAATGTTTTGCTTTTTATTTTTATTGATGGTGCGAATGGGCTTTGATGGCCCACCGCGGGCGTCGCGTCTCTGCGGCGGCGTGCGCCACAAGACGTGAGCGATGTAAACAGAGAAGCCGCCTTCGCCTTGCCCCGCCCCGCCCCGCCCCGCTCCGCCCCGCCCCGCCCCGCCCCGCCCCGCCCCGCCCCGCCCCGCCCCGCCCCGCCCCGCCCCGCCCCGCCCCGCCCCGCCCCGCCCCGCCTTCATCGCGCTCGTACCCGACCGGGTTCGAATCTTCAGCAGGACAGACGAGACGGTCCGATCTGATGTGTCGAGCCGCCTGCAGGCCTGTCACCAACCTGCTTCATCTCACTTGCCGAGACTTACTGCCCCCCTCCCACTCCTTTTCCTCCGACGGCCCCCTCAGCACATCCCCCTATCATCTATCCTCTATGCTCTAACTCCTCGCTAGACGATCCACGCTGCGCGGCCTCCGCCCCCCCCCCCCTCCCCCCGCCTCTCCTCACCGCGCCTCGGTTCGGCGCGAAGGGAAACTCGCCGAGTGTTTCACGAGAGTATCAAGATAATTCCTCAAGAACTATGGCAGCCAGGTCGAGCCAGGCATGGCGGCCGATGGAAGTGCTAAAATCCAGGCTGACTCTGCCGAAACAGCACTTGCCAAACCACGGACAGTGGTGGACGAGCAGAGGAACTAACGGTAGCTGCTAAATGTGCTCTATGTTAGATGGCTTGTGCGGAGCGTTTTCCAGGTCGAGGTTAGGCAACTCTACATGCAGTCCTGGCATGCAGCACAACTTAACTACAAAAGCGAAATGGGGACCGTGTGGGGGCCGATCTATCCCGCTGAACTGATCAGATCAATCCGAAAATCTGGAGGTGATATTCGATCAGCCGCAGCCGCTCTCGAACAGAATGCCCACACTGCTGCTGCGAAACTTAAAGCATTTTGTACGACAGACGAAAAAATAATTTTTAAAAAAGAGATCTATTTTTTTTAAGCAGATGATACCTTAAAACACAACACTTACACTAAACATAAAATTAACTTGTTTTGTAAAACACCAACATAGAAATCAAAAGTGTTCAACTAGCACACATTTAAAAGAGTTAAACGCAGTGTTGATTACTTTTAGATTCTTGGTTTCAGAGCCCATGTATTTTATATGAGGCACCAAGTGATAGAGCGATATAATGGCCATCAGAAGGTGTCCATCACTTTTACACCCAATGAAATCCATGTTTCTTCTTTTTTGTTAACAACTTAGCATCTAAAAGTGTTCAACACGTTGCTCGACACATGAAAGTGTGTGTCACTTTGAACACATGATATCAGAGAAGAAGTGTTATAGACTGGCTTTAGTTGCTTTAGTCCCGTACGCTTTTATGGTTTCCAGAGCGTTTCTGATACCTGTCTGCTCTCTTCGCAATAATGACCGCTGGGGTTGGTTGGGGCCGCCCACGCAGACAAGAACACACACACGCACACACACACACACACGCACACACACACACGCACACACACAGACGCGCGCGCCCGCTCGGCCCGGCCCGATGCAACAGTCGAGTGGAGCGGATGCAGGGATCGGATGTGCGACCGTGTCGGCGCAGCAGCTCTCAGCTGGGCCCAGCGCGGCGCGGCGCGGCGCAAGGGCTCCTCCCGCGGTGTGTGCAATACGCCGACAGACAGAACGCGAGTGGAGTGGAGTGCAGGGGAGCCCGCAGGCCGGCCGGCCTGATCCTACCCTACCCTACCGTGCGTGTGAGCCGAGCCGAGCCGCACCAGTGGGAGGGAGGGAGGGGCAGCAGGCAGGCCCCATCCCATGGGCATGGGCCCCATGCCGCGAGTGACCGCATGACTGACTTAGCGCATCGCCGAGTGCCCCCCCCCCTCCCTCTCTCCTATAACTATTACCCCTCGCCTTTCGTCTCTCTATTTGCGCGCGCACACGCATTTACGAGCACACATAGAAACATACACTCACGGCTCAATTTTGTTATTTTGGCCTTACAATACCATAGCTGTTTTAGCAGATGATACGAATGTATCAGCCTGCTTGTATGTACTGTCATACTGCGAGCAGCCTTCAGGGAGCAGCGCAGACAGCAGAAAGCAACCGGCAGAGTTGCCAGAATATTTTTTTTTTTCCTCGGGCTAAGAAGAAGGGCAAGGAAAGAACGAAAATAAAATTGTATACGGTCCTGTGAACAGACTCATGACCTCATGAACCAAGATAGTTCTCATCTTGTCCCGTATCGCGTAACCGTATCATAGTGCAAAGCCATAGAAGGTGCAAATAACTACCTACCCCGACCCCGCACTGGTCGACAAATACATGAATACATATACTCTCGTGCGGGGAGGCGGGACTTCCCTGCCTGTCCGCCCGACCCGTAAATTAAAACAACTGTAAAAGAGGCTAGCGCGGCCTTTCGGGCCTCCGGTCAGCGTCTTTGCTGCCGTCCTGCTGGCTATTCAGATGTGACACCTGAGGTCGAACCTGCCTGGCCTCACGAGGGACCTCAACGTTTCCATCCAGTTTGCCACGCTCGGGTTCTCACGTATCATCAAATACTTTTGATGCATTTATATTCTTGACTTTTTCTGACCTCTTTGTACACAAAAATCAGGAGAAATGAAACCGCGCAGATAGTTTGAACACGGAAACCCACAGCAGAAGAAGGCTTGAGAGCACAGTTGACTCAGCATCGATTCGCCAATTGCATGACTTCAATTCTTGTCTACAGTGCTTAAACATTTTTCAGAAGCTTCCTCGCTTCAGATTTATAATTTCGACTGAAAAAATATATGATATACTTAAAATATATGATATACTTTTTTGGCGCTTTAAAGACTGGGGAACGTCATATCGAGAGCTGGTGACAAGTGTTTTGAGACACACTCACGAGGCGCACCGTGGCGGGGACATTGACAAAATAGATACTCGGCGCACGGATTTGTTCGAAGTGTCGGTTCTGCATTGAAGAGACACTTTATTTTTTGTTCGTTTGGAAGCGTGGGGGACAACATATCGAAAACTGGCGAAAATTTTACCACTTCATAGATGCAGTTTATTAATGGATCAAGGTAGAATAGTTTGTTAATTTTTTTGTGTGTGGGGAAGAGGCGGTCGCAAAGAGTGTACAGTCAATAATGCATCGATGCGTGCATTCCCGTCCGCGGTGTGGGGAGGACACACTGCAGGGGAGACGCACATGAAGTCGTGCAGGAAGCAGGGCAGAACGGGACGGGCGGGGCGGGGCGCGTGGTCGCATGGCGCGGTGCTGCATACCGAGTGGGCCAGGCCGCCAGGCCGCCGCGGGCAAGGCTCCGCAGCCAGCCAACCGACTCGGCCCGATCAACTTCGACCATGTTTTTGGTGAGGGAAGAGAAATTTGCTTCCGATGCGTAGCGCACGAGGTCTTCTGGTACACGCCCCCTGTACTTGTCATTTTTTGTGCAAGTGTTTGTGCGAAAGGTTAAACCTACGTTTCCTTTTGCACAAATTTGTGCACACAAGAGAGAGGGGTGAGCCACGTTGACAGTGAGGTTCAAATAATCCAAACAGTCCAAACCATCTTATTCAGCGCACATAATTGTCAGCTACCAAAATTTTGTTTGCAAATTTTCCTTTTTGGGGCCTTTTACAGCCGGAATCTTTTTGTGGAAGAACCAGTAGTCGAGGTGCTTAAGAGGGACTTAAACAAATATGACTACTTAGCGCAGGAAATGAACGCACGAAAATATACGACACGAGTCACATCGATGATGTGACTTCACAATCCTCTGGATAAAAGCGGTGTAACCAACAAAAAAAAAGTCGGTCAATGATACGTCGCACATCTAACAGAGTGAAAAATAAAAATTATAGCTCACCGGCAAGTGAGCGACATTCGTACACTTCGATTTCCAGCGCGGGCAGTGTGGGTGCGCGAGCACTGTGGGCGCCGGCGCCACGCACGGGCGGTCAAGCAACAAGGCGCTCCAGCACGGGTGGGGCCGGGGCCGGGCCAGCTGGGCGATTCCCAACAGAGTGTAGTAGTGTCCTCTCTCTCGCTCCTTATGGCCTCGCCCCATGGGTGCGACAGGGACAGAGATTCGAAACCGCTGTGCGGAATCACGCCGCACAGGCCGAGCGATGTTCAGCTGGACTTAGAGGGAGGGGCAGTGCAGTGCAGGCCGGGCCGGGCCGGGCCGGGCCAGTCGGTCTATAATGTTCCCTAATAAACAATGCTCGCAGCACGCTGCGGGCGACGCCATGCCCTGCTGCCACGGAAAATGGGAAGTATTATCAACCATCGCGCATAGTGGTTAATTCAGAGACCGCGGACCATAAAAATGTTAAGACCCGCGCGGGGGCAACCTGCGTCAAGGAAGTGAGGAGGAAACTACTATTTCCTGTAGTTGGCCCACCGCATCCTATATATAAAAGCTTTTTTGCCCGTTTTGGCCGCACGGCGAGCGGGGCAAGGCGCAGGAGGATGGACGAAATGAACGCGCCCGGATCAAGCCGAAGCGCAGCGAGCATGCCAGCGGCCAGCGCAGGCGAGCGGTCGCATTCTACCGCCGCTGCTGCGGCGCGCCCGAGGAATAAGGTGTAGTAAAGAGCCTATTGCCCACGTGTTTCGGCGGCACGAAACACTCCGCCCCGCCCCGCCCCGCCCCGCCCCGCCCCGCCCCGCCCCGCCCCGCCCCGCCCCGCCCCGCCCCGCCCCGCCTCCGCCGCACGCCCCTGCACGCACCTCTTCACTGCGGAGCCAGCAGACAGTCGGATATACACAGCAGTACAGCAGGGTGATTCCGAACAGCGTTCATCGCTGTACTCTCCCATGCTTCCTCATGGCCGAGCCCCATGAGGGGTGTATATCGTTTGTCCGACCTTTTTTTGTCCGACCTGGCCAACTTTGTCTCGCCCGTGACACGGCAAAAAATTCTGTCCGACCTCGGTTTGTCCGTAACCCTTTTTTGTCTGACCTGTGTTTTGTACGACCTGTGCACACCGCCACGAGCACACACTGGGAGCGTTAGGGCGCAGCACCTAAGATGTTGAGAGTCCGTTGATTACCCACACCGTGACGACTGGCTGGTTGCCTACCCTCCAGGTGCAACGCCTGGAATAGCCCCGTGGGCATCAGGAAGGGGAAAGCGTCCCTGAAAACAAGCGAGCCGCGCTCGGCCGCGCCTTACCAGTGCCCTTTGGACGAGTCTACATCGGTTGTCCGACCTTTTTTTGTCTGACCTCGGGGTTTTGCGGCGGCCACCGTCACACGTTTCTTTTTGTGCGACTTCATTTTAGAGACCTGGCAGTCTGGGTGTCATAGTTATTTTTTTGTCCGACCTCGTTTTCTCCGTCCCCAACGAACCGTTAGAGTCGCCTGCTATCCTCTGCGATACAGCTCGATTGTCCGACCTGATACTTTCCCCCAAATCTGAAAGAGTGCCTGGATTTTTTCCGACCTTGTTTACACGGATAAAATGGAGAGGGAATGTGTATCATGGTCAGAGCATGCACCGGAAAAATTAGACAACACCTCAAATTCAATTTTTTTTGTAAAGATATTTTTTAAAAAAAATTGAAAAATTGGTAGGCCCCTACCTAACTCGCAACCTGCGAGCCCCGCCTGCTTAACTTCGGAGTTCTGATGGGATCCGGTGTGTTCCAGGAGACCGCCACCCCGCGGGCACGAGAAGTCCTCTCCGCTTCGGGGAGAGTCCCCGCTTAAGGCTGGCGGCCTGTCAGGCCCGCCGTACTACCCTATTTAAACAGCGCCTTGAAGCCGTAGGTAGCATTTCAGACCAACGACTGGGCACCACCGGACCGCATGACCGGTCAGTGGGAGGTAGAGGCAAGGCAGGACGATAGAGGGGGAGAAAAGCAGAAAGAGAAGTTTTTGCGGAAGAGTAAGCGTACGGTTGGTTAGACCTGTACTGACCCGCTCCCGCACAGGTCATGGAAAAGCTGTTTACTAAGGAGCCAGATTCATAGGCCTTACTTCCCCACGAGGGACCACCCCCCGTGGCATGGGACGGAACTTCCTGACAACTCGCTTTCGCTGCCAGTGAAGAACCTACCTGGGAATTGAACCCAGGCCCCAAGTGCCGAGTCTCATGACACCCCGCGGCTTTCGTGGTACTAAGACCACTAGACCGTCGGCGATTCCACGAGGGAGCTCCGTTGAAATGGGGGGTTTGAATTCCACGCCAAGCTGCTGTCCTCGGAAAAATTTATATTTTATAGCAAGATTTGAACCTGGGTTCTGCGGCCCCCGGAATATCACTATGCCGGCACGGCTACGACGCCATGGTACAAGTCGGCTTTCCACTAGGGCTGACGCTGCGCAAGAGCCGTGGTCGCCGACCAACCTGTACCGGCGGCGTCATCAGTACACCTGCTCTCCTTGCTAGAACAGCCCAGCCGCGTGGCGACATTGGTATGCACATCGGCGCCGTTACTAGCACTGGGTAGGCAGAGGTTCGGATACCGATAACATTTTCTTTTTTCCCCCTTTCTTCATTAAGAAGCTTTGTCTCTTTGCAGTTGCCCGAAGGGACGCGAGTACAGTGGATAAAAAGAAATGGTAGTTTTTATAAATTAAGTCAAAACAAATCCACAATCCATATTGAAAGAAATTGTGACCGGTATTCAAACTTCTTTTTCTTTTATTTTTTCTTCTTTTTTAAGTTGGTAGGTTCGCGACGCGGTAAATTTTTTTCTTAATAATAATAAAAAAAATGCTTTAGGCGACTTCAAATAAGCAAAACTACGTACTGATAAAAATAAATAAAAAGAAGAAAAAACAGGGTGGTATTAGAACCTCTGTCCAACTCGTGCTTTCACCGGCGACGACATCAGTGTCGAGTGCGGATTTGTTTGGATGTATTTTTTACCTACTTAATCCTTTTTATTCACTGTCCTTGTGCCTCGGGCAACTAAAAGAGACAAAGCTACTTCGAAAAAGAAAAATTGTGATCGGTATTCGAACCTGTGCCCACCCAGTACTCCTAACAGTGCCGATGTGGATACCAATGTCGCCACGCGGCTGGGCTGTTTCAGCAAGGAGAGCAGGCGTACTGATGACGCCACCGGTACAGGTTCGTCGGCGACTACGGCTCTTCGCAGCGTCAGCCCTAGTGGAAAGCCGACTTGTACCATGGCGTCGTAGCCGTGCCGGCATAGTGATATTCCGGGGGCCGCAGAACCCAGGTTCAAATCTTGCTATAAAATATAAATTTTTCCGAGGACAGCAGCCTGGAGTGGAATTCAAACCCCCCATTTCAACGGAGCTCCCTCGTGGAATCGCCGACGGTCTAGTGGTCTTAGTACCACGAAAGCCGCGGGGTGTCATGAGACTCGGCACTTGGGGCCTGGGTTCAATTCCCAGGTAGGTTCTTCACTGGCAGCGAAAGCGAGTTGTCAGGAAGTTCCGTCCCATGCCACGGGGGGTGGTCCCTCGTGGGGAAGTAAGGCCTATGAATCTGGCTCCTTAGTAAACAGCTTTTCCATGACCTGTGCGGGAGCGGGTCAGTACAGGTCTAACCAACCGTACGCTTACTCTTCCGCAAAAACTTCTCTTTCTGCTTTTCTCCCCCTCTATCGTCCTTCCTTGCCTCTACCTCCCACTGACCGGTCATGCGGTCCGGTGGTGCCCAGTCGTTGGTCTGAAATGCTACCTACGGCTTCAAGGCGCTGTTTAAATAGGGTAGTACGGCGGGCCTGACAGGCCGCCAGCCTTAAGCGGGGACTCTCCCCGAAGCGGAGAGGACTTCTCGTGCCCGCGGGGTGGCGGTCGCCTGGAACACACCGGATCCCATCAGAACTCCGAAGTTAAGCAGGCGGGGCTCGCAGGTTGCGAGTTAGGTAGGGGCCTACCAATTTTTCAATTTTTTAAAAAAATATCTTTACTAAAAAAATTGAATTTGAGGTGTTGTCTAATTTTTCCGGTGCATGCTCTGACCATGATACACATTCCCTCTCCATTTTACCCGTGCAAAAAAGGTCGGAAAAAATCCAGGCACTTTTTCAGATTTGAGGGAAAGTATCAGGTCGGACAATCGAGCTGCATTGGCTGTATCGCAGAGGATAGCAGGCGACTCTAACGGTTCGTTGGGGACGGAGAAAACGAGGTCGGACAAAAAAATAACTATGACACCCAGACTGCCAGGTCTCTAAAATGAAGTCGTACAAAAAGAAACGTGTGACGGTGGTGGACGCAAAAATCCTGAGGTCGGATAAAAAAAGGTCGGACAACCGATGTGCTTCGCCCCAGGAGTGCAACAGGGACGGAGAGACGAGACCTCTGCTCGGAATCGTCCTACAGGGGTGGGTGCAAGCGGGGGCACGCATTTGCGTTCCTCCAACACTGGTCAGGGAGACATGTGCCGTAGCCCCAACCCAACTTGACCTAGCTGACTGGAGAACTGGCTCGAGTTTGCCAAACTATGCAGCAATGCAAATACACGACCGGGGTGAGATGGGGGCGGGCTGAGGGCTCCCAGGGCCAGGCCGGGGGTGGGGGTGGGGGTGGGGGCGGGGGCGGGGGGCGGGGGCGGGGGTGGTGGCCGGGTAGGAAGCCAGGGGCGTGCCGACTTTGCGCTGGGTGTGCAGAGCGGGTGCAGAGTCACCTTAAAGTTTTTAGAAGTGCCGGTGTCACTACTTATCCGCCACGAAACTTGTAGAAGGAGGATAGATTATCCGCGCTATGGAGGAGGTGTCATAATCAATCTCGTGAAAAAGTAGACTCGTAAGCCTGGCGTGGCTCGCGTCTGACCCACTTTCGGAAGGAGCCGCCGCGCGCCGCGTCATTTCCTCTGGAATTTGAGTCAGTTTTGTGTTTCGTCTCGCGGACTGGGGTGGGGGCGTGCTGCTACACTTGAGGTGCAGCTCTGCGGGCCCGTGGCCGCCGTGGCCAGCCCTGCCCGGCCCTGCCCGGCCCGGCCCGGGGCAGGAGCTCCACGGGGTGCCTCCAGCTGCGCCGCACCGAGGGGCCTGGCCAGCCCAGCCCGAGTAACAGCTCGAGTAACAGTCCAAGGCCGCCTGTTGGACTCAATCGATGTCGGACTGGCCGCCGCTGCGCTCCGCAAAGCCGGGGCCCGGCTCGGCCCATAGTCTCACAGCCGTGCCGCGGTAGGGCTGAGCCGCCGCTGGACAACCCCTGCCCCGGGCGGGGCGGGGCGGGGCGGGGCGGGGTGGGGCGGGCACACCGCACCGGCGGCGGCAGACCACTTTCACCCGACGCAGGGGCGCCACGAGGCCCACACTAGGAGGGCCACTCAGAGGGATACCCGCGCGTGGTGCACCTGGGACAGGACCAACCCCGAAGTAAATTCACTTATTTTTCTGTTTTTCCTGTTTTTTGTGTTTGTTTTTTTCGTGATTTTCCTTGACGTCTACTGATTTTTTCTCAAGGGAAGATCAGCTCACCTACCCTGCATTTGACCGACCCATATTTTTATTCTAGAGATATCAAAATATACATGATAAAAATATTCTCCTATTTCTGTATATTTTAGTTGACCTACATGCTTTGTGACTGATTTTGTTTTAGGGTGTGCACTTATTTTTGTAGGAAGGACCCCCTCGGCCAACCCCTCTGCGCCCAGCATCGCCCTGCCCGCTTTCCCTTCGCTAAGTACGACGCCAACCGCTTGTCATTAACTGCAACACAAAATGTGTAACCCGATGTATCTTAGTAATTAGTGTCCTACAGTTGAGCACCCTCTGTCGGGCGCAGGTGTTCTTCGAGGGGGAAACAACTCTGAATTTTGGTGTACAAATTTTGTGAATCTATAGACAATTTTTGTAAATTTTTGCTTGAGTTTTCTCGGTTTTCTCCAAAATTCTGTAAATTTTTCCGGATTTTTCCAGATTTTTTTTATTTCTCCTGAATTTTTCCCACATTGTTCTGAATTACGAGGTGTACAAAAATTTTAGAGTTGTTTCGCCCTCGGTGTTCTACACAGTCTTGGAGGCTGTTGTAGGAACGCGATGCGGGGCTCACACCTTTTACTTGCAATGCTGCACGTGCTGCACTTTGCACTTGAGTTTGCCGAGCTTAGGTAGGTGCACAGGCAGGCCGTCTCGCAGGGCAGGGATGGCCCGGCCCGGCTCAGCCCCAGAGTAACCCCGCGCGCGCGCGTGCAGCCCACCCGAGCCCGCCCCACGTGCAGCCAGCTCCGGCTCAGCAGGTAATTGCACCCACCACCGAGCAGCGTAGCGCCTGGTTGCCCTCCTAGCGGCCTCATCAGACATTCTCGGACATTTTGGGCGCGCCCCGATCCGCCTCTCACCGCCCCACCGCACGCCGCCTCGCGATCGTCCATCAGTACCCACCGGTTCGTTCTTTTGATGGCTCACTCTTTTATGCGACGCGGCGGCGTGGCTCCCAAACATTTATCAGCATCATGATACCCGCCGCCCCGTTAGTAATAACCCGTGCCGGCCGCTGCCCGGTCGGGGAGGGGTAAGGTATGGGGTACGAAGTACTCCCGTGAAGCTTTAAGCACTCCGGTCAAGTCGAGTTAACGTTTGCTATAATTCTCACTCGCCACTTTCTGCGAGAGAGACTGCGGTCGACTGGTCCGAGCGAAGGAGGACCACATTAGCCCCGAAAATAGAGATACATCGAATACAAATCTCGACTTTGTATTGGACTTCTCAGGGCTTGACGGGAGCTAATCATTACGTGCAAGATAATGGGTGGGGGAAACGATTGTTTTATCATAAGAGAAGGACGTCCTTCTCTTATGGCTTTATGCGACGGGGCTGGAGGCAGGGAGTAGGGTGGGGCACTACGGGTGTGCGGAATGTGTCGAAAGTTGGCGTCGCCGCTTTTAGCGTCTGGTCAGGTATGGCGGGAGAGAGATAGAGACAGAGATAGAGAGAGATAGAGAGAGAAAGAGAGAGAGAGGGAGAGAGAGAGAGAGAGAGAGAGAGAGAGAGAGAGAGAGAGAGAGAGAGAGAGAGAGAGAGAGAGAGAGAGAGAGAGAGAGAATGGGGGAAGGGGGGAAACGGTGGCGGAAGAGAGGGAGGGAGTCAGCGAACTTGCGCTCCTCCCTCCCTTCCCCGCCGATAGACATCAGGGGTGATTACGCGCTCCGCGTGTGGCCAGGGCACGGCCGCCCAGCTCCACCGCCAGCAGGGAAGGTACCACAGAGAAGAATGCGTACCACACACACTAAATATGTCCATGCACTTTTTTTTTCCACGCTAGAAGGGACAGAACAAAGCGTGTAGAACTATCAGCAACTCATAGCAATAAATTGCCTTTTTTCTTTTGACACTTTTTTACTCACAATTTTACATTTTTTCCACAAATTTTGAATCATAATTTTTGAGCAAAATCTAAACTCTTATGTGTGTGTGACGAGAAATTGTAGAGCACTATAAATTCTGAACACGTATGTAGTCATTATTCTGCCCGCATGTATACATCAATAACATTTTGTGCGCAAAAGTGACAATGGTGCGACTAACATTCTCTTTTTCGCGACCGGCAACAAGCAAGGAAAAAAAAAGAAAATCTGTAAATGTTCCAAGAAGTCAAGTGACAACGCAATACTCTCCATAGACACCCTGCGCAGCAGCGAAAAAAATAAATCGGGTCACGCGTGAGAGCATAGCGCGACACCTTTGAAACTGACCGCCACTTTTCCTAGGAGGTTAACGCCCGCGCGGCCTGTGAGGAGGGTTGGGGAGCGCTATGCGCTCGGCCTGCCTGCACCCTTGCCTTGCACCCGCCCCCAGCTCCCTGCTCCCGCCGCCCCCCGCGCGAGCGGTAACTGCAGCCCCTCACGCCACTGTCCGGACCCCGCCCCCGCCCCCGCCCCAACCCCACGCTGCAAGACGGAACCAGCAGACTGCATCCCCAATAACACACTAAGACACTATTTTAAAGGCAGCACACCTGTATATTTATTCCGCTCCCGCCCTCGACTCACCGTCGGACGATCCGCAACACCACGGCACTCTCTAAATCTTCTACAAATATATTTTTCGTTTTCGTATGATACGAATAATTTTGTGCGATCGTCATATAAAAGAAATTTCCTTGTATTACAAAGAAAATTTGGCTTTGTATTACGGTTGCACAAGATTTTTTGTAATACAAGAATTTTCTTTGTAAGCAGAATTTAGGCGTGCAGCACCCCCACCGCGTCGCGCGCCTTATAAAATAACAGAAAAAGGGGCAGGGAGAGGGTAAAATTGGGAATTTCGCATGCGATGGCATTTCGCAACTTTGGACATAAAGGAAGAATTGCGAAACGTTTGTGTTCCTTTCTCTTTTTTATCACAGCACTGCTCCGACAACAGCCTGTTAATTAATATGTATGCCACATGCACGGTTCTGCACGGCTCTGCGCTCTGCGCCGGGCGAGGCGGGAGGCCCGCGTCTACATTCTGGATGTGAGGACGTTTCCTCTTCCTCCTGTCGCCGCACGCGAGCCCTACCGAGTTGAGCCGCACCACGCGGTTGGGCTGCCGTCTGATTCAGAAGATCGCTCTCGTGACTCCGTCCTCGTCGCACCTATAGAGTACTATTGCGGAGCCCTGTGGCACGGCCCCATGAGTGTGACAAGGACGGAGGCGCTAAAACGATCCTCCGAATCAGAATCAGAATCAAGGCAGGGCCACGGTAGAGGTGTGCGAATCGGGGTTTTTGTGTTCGAATCGAATCGAATCGAATCTCAAAAATTTCTTTCGAATCGAATGCCAAAAATTTCTTTCGAATCGAATCGGCTCCATTTCGAGTCCGAATCGAATCGGGGGGAAAATAATTTCGTTTCACCAAATAACAACAATTAGCTTTACGCTGGTTTATAAATACAGTAACAAATGCGTTTTGAGTCATGGTAAAAGGTAGAATTAAAAAAGCACGAGGTCTGGCTGCGACCGACGGCTTCCGTGTGCCCTACTTGGACCCCGAAGCGATTCGTCTTCGAACTTACCCGATTCGAAATTTCGAATTATTCTACATCGAACGATTCGCACACCCCCTAGGCCACGGGCCACGTGCACGGTCCGTCCGGTCCAATCGCTCCTCCTACCAGACGCGGATACAAGGGTTCCCCTACCCTCTCCCAGAAGTTCTTATCAAACCGCCTGATGGGTAGGCAACAAGAGTTACGATCAGCCTGAATTTAGTCAAAATGGAAGGCTTGCCTAACCCTTAGAAGTTGGCTAGAACTACCCCTGCACTGTTAAAACCTTGCGAAGAAATGCTTCGCATTACGAAGTAAATCGTTCGTAAGCTGCGAAGCATTTGGCTGCTTTGTATTGCGAAGCATTTTCTTCGTAGTGTGCGAAAAAATTTCTTCGCAAGCCCCGCCTTGCGAAGAAAATACTTCGTATTGCGAAGCCTTACGAAGCAGCCGAATTCTTCGCAACGCTGCGAAGAATTTTCTTCGTAAGAATTTTACAGTGTGCCTTCCACGACGAGTAGCTGTCTGTACCCAAGTGACAGGGCACTCTGAAAACCTTCGTGTGAGACAGCCCTACACTTTTTGGTTCACATATGCATAAACGCAGGACTTTCCGGCTCAATCATGTGTCAGACACATAGTGCCGCAAACCAAAGGGGTGTGGGACCACTATTGGTCCCGCACCAAAAAGTGTGGAGCTGCTGTATCACACTAAGGTTTTCAGAGCAGAGCCGAGTTATAATCTTCTTACGCTCACGCTGTGTAAGAACTAGCACAGACAGCAATGAGTACATAGCCAACTTACAACTGATTCAAACAGAACAGATCGTGATTGTTTTCATGTCTACAGAGCAGTTGAGAATAAAATTGCCTCCATGGTGTGGGTCTGCACAACTTTCCTTTTCATCGTCATGAAATTTATTTGCAGCTTAATTAACACCTGAGACAAAAGCAAAGCATGCGCGGCGCGGCGGCCCTGTCCATAGCGGTGCCGCCGGCCCTGCCCTGCCGGCCGGGCCCTGCCCTCCGCCCTCCGCCCTGCCCTTTGGCCTTTACCCTAAGTGGGTCACACCACGGCCATGCGCGCCCCTAGTCCTAGCCCCGGTGGTGGCCCAACCGGTCGGCCCCGCCCGGCCCTGCCCCGCCCCACCTCGTACCGCCCCGCCGCCAGCCTGTGGCTCTGCCTTTGTAAACCGCCGTGTTGAGAATGCGGATGGAAGATGGCGTGCTACAAGAGGCCTCCTTCTCTACTTTCGTTGGGTTTGCCGAAGTCAGTATGTCTCCCAGAAAAGAAAGGGAGCAAGGTAGCCCAAACACAGCAGTGCTACATCCGTATATCTGTCTCTAAGGCAAACACATACGCGCTCCTGCTCAGAGCGCTTTTCTCAAAAGTATTTTGGGCTATTTAGTGACAAATTTTCTGGCAACCCTGTCTACTGCGAGGGGGGTGGGAGGGGGTAGGGGGTCACTCATACAAAATTGTAACATAAATTTTTTGAACTTCTGATTTTTTATTTATTTTTTTGATCACTGTTTTGATTTTGATTTTTCAAGGAAAATTTCTGTCACTGATACATTTCTATTATTTACCACAATTGCTGGATTTTTCTCCAATTTTATTGCGGTTTTTCGTTCATTTTTTCTCCAGTTTTCGGATTTTTCTGTATCTTTTTTTCTTAATTTTATTTTCATCTTTGATTTTTTTTTGAAGGACTTTTTTTTCGAAGTGATCCCCCTTCTTGGCCTATCGTTCCTAAGTACTGGATATTGCGAAGCGATAAGCAGCAGCCCAATTCAAGGGGTGCTCGCGGCGCGCCCCGCTTTGCCTGCCGACAGTGTATACATCGACTCGCGCGGGGCCGCGGGGGCCGCGGGGGCCTCGCCACGCCGCCGCGGAGCCAATGACAGTGCCGGGGCGTCCCGCCCCCTCCCCTCAGTCGCCGCCCCCCGCGGCCCCTGCGCGGGGGCACGGCAACTGTTGAATGCTGTCAATAGCGCGTCCAACCATCAGACCCGTCTAGACCACTACGCCCCGCCTAGCCGCGCGGGGCGGGGCCCCCACATGGGCCGCACGAAGCCCCGCCCCAAAATGTCTCCCCCTGTTTCAGAGGACCTCTCCACTCGCGTAACGAAAAAAAAAGAAAAAATTCTTCAGAGAGTCGCCCGGCATGTCAGGCCCTCCCGTTACGCACAGGTGTGTACGACATTGCCTACCCTCCCGGCGCTCTCGCCGGGACCGGTGCGGCGGCAGCTGGTCCGCATAGTGATTCCGTACAGTACAGTAGTTTCGTCTCTCTGTCCTTGTCGCTCTCATCGGGTACGTCCATAATGGAGCAAGAGAGAGAAGACTCCTCTCCACGCTGTTCGGAATCGTACCCTGCCGGCCGTCCCGTTACACAGGCGTGTCCGGCTGGTGGCCTACCCCACCGGCGCTCAACCATCGCTGGCACAGCGCGCCGCCTCGGCCCCCGGCCCCCACGCCCCGGCGGGCAGCCGGGTAGGAGAGCCATATCGTTTTACCGCAGACATTATTCAGTCGGCAGGGACCTGGCCGAGCCCCGAGCCGAGCTACACCTTATCTCGGCGAAAGGGCCTTCACATGTCCTGGGCACGCTGGAAGTACCGCGGGGTGAGCCTACTGAGTCACAGCTCACGGGTCCCGACCCGGCCCGGCCCGGCACTTGCTCACCGCCCAAATGTCGCCGCGAGAGCACAGCAGGGCAGCAGTGCTTCATATATCTTGGGCATGCTGAAAGTGCCGCGGGGTGAGCCTACTGAGTCACAGGTCACAGGTCCCGACTCGGCCCGGCTCTTGCTCACCGCCCAAATGCCACCTCGAGGGCACAGCAGGGCAGCAGGGCTTCCCCCTGCCTAAGTGCCGCGCCGGCTGCGGGCTTCCCGGCTCGGTTCACGCGGGGTCAAAGGTCAGCGCGAGACGGTCGCCTCTCCCCCTCCCGGACCTACCGCAAAACCGCATGACTACCTTACACACCCGCAAAACAAAAACAACAGCAAAGAGAAGGGAGAAGGAAAGAAAAGAGCAGGAACTAGGCGCCACCTCTCATCGCGAGTAACACAACGCACCCGGCGCGGCAGGGCGAGGTGCTGCCGCCTGCATAAGAAGGGCGCCGGAACGTATGCAGAATTCTAATGCATCATGCATGTGTGACTGTAGACCAGCGCTGTGGGGCTGTGCGGGGCTTGGCGGGACGTGGAGGGGCGTGGCGGTGGGGCGATGGTACATCGGGCAACGCTCTGATCATTCCGGAGTACTCATCTCGCAAGGTGGGGGTGGGGGTGCGTCATGTGGTTCGGGTAGCTGTGTGAGAGAGAAGGCGGTCGCAACGACTCCTCGAGGGATGGTGGTGCCATGCCGGGGCGGCCGGGCCCCTCTGCGGGATGCATCCATGGATGTAGGCCCTCACCTGCTCCGCGTGGGCGGCAGAAAACTATATCCGATCCTGAAGCGGAAGCCGTGGTGCTGCCGGCGGGGACGCGCGAGGCGATTCATGTCAGCGTCGGAGCACAGCGCGGTGGATGGCCGGTCCCGGTCGTAAGCGCGGCCCGTCACCAAATCCGCAGCGGGCCAGCAGAGTCGCCGACATGCCGGAGCGTGTGGGTGGGGGCGGGGGCGGTGGCGGGCGGGGCGCCGGAGCCTGCGCCCGGGGCGGGGGCAGCATTGGCGCCAGCGGCGGTCCCCCGGCGCAGACGGCCCGGAGCGGGGTGGTGGCGAGGCGAGGACGGCGGCTCCGGGCGCCCCTGACGCCGAGAAGAGGTCCTCGGTCTCCTCGGCCGTCGCAAGGTATGTATCCCTCCGTCAGCTGGAGCGGGAGCGGCGCGCCGCGGGGAGACGGCGCACTGTCCCGGTCCCGGGGCTTGCCGTCGCGTCGTCCAGGACGCGTCCGGGACGTGGGGGAGCGGTCCGTCCAGTCCACACGCGCTGCACAACGGCTGGCCGGCGGGCAGGCGGCGGCAGGGCCACGGCCGTGTGACTCGGGTCTGGTCGGGTCGGGTCGGGGCGCTGGGCCTGCGCTCCGTGAGGCACACGGCGGCGCTAAGACGGCGTCGGCGCGGGGGCGGCGCGGCGCGCGGCGAGGGGGCAACTGGAGAGGGTTGGCCTGCAGGGCCAGCAGCGGCGGGGCAGCGGCCAGGGGCGGGCCGGGCCGGGCCGGGCCGGGCTGGCCAGGCAACCCCACGGCTCCGCTCGGACCACGCCACGCCACGCCACGACACGCCCCGCGCCGCCGCCGGGGTATAGGGGTGGGGGTCGGGGAACCAAAACGAGGACGAGGCACTGCACAGCGGAGCGCCACCGCCTCAGAACAAGAACATGGACAGCCTTGGGCAAGACGAGGACGACACGATTGTAGGAGAAAGGCCCTCTGGGGATAGGACGAGAGAACGTGGCCTCCTCAGCGCGGTCCGGGTCGGGGCGAGGACCTGTGGTGCCAGAGCCATGTCGTCTGCTGCGTCTGCAGAAGTGTGTCAGTCGTCGGGAGAGGAAGGAGCTTGAACTCCTCAAGGAGTCGCGCCCGCGCAGCGCCCCAAGCTGCAGCCATGGCGTGCGGCGACCATCGCGTCGAATCCCGCTGAGGGTTCGTTTTACTCACCCGGTGTTTTCTCTCCACTGCTGCTCAGGGTACACATACCCCTCCTCCTCCCACACCCCCCGCAATAGCGGCGCAAGTCGGCGGCGGCGCCGGAGCAGGCAAGGGGGCGGAGGAGGGCCGACCCGTATCGGGGGCAGCGCAGGGGCGGAGGCGGAGGCGGAGGGGGTGGCGCCGCGCCGTTCATGAGCGCTTCGCCATCCCTCATGACCGGGGGCGGCGGCGGAGGCGGCGCGGGGGCGGCGCGGGGTCAGATCTGAGCTAGCCGCTGACGTCACGCGTCTCACGACCTGGCCTTCCACGGCTGCCCGACCCGACCCGACCCGACCCGACCCCCGGCCCGGGCCGAGTGGCGCTCGGCTCACGCACATCAACGAGTGGCCTACAAGCCCGACACCTACCTCCACCCACCCCGCTCCGCCCCGCCCGCCCCCGCCGCGCAGTCCACCCCGAAATCGGGGTCACTTGACTTGCCGGTGTGCCAGGGCCATGTATTTCCTATTTAGGCCAGGCAGGCAGCAACCCCAAAGCTGCCGCTGAAAGAAGCGCAGCGCGCCTGGCCCGAGGCCTGGCCTCTGGAGAGGGGAGGGCCGGAGAGCAGGGGATAGTGAGGACCAATATCGGAACAGGGATGCGACCAACGGGTCTGCGATCCGACCGCCAGGGTAGGGTGGAACACCTTTTTGAACACGTTTAGCGCGACTAGTGGCCGAAAAAAATACTGATGTAGAGAAAGTTGTGCTCCGGGCTCGCGTGGCACATCGGGTGAGCCTGGGCCTGGGCCTCGCGGAGCCGGGCCGGGCGGTGCGGGCGTATGAGCTCAAGGAGTGTCTTCACCAAGACTCGCCGTGCCGCGCCGTGCCGTGCGGCGGTATTGAGTCCATGCCGCAAGGGGCAGGCGGCAGGCCCGAGTGGGGCTCGCGGGCGCGGGGCCCGTGCCTGCCTGCGGCCGCCGTGCCGGACTCGCGCTGACCTCGCGATCATTGGGAATGGGGCCGAGGCCGAGCACTCGGCTCTACTCGGCGTGGTCAGGCTCACCCCCGGCCCGGCCCCGGCCCCGGCCCCGGCCCGACACACCTCCTACCCCTATCCGAACCGTCGTTGGAGGAGGAGGAGGAGGGCGAGGCGAAGGGCGGAGACCCCGCTGGGGTTATTTTTATTACGCCATGTTTAGGGCCCGGAAAATCATTTGTCGCCGAGGCGGGCATCCCCTAAACTGGCCCGGGGTTGAAGGTCGGCGCGTATTTTCGAGAGGAAAAGTAATAACATACATCACGATCCTTTGCAGGAAATTCTCGGGCAATATCATTCACAAGCCCTATACTTTCCGTGGGAGGTTGCCTACCCTCGCGAACGACTAAAACTCCCACAGCGACAGGGTACGCGAGCAGAGAGCACCTCGGAGCGTTCCAAATCCAAACAAAACAAACCCTCGGAAAAAATTTATGAAAAAATGCGCGATTGTTGCTGCCAATAAACACTGAAAAAGAAAAAAAAAACATTCGCTGTTGTAGACAAAAATTCGCTGCCTCCGAGTCAACGAATTTTATAAATTGTCAAAGCGAATAATTTGCTACGGTAGCAAAGTATTCGCTAAGGTGGCTAACGCGAGCCCGGTTCCAGTGAGACGGCACATGTCTGCTTCAGAGCATGCGTCAGCGACCTCAGCGAATACTTTGCTACCGCAGCAAATTATTCGCTTTGACAACTTTTAAAATTCGTTGGCTCGGAGACAGCGAACTTTTGTCTGTCACAGCGAATGCTTTTTTCTCCAGTGTAGTTCAAACTATTTCTGCCTTTTCTCTCGGTGAGTAGATCGGGTGGGTGGGTGTGGGTGGGTGGTCAGGAGAGGGAAGAGGAGTTTTGCGGGTTGTTGCGGATAGTCTCTCGCCACCCTGGCCTCTCTAATCGCGGACGCGGCGGGCCGTGTGCGCGGGCCCGCGTGCACGGGGGCTGTTACTGTCGGAGCCTAGTCCGAGGAGCAGGAGCAGCGCACCCACATCGGAAGAGGAACCGGACGAGGTAAGGTAACGGAAGCGTTCGCTGCACAACAGCGGAAGCGATGTGGGGCGTGGCGTGGGCGCTAAAGGCATGATCGGAAGTTTTCCGCCCAGAATATCCAAGAAAGAAAATAGGAGATATTGGTGGAATCAAAAGAGCTTGTTTCGGTAGCTTTTCTCTCGTGAAGACGTTTTATGAATTAAGTGCATGCCAAGAAAGTTCAATCCGTCGAAAACAATCAGAAACTCACTAAAGAAAATAATAAATAAATGGAGACTTCAGATTGCCAATATTTTTCAATCAGTCTCTGAAATTAAGAGACCTGCTCATGATTACCTCCAAAAAAGTTTACAAATAATTTCAAAATCACATTGTAGATGAAAAACAACACAGCACCACTTAAAAAGATGACATTTATTGAGACAATTGACATAAATGGCAGCATAAATGTGTATTGTGGTAATCATGCAACTAGTTGACAAAATCGGACAACTCATTGCTCCACAAAAAATACAAAACAACCACTCCCTCAATGGGATGAGGAATAAGAAAATGAAATATTATTTTGACTAGATGCATAAGTTATACAATATGTACAATAATATTTATAGTATTCTACAACAAAATACTGTACTCACAAAGAGTGATTTCAGTACAACAAAGCGCATAACACAATTTTTTAAGTCTTTTCCAATTTTTCTTGGATTAACCATGCCAAATATAGAATGGCAAACCTTTGGCAGTTAAGTGTACATTGGAATGATTTCATTTGACCATGTTTAGTAGTCAGACGGGGAGATTTAAGATTTCTTAAAAACAGATCCAATAAGGCTTAAAAGTGAAACATGCAAGTTAACTTCATAAACATAAATACTGCTCAAAGCTTGTATCTTAAATTTGTCAGTAATGTTATGAAATTTATAGTTGTTTTTGCTACTTCAATTAATTTTTACGCATATGTTGTGTAAACCATCAGTTTTCCAAGTTACGAAGTATAATTGAGTAGAATTACTGACATCATGAACATTACTTGAATGGTTCAATGATTTGAAGCAAAATATGGTAATTTAGTACATATTGCACATCAAATAACCAGTAGACTAGTTCAGTAATGTTCACTGCACTATACAGTCATTCCCGTTTTTGAAATATTAATAATCAACAGTCTTTAAAAAATTTTGAAACATCAAAATCTTAACACGTCATTCTCTTTTTAAAAAAGAAAACTAAGTACAATATCAGACTGACAAGAATCACAAGTTCCATAGGGTAAAAATCTAAATGAAAAAATGGCAAGTTTCTTTCCTTGTGAGAATAATTTGATTCAATTCAGTCTTGGCAAACAAAGTTTTTGTTATACAAAGTTATGAAATCTACCAGAAAGAAAATCAAAACCAAAGTATTATTTCACATTTCAGAACAACATTCTGGTAAAATCAAGATTGAGCACTCATAAATAAAAAATAAATATTGCAAACAGTTCCGAGTGGACAGGGTTGGAAGGTAAGACCCGTCATCACAATGATAAAAGCTTAGAGATCTTTTTAGAAATATTGAATAAAATAAAAAGTCTTTAGGGAAGACTACATTTCAGTATCTACCTTCATCTCACTTATTGCAAGTACAATTTGTGAAAATGTTGGACGATCACGTGGGCTATCAGCCCAACATCGACCCAATAATGCAGTCATTGCCGGAGTGCAATTTTTTGGGATTTTCCAATGAAGTTCATGATTTTGAAGTGATGACAGAACATCATTGTCTGTCTTCCGATGGAATGGAAACTCAGCTTGAGTAAATATTTCCCAGACCAAAACACCATAACTGTACACATCTGACTTTGAAGAGTAATCATCTTCAAAAACTGCTTCATGAGGTAACCAGCGCAGAGGTAATATCTAAGTAATAAATGAAAATAAGTAATGGGTTGTTTAGCAAGTAAGAAATCACTCATGGAATATATAAAACACGAAAACAGATAAAGCACATTGCACAAACAACTTTTAAAACGAAATATAAAGTCTGAAAATTTAAATCTCACCTGGTTTCTATGTTCAAAGTACTCTTTCTTGTATGTGTCTTTACACAAACCAGAGAGGGATATTTTCAATCTCAGTCCTGAAGCAATTAGACAGTTTCTTGCGGCAATGTCTTTATGAACAAGACGAAGGTTTGAAAGGTGTTCCAGCGCTTGAGCAGCTTGGTTAGCTAAGCTCACAATCTGAATGATACAAGAAATTGAATAAATATTCTGACAGTCACATGGTTATAAAATTTAAATTCAATTAGGACATAATCTTAGAAAAGTAAAAAAAAAAAGTACCTGAGCAAGAGTAAGAGGTGCTGGTTTGGGAGGTTGTGGGGGTTGAGGAGATTGAGGAGACTTTTTAGATGTTTTTTCTCTTGATGCAAGCAAGAACTGCTTTAGATCACCCTAAAATTTTAAACATTGATCATTATAACAAAGGTAATTTTGTGCAAAGAATTTTGAGTAGGAAATTAAAATGTAAAATACCCAATCAGAATACTGCAGAAGCATGTAGTGAGGATCTTGCTCACGGCACAAACCCAGCAGAGAAACAATGTTTGGATGGTTAACTCTTTGAAACATATCCAGTTGGCGTCGAAACTCAAGAAGTGAGGCTTCATCTCTGGTATGGTTCAATGCTTTTACCATGACTACACCTAGATTGTTACCGTTATCCAATCCATCTTGAACAGGAGCTGTGGAACCTGCCAGTCCCTTTGCTTGGGCTAAGTAAACCTCACCCATTTCACCATTACCTAGAGGTAAAAAGTGAGGAAAGACTATTACTATGAAAAATTATTATTATTAAAAATATTATTATGAAAAGGACAAAGAGTAGGTCTGCTGGAAAATGAAAAATGTTAAACAAATTCATACCTAGTAACATCATGTTCTGTAGGTCAGTTCGGGCATAGGATAAAGTCTCATAGCTTGCTTTGGATTTCTTAGAATGATGTGACGATTGACTTTGAGCAGTATTTTCTCCATCACTCCGTGGATGACCATTTGTGTGAGCATGCCCATTTTGCTTGTTTGATGCTTTGCTGAGTCGTTTGCTTCTTTCACCAAGTTCGGTGTCACCATTTGCTGCACAGGCAGGTTCCACATTGTCACCTTTACCCACTGTAAGATGTAGAAATTAGTGAAATGAAGGATTCTTACCAAGACACCATGTCCACGAACCCAAAAGAAAATCAATGGCAAAAGAATTGGAAGGCAATAAAGTGCAAATCCGCAGGTGCAAGATTTCTTTCCCAAGGAAGCCCCATAGACAGATTGGTCAGAAAAAGTCACAGTGGCATGAGTTCAAATCAGTAAAAAAGAAAATAAATTAATTATATTTCATTAAAACCTATTCATGTTATTTTTGATATTCAAATTTTTGACTGTGATGTTTTATAACCAGCTCCTATAAGTGGTGGGTCAATATAAAAGTGAACAAATTGCGAGAGGAAAGGTGAGTGTGTGGGAAAAGCTTCTAAACAACAAAAATGTGCCTGGATACCTTGCGGCGAATAGGTTTCTCAGACAGAAGATAAATTACAAAAGTTGTTCTGTACAAATTTGAAAAATTTTCAGATAGGGAAAGATGAAACCCCAGTGTCGTGTTTAACACTTACATAGGGCACTAGTACCTTCAGCAGTTTCCTGAGCCAGGTAATTCTGCTTCCTCTTCCTCCTTCTGAAGCGACACCATACCATTAATCCAATGACCAAAAACATGTAAGCTGCAGCAGCACCCAGAGTTATTAGGACTGTTTTTGTCATCATAGAATCTTCACTGCTGTTTGAAGTTTCGGGGCCATCAGGCAAGTATCCCTCAGCACCTGAACAAGAGGGTAGGGGTTGATCTACATTTTAAGCGTAGACAAATATATGTTGTCATACTTTTGAAGGAATACTCACTGCGTACAAAAAGAGACACTTCTTCCCTCTTAAAGCCTCCACTGTTTCCAGCAGTGCAACCATATTTACCAGTGTCAGATAAATGGGCTTCTTGAATGAGAAGTGACCCATTTTCCAAAACAACAAATCTGCAAGAAAACAGATTAATTAAATTTACATAATGATTTTCAAGAATTGCAGTTTGATCAAAAGGTTAAAAACCTTGGATTGTTGAGGTCATTCATCATAACACTATTCTTATCCCACTGAATAGTGGGCTTTGGGTCTCCCTCAGCACCACAATCAATTAGGACTGAGTATCCTTCAATGGCCTCAGATGGATTTTGAGGCAGGACAGTAAATTTGGGAGTAACTGCAAATTTTAAAATTCAAACATTACAATACTTTGGTAAAGATAAATCTTTAAAATATTAACAGTATGGAAAATCACTCACCATGAACCTCTATTGTAATAGTAGCATTGATAATACCCTGTGCATTTGTTGCAACACAAGTGTAACGACCTCTATCAGACGTCTTAACTCCTTGAAAAATCAATGTCCCATTGTTAACAGTAACATGAGCAGGAAAGCTCTGTCCTGATTGACCTTCTTTTATCCAATGGATAGTGGGTGCTGTCGATCCCTGTGCTTTGCAGTTTACTTTGGAAGTTGCACCAAGTTCCATTTTTTTGTTGACTGGTTGAGGTGTAAATTTCAGTTTCTCTAAATATTGAAAAAATAAGGGAAAAAAAAATTAATTAATTATAAAACTTAAACAGAGGGGGAAAAATACAAATGAAAACATACCTTTAACATGGATATGTGCTGGTTTGGAATAGACTGGACTGAACCCAGTTGTGTTCACAATACAGACATACTCTCCTCTATCAGCAGTCAATACAGAATGAATCTTTAGAGTACCATTGGATGGGTCTGCATGGAAGTGGCTGCCCTCATCTCTAAGCAATCTTCCATCTTTTCTCCAGCGAACTGATGTAACAGGATAAGCCATTCCAGAGAACTGGCAGGAGAGAATAGCTGGTTCATCTTCTTCAACTGTTGTAGAAACTGGATCTTTTGTAATCATGGGAGGCGCTAAACAAACATGATAAATGTTAGATATAACATTGAATGATGGTACAGAAGACACTTACTCCATTAATACATACTGGCAACAACCACTTGCACAGATTTCTTGTGAGTTCCAGCTAAATTTTCTGCGACGCAGGTGTAGTTGCCGCTATCCTCTTTAGATCGAGTGGATTCAATAACAAGTTTTGTTCCTTCCACACGCATCGGACCTGAGTCAGGAATACCATTGCCTTGTGGGTCGATCCATTTTACTGTAGGCTGAAATGAAAATAATAATATTTGAGGGTTTAAAATTTATATTTAAGTTAAAAATATTTAATAAATATCATAATATTATTGAATTTACCGGAGGTATTCCTTTGGGTGGTCTACAGTTTAAGAAAAACTCATTATTTTCTGGAACAATCGCGAGATGATCAGAAGATAGCTCAGGTTCAAATGATGAGGCACTTAAATTATCTAAATCTGCAAGAGGAAAAACTGCTATAAGAATATCTTCAGGGAAAAATTGCAAGCAGATACTTTTAACCAAACTTACATGCAATGGTCAGCTGGGCCGTGTACTTTTGTGGAACTTCTGCTGATTCCTCTTTTATACCGACACATGCATACAGTCCTTCATCCTGACGACCAACATTCAAGATGATGAGGGAGCCGTTCTCCAAGATCTGAAACCTGAGTAAGAAAAAGCGTAGTCAAACACTGTATGAAAATAAAATTGAATACCCGCAATAACATTCCCGGGAATTGAGAACCAAATGAACAAACCCACCCCCGGAGGTGGGGAGAGGAAGTGGTGGAGGGGGCAGGAAAGGGAAGGGCCAGATCATAACTCCAAACTTACGCGCGGTGTCTTGTATACACCTAACGAAAGTAAACAGCACACGGAGCCGTGTATAAACACTAGGCCCCGGCCTGGCCTGGCCATGGCCAGGGTCCCGGCCCCGGCCGCCACCACCAACCACTACCCCTCTGGCAAACAGATCATAGCATTTGTGATGCAGGGCTCGGCCTCCTGGGCCGAGCCGAGCACAGCCGAGCCAACTGCAGCGAGTGACTGTCCGGCTCCCGGACGGGAGTGCATCGGACGGAGGCCCCAGCCCAGAGCCCAAGCCCCCCGGCCCCGCACAACAAACAAGCAGCCCGCCTCGGCCAACAACTCGGCTTCCATCTTCACAAACGGAATGGACTCCCTCACGAGTCCTTTTTCCACCATCACTCACTCACATACCCTCGTACACAGTGAAACAAAAGACCCGCACCTGCAGCCAGTGGGCCTCAAAATTAACGAAAGAAGCCGTAACACCCCACCGCCCCGCCCCTTACAGCCCAAGGATAATTTAAGAAAATTTCAGGAAAAATTTTGTGCACAAAAATTCTGAGCGTCGGGATCGCTTTTTCGGGTAAAAGTAGGCAATGAGTAGCCCAAACACGGCGGAGTAGAAAGGGCTGCATCCGCGCCTGCGCATCTCACAAATCACACAGGCTCCTACGCTCAGGTGTTGCCTACTAAGCAGCCGCCGAAGCTGCCCGCTTTTTTTCAGCTACTAGTTGATAAATTTTCTGGCAACACCGCGTCGGCGTGGTCCTCTCCGTCCTGGTGACAACACCCACCTGGTGGCGTTCTTGAGGGGCCCGGTGTCCTTGAAGTACCACTCGGTGAAGCTGGCGTCCCGGTAGCTGCAGTCGAGGCGCGCGCTGCCGCCCCTGCGCGCCACCGTGTCCCGCGGCGGCACGAGCACGAGCGGCGCGCCGGCGCCCGCCACGGCCAGCGGGAAGCTGCGCCCCGGGCCCGCCGTCACGACGCCCGCCCCGGGCCCCGCCCCGGGCCCCGCCCCGGCCGCGGACGCGCTGCAGCGGTAGGCGCCGTTGTCGCGCGCCGTGGCGCCGGCCAGGTGCAGCACGCGGCGCGCGGGGGCGCCCCCGGGCCCGGGGCCGCCGCCCGAGAACGACACGCGGCCGCCGCGCGTCACGCGCTCGCCGTTCCTGGACAGAGAGAGGCAAGTCAAAGGCGATATAGTGAGTAGCGCAGCACTTCTTCACTCTCCGAAATGCCGGATGGAGTCGCTTTGGCAGCCGTGAAAAGCTCGCCGGGAGGTGCCAGAGGGGGAAAACAGCTCTCTGAAAATTTTGTGCGGCTCGTAATTCAGAAAAATAAATCAGAAAAATTCTGGAAAGGTCAAAAAAAATCGGAAAAACTCACAAAAATTATTTAAATTTCAAGCAAAAATTCAATAGAAATTCACGAAAATTCACATAAGTTGTACACCACAATTCAGGGTTGTTCCCACCTCCGGGTGCCTGACGGCCGCACACTAGATTCTTCAGAACATTTTTATTCGTACACACGATTTTTCTTTTGCACATGCGCATTAGCTCAGCATGTGTATAAAAATAATTAGTATACGATTAAATAAAAATGTTGACAACAATTTAGACAGCAGGCCTGCGGGCCGGGCCCATTTCTTACCGGAACCACTCGATGCGGATGTCCCCGCTGCCGTCCACGGTGCACGCCAGCTCGACGTCGACGCCCTCCACCACGTCCTCCGGCGACTCTGGGGACTGCAGCTCCACGTCGGCGCTGTCAGAGAGCCCTGCACCAAACATAAACAAAACCTGCGTTAAAAAAAAATTCAGTGAGGTATATACGAGACGATGATTTGGTCATCATCGGCACGCAGGGCCGAACAGTATGCGCCTCTCACAATTCTCCCATTACACAGGGCCCCGGCGCAGTGAGTATCGGGTGACGGGCGGCTGCCGGCCCGGGCCGAGGCGGCGGCCGGGGCTTCTGGCGGAGCAGCGCGTCGCATGGATGGCCCCTCCCTCTCCGGGAGCCAGTAAGGGTGATCCCGAACAGTGGTTTCGTCTCTCTGTCCTTGTCGCGATCATGGGGCGCGGCCATGAGGAGAGAGAGAGAGCGCCGTTCGGAATCACCCCGCAGGAGGCGGAAGCGCCCCGCTCCCTCAGATCCTGCGACCCGCGGGCATACTGGACCGGAGTTCTCTTCTCTCAATGCTACAACACTGACATCCCGGTGGGATTTCAAGAGGAAGAACAGGTCGAAAATTCTCTCCGCACCGCACAAGCGCACTCGCGCCCGTCTGAAGTGCACACTAGGCAACACCGTAGCACGGCTGCGTTGGCGTTGCCTATTCGCTGACCGGCAGGCACCTCGCCACTTTCAACAACCCCTTATACTTGACGCGAAATAAGAGCGAGAGGGACAGAGAGAGCGAGAGAGAGAGAGAGAGGACTGAAAGACTTGTCCGCAGCCTCCCTCCCACCCTTTCTCCCGGTAACTCACTCTTTCCCTCTCTCCCTCTCACACACACACGCCCGCCCCGCCCCGCGCACGCGCACACACGAGTGCAGCGCGGGGGGGATGGAGGAGGGGTGCACAGCACAGCCGGGCGAGCCGTGCGCGCGGGGCCGGGGCGCGGCAGTCGTAAAACGACGTTTATTTGACGTGGCTCAGCGTGGCGCAGAGCTGAGCGGAGGGGCCGCCCGGGGCGGGGCCGGCCAGCCGGGCAGTCTGGCCGGCGGCGCAGCGCAGCGCAGGGAAGGGTGTTGCCCTTTCCCACTCCTATCACCGCCGGCGGGGCGCGGCGGGGCGGGGCGGGGCCGGGCCGCCCTGCACTCGTTATCAGCCCACCACGCTCCGCCCCACCCCCAGCCGGTCCGCTTAGCTCTGGCTGCCACCTTCCAGTGATATCACGCACGGGCCTGCTGCTGTGTTGATGAACGTGAGGGGGCGGGGGCGGGGGGCGGGCGCCGCGGGGTGGGGCGGGGCGGTATTGTGTGGTGGAGCGGCGCAAAGGTGGGGGGCGGCCGATTATGTTCCGCCCCTCCCGGACCGTAAGTACTCATCGTTTTTTTTTCAGGGGGGGGGGGGGGGTAGCAGGGAAGGGGCACTCAAGCCGATAGGTCTGAACATGAACCAGGCAGAAAATTGCCGGCGCCGCCGGGCGCGCGGGCTTACTGCAGCGGCGCTTGCTCGCCACGACAGGTGTTTCCTCCCTCCCTGCGCTTGCACGGCCTCCTTCTCCTCCTCTCTCCGCGGAGTACTGTACGACAGAAGGGTTCAGGTCCAACAGTCACTCACAGCGAGTGGGGTGCGGAGTGCCCCGGCGCCCTGCCCGCGCTCTCGACAGAGTCGCTTCTCGCGAGAAGCTCGACCGCTCACTCGGCCGCGTTTACGGCCCGGCGCCATGAAAAATTCAGCACAAAAAGGACCACCACCGAAGTGCTTGTCGCGGTGGAGGGTGGGGGAGGGGGAAGGGAGTTTTATATCCTGGAAATAAAACAGCGGGCGCAGCCCACACCACACCAGCAGGGAAGTTGGAGGGGAAGCAGGACTCGGGGCGGCGGGGAGGGAGAAACGCAGTGCCGATCACGGTTGAAGATTTCGGAGGCGAGGGGAGACGGTATCGGGGCCGGGGCATAGCGCCGCAGTCATTGCGCAGCTGGCGGCCTGCTTATAGACGCCCTGTCGGTTTTCTATATCGCTTTCCCAGCCAGCCAGCGCCGACGCGCCGGGCCGGACGAGTTGCTTATTCTTTCGGCAGGGTACGTACTTCCCATCCCATCCTATCCTGGCGGGGCGGGTGTTGGCCGTCGCCGTGCGTACGGTAACGGTACGCGCCACGCCCCGCGCGTACGGACGTGCCTGTACCCGGGGCGCGTGACCGGCCCGGCCCGGGGCCCGGCGTAACGCTAACGTGACATGTTCGTCTGCACTGGCCTGCACGTCTGTCCGTATCCGTATGTCCCGCAGGTGGCTGGCCGTTGGCCCGATTGGGGGGGGGGACGGTCCGGAGGTAAACAGAAGGCTTCACGGCCCTCCGATAAACAGACGGGCATACGGCCCATGCGGCCCCCGGCCTCCGGCCGAGCCGCCCGCCCGGGCGCATAGAGCAGAGCAGGAAATTATAAACAGAATGTCTCTGCCTCCCTCGCCCCGCCCCGAGTCGGGAGCAAAGCGAGCAAAGCCGCCCTGGAGAACGGAGCGGCTGCGGCTGAGGCCTTCTCTCAACACGGCAGGGCGCCCGGCCCCTCCCCTCCCCGCCCACATCTACATACTCATCCACTTCCCCCGTCCACCCCCGCCCCCCCGCTGCAAGCAGCCCTGCTCTGCTCTGCTGCACCCTGCACCGCGCGGCAGTGGCAGTGCATCACGGAGCCTGAGCAGCCGCCGACAGGACACCTGCGGGTGCGGCGCGCATGTGCATGGGGAGGGTGTTGAGAGCTGCGCCGAGAGGGTGGTGGCCGGCCAGTGCACTGGGCGCGGGCGCCTTGGGGACGGTGGACTGCAGCGCAAGGACGAGCGGTGCAGAGACACCGGCTGCACCGAGGGGGAAACAACTATGAAATTTTTTGTACACCTCGTAATCCAAAAAAATTCAGGATTATTCTGAGACATTCAAAAATAAAATAAAAAATCAGAAAAATTTTAAAAAATCACAAAAAATAGGTAAAATTCAAGCAGAAATTCACAAAATTTGTACACCAAAATTCAGAGTTGTTTCCCCTCGGATTGTACCGGCTGGGCCCACCCAGCCCCGGCAGCCTTCAAGATGCTGTTCTTGTTGTTTTTGTTCGGCTCCCACAGCCGTTCATTACGGACGAATGAAGACACCGCCGCGTGCCCTGCCCCGCCGCTATCCGTTTAATTGTCGGAGAGTAAAGGTGAGCCGTGGCGTGGCGTAGCGTAGCGGAGCCCAAGATTACAACTCGGACCGCACGCAGCGCCACGCCGCGCCGCCGCCCGCTCCAGCTCCGCGCCGCACCGCGCGCAGCACCGCTGCTGCTGCCCTGCCCCGCGCTCGAGACCATAAAAGTTTATGGGCAACAGCATCGACCCCGTCGCCATGGTAACCGGGAGGCGACAGCACGCCGTCCGGGTCGGGCCCGCGGGCCCGGGGGCTCGTCGCCGAACCCAGCCGACCCCGGCCCGGCGAGGCGTTCCGCACCCTTACAAACCGGCGTTCAATCTGCGAATCCCCCAGCAACGCTCCGTCGCCCCGCCCCGCCTGCCGGCACGGGATTGGACAAGCGGACTTTACTATCTAGGGGCCTGCATCACCCTCCCCCGCGCCGCCCCGCCGGAGATCAGTCGTAAGAGGGCGGCTGAACGTAAACTGGTGCGCCTCGCACTCCGTGCTGTGCCTGTGCCTCCCTATATATAGCTGTCATAGCGGGACGAAAGAGAAAGGGAGCGTGAGGGAGGGCTGAGCTGAGCTGAGCAGCATGAGCTGGAACCTTTTTCATCATCGCGCGCGAGTGACAGTGGCCGATCGCTCAGGATTTCCACATTTGGGCGCCTAAATACATTTTTCCTGACTTTACCACGACTTTCCTGAAATATTTGTTTTCAATTTCTATGAATTTAACCCATCAGTTACGAAGAACATAAAAATATATAGAAAACAACGATAACATACAGCTAAAATTTCTTCATTCTCGTGTCACGCGAATTTTTCCAAGACAGTCCCGCAGTAATTCCTACAACTTTCAAGGCTGTGTTTTTCTTTTTCAGACTTGTGGGCACCATGTCGCTACGCGTTGTCGCCGCATCGTCGTCGTCGTCGTCGTCGTTGTCTGCTCGCAGAATAACTTTCTCGAAAAGCTAATCTTCGCGCAGCGGCGCAAAGACGCTGCTCCACTCCGCGTCGTGAAAATAAAAACAAAGTCCGCGCAGCACCGCACCACCACGCCCGCAGTGCTACCCTATCTCCTCTGGTTGCGGTGAGGGGTGAGCGGGGCGGGGCGGGGCGGGGTCAACACCTGCTCCAGCCCCCCCCCCCCCTTCCGTATCCTCTCAAACCCCTTGTCTTTCTGGTGGTGCTCCAGCAGAGGGGTTGCCTCAGTGCGCGGGGATAGGGGAACACTGATTAGAAGTCGGAAGATAGGATGTGACTGCGGACGAGAATGGTAGACGACCGGATAGAACTAAATTATTTGTGGTTAGAAACGCCACGTTAGAAATAAGAAATAATGTTAATAGGGCTACTTTCGTGCCTGAAAAGAAAATATTGGACCTAACCTATCCCTAACCTGGGGATCACGCGGGCTCCGGATTTCCCCCGCTGTTCAAGTGTGACCATTAGTTCGAGAAGGGTGAGCCTGTGCTGTGAAGTTTCCTGGGGAGATTCAGGCATGGCAAAGAACAAGTGTGCGAAAGCAAATGCACACACCAACAACAGTGAGACATTCTTCTCGCACTTCCCCCTCCCCACCGCGAGAATGAGATGTCCCACGGCCTGCACAGTGCACACCCGAGGCGCGACGCCAACGAAACGACTCCGGGCGTGGCTCGGCTCGCGACGACTTTCCTTCTGCAAATTAAATCTGAAATCGTGTCGTAAATCTCGCGGCGTTTTGGGAGGGGGAGAGGGTGGTATTACACCACCGCGCCGCCCTAATACAGACGCACAGACCGCCCGGGGCTTATTAAAATATTCATCGCGCGGGCGCTATGGGCGCCGCGGCGCCAGCCACGGGCGCGGGGTGACTCCGCGACGCCTGACTCCTGACGAAGCCCCGCCCCGCCCCAACACGTCGACGTCGAACGGCGGCGTCGCTCAGCGCGCGGCCCAGCACACCCAGCACTCAACAGCGGCACAGCCCAGCGCGCCCCGCCAGGCTTATAGGGCCCTTATCAGATGTACTTGGCAGACGGGACCTCATCAGGCTGAGTACCTGGAGCAGCTGCCCCGCCCCGCCCCGCCCCCACCAGTGCGAGACGCTCGAGAGCGTAGCGTTGCGCTTTGTTGATTTGCCAGAGGGGACCCCGACCCCGACCCGACCCGTCTCGTCTCGACCCGCGGCCGGCCATGCGAGGCGAGACGAGGCGAGCCCTTTCACTCTCAAAGACCCTTCCCGCCCTTCATCCCCTTTCGCTGCTTCCAGTCCAGCCCTCCTGCCCCATCCGTACCTCAGAGGCCACTCAACCTTGCAAACAAAAACCATCGCGCCCGCGCGTACGAACACACGTACACCCTTCACACTCACTTACTTGAACCACATGTGCTGGGGGCGGGGGCGGGCGGGGCTCGAACCCCAGCCCGGCCGAACAGGCTCAGCTCGCCAGATGCCTCTCTCCCTTCCGGCCCGCCTAGTCCTGCTCTGCTCTGCCTCCCTCCCTCGGCCACGGCGCGCGACGTGTTATCCTGTTATCCCCAACGCCTTGGCAGCACGAGCTAAACTTGAAAGAAAACTCGCCCTTCGCGGGACTGGGCTGGGCCTGGGCAGCCGACTTCTTCCGAAGAGCACTTTCCTCGCCCTGTTTCTCTCGGACTCATAGGCTTCATCGTGAAGGCGCGCGAGAGAGAGCGAGGAGAGCGCTGTTCGGGCGCGCTCGGCTCAGCCGAGGGGGAGTGTTCGACACGCCGGAGGGAGCCGGAGCCGGCCGGCCGGAGCGCTCGAGCTCGAGAGCTGGAGCCAAGGGGAGGAGAAAAGACGAGAGGAGGGCATATCTGCGGCACAGATTTTGGATAGGGATAATACCGCTCCTCTGCTACGCCCCGCGTGCACCCCTGCACCGCCCCAGCCCCCGTCACCCTACTTCCCCCCCCCCCCCCCTTGCGGTGCCCCTTCGCCGCCGCAGCGCGCTGCTGCGCGAACCGGCTGGGCGGGGCGGGGCGTCCGCCGACGCTCTCGGAATACTGAACGCCCGGGAGCGTCGCTCAGCCCCCGCGCCGCGCCGCGCCGCGCCGCCCCCTCCGGCTCTAGTGCTGTACGCCTCTCCTTCTACCCCTAATCGAAAAATAAGGAAGGAAGGGATAGGGACGGTGCCCAATGGGCTGAAAATGCGCAGCGTCGTCACTCGGCTCGATCCTCTTGTCGTCCTCCTCGTCCTGCTCTGCTCAGGGGCATTGCACCGCGCGCCCTGGACCCCTGGCCTCATGGGTGTCAGTACCATTGCGGGCGGAGCGGGGCGGGGTGCGCTGCACTGTGCGTGTCGCGTCGTCGGCAGCACTAGCGGAAGCCTTCCCCACACGTGGGCAGGTGGGGGCACTAGTGTGTGGGGGCCGCCAAAGGGAGAGAGGGAGAGCCAAGGAGCCTCCTCAAGAGAGAGAAAGAGGGACAGCCCGCAGGACTTCGTTCGCCTTCCACCCACCCACGGCGCGGAGCGGAGCGGCAGCTTTTCGTTACAGGTTCGGTTCGGCGGACCCAGGACGGAGAGTGGCGGCCGTGGCGGCATGGCGGCGGCGCGCGCAAAAGGAAGGGGGCAAAGTGAAATCCACCGCATCTGGCATGCAATTGGCACCGGCGGGGTAGGTGGAGAAGGGGGGCGGGGGCTGGGGCCGGGTGGCAGGGGGGAACCACCGCCGCACGAGCGCCCCAGCAGCCCCCGCCAGCGCCCCCCAGCACGTAGCAGCCGTGCGCGGGCGGGAGTGGAGGATAACGTGTTCGTGGAGCAAGCAGCAGCAGGGGGAGGAAAGGGTGAGAGGGGGACGAGAGAGAGGGGGGGGGGGAGGGCTCATTAAAATTAAAGATGAGACACTGCACTGGGTGAATTTTGGACGTGATCGTCGCGCCGCCAGCTGCTCCTACCTAACCTCCAGCCCGCCGCTGAGGCACAGCAGCGCCCCTCACTCACCCCGCCGCCCCCGCCGGGCCGACTCATCATCTGCTTGTTAATTTTAGACGCGCCGCGGCGTCGGCGTCGGCGCCCCTCAATGAGGAAGGAAGGAAGTGAAGCCTCAAAACGGAGCGGGAGGGGCGGAGCGCGGCTAGGCTCCTCCAGCGCAGCGGTACAGGCGCGGGCGGGGCGGGGCGGGGCGGCGCGGGGCAGCAGGCGGCCAGCCGGCGTCGGGGCGCTGCTGGTCGGGAACCTCTGTAGCGGCAGCTCTTGGGTACTAATGAAGGCTACGGTACTGCACATGCAGTGTTCGCCATGAGTAGCAACACAGAGGAGTAAAGCGGGTTGCATCTGCTATGGCTATGTATACCGGCACCGGCTGTTGCTTTGAATGTCTAACAGTAGTGTTGCGGGTTTCCTACCCCATTCGCCCGTAAGGCACCACCATGGCCCATGTAGCGCTGGCGAGTAATGCAATCCCGCAATTCTCTTACGCATTGAAAGAAACATCCGGTACAAAACACGAGGGGGAAACGGAAACAACCCTGAAATTTTGGTAATTCCGAAAAATTCAGAAAAATCAGAAAATTTCAAAATCGGAAAAATTCAGAAATTAAGGAGAATTTACGAAAAAAATCACTAAAATTCACAAAATTCTGGGAAAAACTCCATCAAAAATTAAAATTTGTACACCAAAATTCAGAGTTGTTTCCCCTCGACAAGGCAACATTCTGCGCTAAGGTGTCGCCTGACAGGCAAGCGCAGATGCAGGCCGCTAACTTAGAGGCATGTAGATGTAGGGTTCTCCACATCGTGGCGCACACAAGAGCGAAGGGCGAGGTGCCGGAAATCACCTCGAGCTCACTGCTCCGTGAAGGTAGGCAACACTCCCACACCTGCGCCGACGGTATAGTAGTAAAATAACTAGAAAGGCTACCTACACCCAACCCACCACGGTCAAGATTATTCTTTTTCGGATTGAAATTTTCGCCCCCAGCGCGGGCCTCTGCTCTAATCCATTGGGGCAGGGCCGCGCTGCTGGGGTGTGCACCGGGGCGGGGCGGGGCGGGGCGGGGCGGGGCGGGGCGGGGCGGGGCGGGGCGGGGCGCGGCGGGGCAGGGCGCTCTGCACCGCTCGCGGGGAGGAGGGTTGGTTGTTGTGTCGGGGGATGACGTCATACCATACATTGTGATTATGAGCCCCGGAGGGACGAGGAGCGAGTGAGAGAGCAGAATGAACACGAGGGGAGGGGGTTAGTGCGAAGCCGAGGAGGAAGGGAGGGTGCTTCCCTGCGCCACGCCGCGCGCATTTGCACGCTACACAAATTATTGGACGCGGGGCGAGGCGGGGAGGAGGGATGGGGCGGGGCTCGGCTAGGACCTCACCGCGCGGGGGGTCACGTGGTCCTCCGGCGACCACCTCTCTCTCTCTCTCTCTCTCTCTCTCTCTCTCTCTCTCTCTCACTCTCACTCTGAGGTCGAGTAAGAGTGTTCTCACCCCGCGGGCCTTCCCCCAAACGCGGGAGCAACAACTCTGAAATTTTTGAAAGTACACCTCAGATTTCAGAAAAAATTAGGAAAATTAAGCAACATTGAGGGAAATTCAGAAAACTTCACGAAACTTTCAGAAAAATTCAAAAAAATGTAGGTGAAATTCAAGCAAATATTTACAAAAAATCAATAGAAATTCAAGAAAATTCACAAAATTTGTACTTTAACATTCATAGTTGTTAACCCCCTCGGAGTGGCCACGACAGTATGGCCAACTTCAGACTTGTGCTGCCCTTACATTTCCTTTCGGAGAGGGGGCGGGCTCCAGGAGGGAAAAGGAAGGGGGGGGGGGGCACCGACAGGAAAGGGGGAGTTGAGGGGTTGGCAGCTCCGCCCGGCTCCCGGCTCCCGGCTCCCGGCTCGGGTCGCCGGCCGCCGAGGACGTGGAATTGGAAACGTGCCCCACATTCAAATACACACGAGTCGAAAAGGGACGCCGCTGCGCGCTGCGCCTGCTGCTGTGGGGCTTGCAGAGTCCGCAGGGCTGGGCTTCAGATACTCGGCCGGCGGCCCCCGCCCCGTGCCCGCCCCGTCTCCGCGAGACATCCTGGACATCCTTCACCTGTCCGGCTCAGGCCAGAAGCCCCACCACGCCCCGCCACGCCCCGGCCCCGTACGGGGAAGGGACAAAGAGGCACGCAGAGCGGACAATGAGCTGCTGGAGTTACCGACCCCACCCAGCCGCGCTACGCCCCGCCACGCCCGGACTGGAGTGCTGCCCTGCCTGTCAGTTCGCAGTGAGTGAGTTGGACTTGTTGTGTTTCCGGCCGGCATGTCCAGCTCCAGCACCAGGGTCCCGTTTGGCGCCCTTTGACCGCAGTCCCCGGCAGGGTACCGTCGGCACATGCGGTAATTACACCCGACGCTTAGGACACACGGGGGATGGGCGTGCCCGGTGCCCGCGCGGTGCAGGGGCCAGGGCGGGCCCGAGAGCCTCCGTGCTGGCTGACGCAGCCTGTTGCCGCTAGCAGGCCGAGGAGGAGGACGAGTCTCCCACGGTACCGGTTGGAGACGCCGCCGCCACCGCTGCGCAGCGCCGCACCGCACAGCGCTCTCCCTCGCACTCCTATCTCTGCTCATGTGGCGGAGGGAAGCGGAGCGGAGCAAACTGGTTGGTGCCTCGGACATGCGAGGCCTGGGCCGCCCGCCCCGCCCCGCCCCGCCCCGCCCCGCCCCGCCCCGCCCCGCCCCGCCCCGCCCCGCCCCGCGCAGCTCTGCTCCCACGACGTGGAGGAGGCTTGAGGTGAAGCAGGCGAGGCAAGGAGCTTCTACCCGAGTGAGTCCACCTCAACCTCCCCACCCTTTCCTCACCTGAACGCCCGGCACGGCCCGGCGAGGCAAAAGGGTCACAAGCGATGCGGCGTCGGGTGGCTGACTCCTGCTGAATGACCAATTATGGCCAATTATAGAAGGGAGGCGTAAAAATTCAGCGAACGGCTTATGTGATTAGATACGTCAAACACTAAACCCTCTTCCTTCAGCCAAATTTTCTGATGACAAAGTCTTAACTCGTCGACTAGTCGACTGTTGATAGAGGAAATCATTAAGCAACTTGGCGGAAAAGGGGGAAATAAGACAAACCGAGAGAAGAGGGAGGGGTGAGAGAAAAGTCGGGAAGGAAGGGCGCAGGGCAGGGCAGGGCAGGGCAGGGCAGGGGCACGGCTGTCTCGTTCGACATACATACACCCTCTTGATTTACTGTCCAGCTGTCGCCCCCCTCTCTCCCTCCTCAACCAGTGCAAGCAAAGCATTGAGCATGCCGAATGCCCTTTATATACTTCATGCACGCACACACACACAAACACACAAACACACACGAGCTCGAGCCTGCCCTTGGGCTGTCGGTCCCTCAGGCTGCATCGAGCCGCATGCGTTGAGTGTGTTTGTGTGCGTGTGTGTGTGTCCCCTCTCTGCAAATTCGCTGCTGCTTGCGTCTGGAATGCGCGCTGGCAGCGGTCCGATGCACACCGATTTCTTGACGAGCATCGCGTCGCGCCGCGTCCCGTCCCCTCGTCCACGCGCGCCGCGACCCGGCCGGACGCAGAGGAATGTCCGAAAGCCCGGGGCGCGGCCTCCTCCGTCACCATCGCGGCCTTCTTTCGCCTGGGGACCACCGGGCCGGTCCGGCCCAGCACCGAGGGGCAAACAACTTTGAATATCTTGGAGTAGAAATTTTGTGAATTTTTGTGAGTTTTCGGGAATTTGTGTAATTTTTTGTTGAATTTTTTTCTGGATTCGTGCTCGAATTTTACCTGAATTTTTCTGAATTTGCCTGATTATTTTTCTGAATTTGACTGATTTCTTTCCTGAATTACGAGGTGTACAAAAATTTCTGAGTTGTTTCCTCCTCCCCGGCACCCACAGACCAATCACTAGGAAAGGAAGCAAGCCAGTTATGCATCGAGTCACGCCCGCTGAGGGCACTGCTGGCGCGGCGGGGGCACAGCTGATTCCGAAGACCGTGCGACTCCGTCCTCATGGGGCCCTGCCATCCCCAACATAGGGCACCGCCATACAGGTGCGATAAGGACGGAGGAACGAGAGCGATCTTCGGAATCAGACGGCAGTCCCGGGCCACAGGGGCAGGGGACGAGCCGGCCGCGGGGCGCCAGCCTGCCTGCCTGGCTGCCTGACGGCTACTTTGCTATTCCGACCCCCATCAGAACACAACATACTGCGTCTGGCGGGGAGGCGAGGGGGCGGGTCAGGGCGGCGGCAGCCACAGGAGGCCTGCCCCTTGCCCGCCCCCGGGGCTGATGTGCAAGCGCGGGGGCCGGGGGCGGCGGGCCGGGGGCAGGTACGCCCGTGTGGGGACGGGGCGGGGCGGGGCGGAGAGGCTCAGGGACAGGGGACGGGCGCCCTTTCTTAGCCTTCCTTGCGCAGAGCGCGGAACGGGCGGAAATGCCTGCTCACCCGAGCTCGACCTCGGCCAAAAAAACACACACGCGTCTGTAAAGATACCCTGCACGACCCCGACGGCGGCCACGTGATAGCTCCCGGCTCTAGCCTAGAAGGGTGTGTGTGTGTGTGTATATATATATATATACTTACACAGCACGCGCACGGTGGCCGCCCTGCTGGTGAGCGAGAACCCCGAGCTGGTGTTGGTGGCGATGCAGGCCACCTCGCCCTGGTCCTTGGCGCGGTCCAGGCGCGTGATGCGCAGCACGGCCTCGTTGTCGGCGAGCAGCGTCTGCTGGACGCGCGCCCCGGCCCGGGCCTCGGCCGGTGACGGCAGCGGCCGCCCGTTGAGCCGCCAGCTGTACGTGACGCCGCGGGCCTCGGACACGGCGCAGCGCAGCGTGGCGGCCGAGCCCTCAGCGGCCTCCACGTCCTCGGGGCTCACCGAGAAGTAGAACTTGTCCTGCGCCAGGGCCGGCGCCGGCAGGGGCAGGACTCCGCACAGCGCCGCTGCAACAGGGAGGACCACAAGGGGGAGGCGAGTCAGACAGGAGCAGGACCCGCAGGACCCGCAGGACCAGCAGGGGGAGGCGGGGCGCAGCAGCCAGGGAGCGTAACAGGGTTTGCGGGGGTGCCTCTACTCTTCAGAGACCATGCTGCCGGGCGGAGCCGGGCGGGGCGCCGGCGGGCAGGGGGGGTACATAGGCAGACCCGCCCGCCCGCCCGCACCCTGCCTCCTCCGTTACAACCAGTTACACAGGAAAAACAGAGGGGGCTTTACACCCGGAAAAAGAACTACAGCTTGGGTACTCCACGCGGAGGCGGCATAATGGGTACTATACGGAGAGGAGTAGCCATTGAAAAAGGTGCACTGAGAATGGAGAAGGAACCGAGCGGTGCATCCTGCTTTGTAGTCGGCACGGCAGGGCGGGGGAGGAGGGGGGGGGGCAGCCAGACCGGAGCACAGCACAGCCACGCACGCTGTTCATTACCGATGCCATTCCCGGCGGCGCAGGCGCGGCGGGCGCGGCCCTGCACGCCCTGCACCAAGCCTCACCTGCCTGCACCTTGCCTTCTCCCCGCTCCCCCCCCGGCACGGCCACGGCTCATCATCACAGTTTTTAATCGGACGCGGGGGGGGGGGGGGCAGAGACTGGCAGAGACGGGAGGAGAGGAGGCCGGCCCCAGGGTACCCCAGGGGAGGCGGCAGCGGCCGGAGGGGTGGGGGAGAGGGGGCGTGGCGGCCCCGGCGGCCCCTCAGAGGCGGCCGGCTGCAGTCCGTACTGCCGCCGCCGGTGCCGGTGGTGCCCCCACAAGCGGCCGCTACACTAATGTAATAAAAAGGAAAAAAAAAATAAAGATAAAATAAAAAGGGGACACGAGCAAAACGAAAACTGCACTGCGCACTCTGCTCGTGAGAAGAGGCGGGCGAAGGTGGTTGGGTGAGAGGTCGGGGCCAGGAGCAGGGAATAACTCTTAATGTTGGTGTTGAAAAGTCCTGAATTTTTGTGGACTTTTTCATATTTTGTTTGGTTTTAATGAATGTGTTACGGTGGGGGCTTTAAAATTTTTCGGATTCCTCTAAATTATCTAATTTTTTCTGAATCCTTCTGATTTTTCGACACATTCTTACTTCTTTGGGGATCACCCTAATTTTCGAGGTGAATACAAAACATTAAGAGTTGTTGTCCCCTCGGGTCGGGGGCTGAACTACCTCCTCTCTTCACTCCTCGGCGGAGAGAGAGCTGCCCCTCGCGCTGCACCCTCCACCCCACCCCCCTTTCCCGCGGCCCCTGCGTGCGCTGTTTGCTAAGTTAATCCCCGGGGCCAGTTGCTTATCAGGGTGTCTGGCCGTCCCCGTCCCCGCCTCCGCTAAGGTACCCGCTCCCCGCGCCACCAGCTCCAACCCCCGCCTATGGGACAGGACAGCAGAGCAGACTGATTCAGGAGGGCGTGCGTCTCGCCCTATCTCTATCGCACTCTATAAAATGCGCCGCAAAGGTGCGAGAGAGACGGGGCGAGGAGAGCGCTCTTCTGAATCAGCCAACAGGCGACAGGCAGACAACAAGAGTCCTGTCGTCCTGTGAGACCAAGAGTTTCTCGGCGCGGCGGCGCGATCAAGGCAATGTGCGAGGCTTTGCTCCTCCTCTTGACTTGGCGATCCCATTCCATCCTGCTCCACTCCAACTCGGTCCGACTCGGCCAGGCATGGCATTCCAATCCGCAGGGCTGAGCGAGCAGGCGGAGGGCGTGGCGGGGCGTGGCGTGGTGCGGCAGCGGCGCGCTTGCATTCAAATGAGACACCGTATGACAAGGCTCATGCTCATGTGTGCGCGGCAGCTGGATTTAAGAGGGTCCCTTTCTTTTCCGATTTCCTTTCGCAGACGCGCCTCGCCACCAAAAAACGACGACGACACGGCCTTCTGATTCCGAAGATCGCTCTTGCGCCTCCGTCCTTGTCGCACTCAAAGGGCACTGCAATCTCCCACATCACATAGGACAACGCCATAGGTGCGAGAAGGACGGAGGTACGAGAGCGATCTTCGGAATCACCATGCTGATCCTCTTGGCTCGCCTCGGCTCGGCTTAGCCCAGGCTCAGGCTCGTAGCATGCCGGCCGGGGGCAGCGGTGCAGGTCCCAGCCTGCCCGCCTGTTACACGCCCCCCTCCCCTCCCACCTTCCCATTCAGGTAACACAACACAGCCGGACCGGGCGGTAATCGCTTTATTAACACGGCTCTTCAAACGGATCCGCGGCTACGGTCCTGCGGTCGCGGCCGGCCGTCCAGGCAGAGCTGGGACACACAGACACAGACCTGGCTCAACGGGATTTGGCTGCTTCATTCGATGTTTGAATGAAATCTCCACGATTTAAAAAAAATTAAGCAACTGGCGATTTTTAAATACTACAGCGGGTAGTCGCGCGTAGGTGACAGCTGGGGAAATGGCAGCAGTGCTACTCGCAAAATGGCATTTAGGACTTACGGTAAGCACTTCACGGTGCTGAATGTAGTCACAACTGACAGCTGACAGGACAGGCATATATGGTAAACTTCAAAGGGTACTTACCGGCAACCAAACAGACGACCACAGCTGTCATGTTTGTCGCGAGCGCGAGTGATGGAGTAATCAAAGCACACTGTAGTCCAGGATATGGTATTAATCAGTCTGTGATATCCAACGCGTCTTCGTCCGCACTTGCACGCACACTCTGGCACATCACTTCACGTCCAGCTCACATTTCCACCCTCGCTGCCGCGCCGGCTCCTCACACCTCACGCCGCTGCGAGACACGCACTGACACGCACACGCGCATCCGACCGTCGTGCCAGGAGCGGCTGCACTGCACTGACTGACTGGTCTGGACTCGCACTCGCCCCGACTCCGACTCACTCAAAAAGACAAAGACGGGCCTGCCGCCCCGGTCCTGCCTGCCCCGCTCGTCCTTTCCTCTCTCTCCCTCCTCCAGTGACTCACGTTGCCCTCCGCCGGCAAGCGGCAAGCCGGTTCGACAGTGCTGCAGCCACCCCTCCGCGGCCATTTGAAGAACTGTGCAACGGAGGCAAGCTAGTCCTTCCCCTCCTTTCCCTTCCCTCCTCCGGCCCCTCCACCCCCTGGACGCGAGGTGTATTGCCCGTTCCGCCCGTCAATACCCCGTGCCCACTCGTCTGCCGTCCTCCCTTCCTCCCTTCCTCCCTCCAGCCGATAACGGTATAATCGTCGAGTAGCCTCGCTGAAGCTCGCTTTTGAAACGGGCACAAGGCACAAGCTCTTCTGCTGTGCAAATGCAAAACACAAAATATCCGAACTTGATAAAGCGAACGGGTAAAATGTAGATGACGTAAGTCGCTCTTAGCAAACTTGTTTACGGTTGCGGCCAGATCCGGCTTCCGCTCAGGTCAACTCTGGATTGGTTCTGATGGAGTGGCATGCCACATAGATATAGGATTTGAGGTCGGCGACAACAGAATCTCCCCAACATGATACTCTACAGGATTGGATCAAGTAAAATCAGCTGTTTTCGGTGAGGACAACAAGAGAGAAAAATGAATTTTTAATTTTATTTTGTTTTTAAATATTGAATGTCCTTCATACAATGTTTTCTTCATTGATTTGATTTTGACTTGTTATTATGTTCGAATTTGTTGCGTGTAAGGTTTTGATAATTCACTAGACCCAACTTCTTTGGCTGTTAAATATTACTCCTCAAAAACACACTCAAAAAGATTTTTTTTTTTTTTTTAATTTGAAAAGCTGTTAAGTACTGTGATAAAACGAATGTGTTGTGCAAATCCCGTCTTTCAAAATCAAATGAGTGGTATAACAGGTCTCATTCTAAATGTAAATTGTTTCAGATGTTGTACTTATGAGAAATGACCTGTGATTTTTAATTTTTCTAGGCTCTCAGCGCATAGAATATTTCCTCTTTTACATGTCACCGAATTAAAAAACCAGCAATCTAAACGCCAGTTTGGGGGTGGAAGAAAGACCAACTTTGACAGACTCCTGATGGCCAGAATCTTTGGTACTATCGTTGTAGGAGTGATGGCTCATGAAGTATTTAAAGGTCAGTAAAATAACGTGTTGTTTTGCTACATTTATTAGTAAGACAGAGGCTATATCAATTTAAGGAATTTTTTACAGATGAGGGTTGGAAGAGGGCTCACAGCTGCACAACAAATTTCAAAAGATTTCAAGCCCCAACTGAACAATGCAAAGTTTTGGTCCCCCTGTCCTACCCTCATCTGTGAAGTGTGAATTGTGTAGCAGGTTATTGAAAACTTTCTTGATATTTCAGTAAAACCTATTATATTTTTGCAGGGAGTGAAGGTGACACAAACAGCCCTGATTATAAAACCTTCAAGGGCAAAAGTGTCTTTAGGAATATTCTTGATGGTGTGTACTTTTACTTTTCTTTGTGTGTCAACTGGTTAAAAATACAACTTAAACTGCAGTTGGTCATTTTGAATTATAGATCTTGAAAAGGAAGACAGGTTGAGAGACATTGCCGAAAAAGGACCCGAAATAACTGCACCTCACAAAAAGCGCGATGATTTACCAACTTATACACTTGAAGAGGTAATGCAGCATACAACTATGGAGAAAAGAATCTGGGTAACCTATGGTCAAGGTGTCTATGACATCACAGAATTCATACCTCAGCATCCAGGAGGACCTGAGAAAATTTCTATGGCTGCTGGGTCATCAGTTGAACCATTTTGGATGCTTTATGGTGTACATAAAAATTCTAATGTTATTGCTCTCCTTGAAAAATTTAGGATTGGTACTGTATCAATTTATTAATTCTTTGCTCTTCATTCTTGTATAAGAGTTAAGTTAATTTCAAAAGCTCTGCTATTTCAGGTAACTTATCACCAAAAGAGGCAGCAGAAGCTACAGCCAATATGGAAGATCCATATGCAAGAGATCCAAAAAGACATGCTGCTCTAAAACCATCATCTAAGAAACCATTTAATGCTGAGCCACCTCCCTCTCTTCTAACAGAAAGCTTTATTACTCCAGTGTAAGTCAGTGGCATTGTTTCATTTAATAACAGCACAATTATCTATTCATTTGAAAAATACCTTTTCACTTAGGGACTTGTTTTATGTCCGGAATCATTTGCCTGTGCCTGAAATTTCTGAAAAGGATTACATTTTGGAAGTTCACTTTCAAGGTAAAGACCACAGTTTTACACTGGACGACTTAAAAAAGAAATTTGAACAGGTTACAGTTACTGCAACAGTGATGTGCGCTGGAAACAGAAGAGGTGAAATGACAGAGGTTGGTGACCTAGCAAACTATTGGTACATAAACTTTTTAACCACCAGAAATTATTTCAGTTAAATAATCATTGCAGATTAAACCTGTTAAAGGCTTGAACTGGGGGCATGCTGCTGTTGGTAATGCCACTTGGACAGGTCCGAGACTAAGTGACGTTCTTCGTCACATCGGAGTTAATGAGAATGATCCATCCGTCCAACACATCCAGGTAGGGTGCTACTATTATTAATTTTACTACAGGATTGAATACAGTAAATATAGCATAACTGACAGTTATTAAAAAGTTTGAAGGCTTGGATCACGATGTAGCCAATGTGCCGTATGGAGCATCAATCCCTTTTAACAAGGCTATCGACCCTAAAGGAGATGTAATATTAGCACATGAGATGAATGGTGAGACTTTATCGAGGGACCATGGTTTTCCAGTGCGTGCTGTCGTGCCAGGAACAGTAGGTGCTCGTAATGTAAAATGGTTGGGTAAGAACATAAAACAAAACATTAATATTATTCAGATTTTTTTGACATTGGCTTTATGTGACTGTTATTTTTGTGAAAGGTCGAATCATAGTGAGTGACACTGAGAGTGATTCCCACTGGCAGCAGAATGATTATAAAGGATTTAATCCAAGTGTAGACTGGGATACTGTAGACTTTTCCAAAAGTCCCGCCATTCAAGAACTGCCTGTTATTTCTGCTATTTGCTCTCCAGATACTGGATCTGTTGTAAAACTAAATTCAGAAAACTCTCTGAACATGAAAGGTGAGTAAGTTGACTGAATTAAATTTGTAATTTGCATAAAAATGATATGTACTAACTTTGCACTTTTTTCAGGGTATGCTTGGTCAGGTGGTGGAAGGAGGATTGTGAGAGTTGATGTCACAGCCGATTCTGGAAAAACATGGCACTCAGCAAACATTACTTCTCAGGACAGCTCAAAGGAGCCACACCATTGGGGTTGGTCACTATGGTCAATTGATTTACCTGTCCCTCAAGGTGTTAAAGAGGTAATTACTCATGTCAGTTGTTTGCAAAGTCTTATGCTGTACTAAGGTATTAATATTCATTCCTGTAACAATCTTTTTCTAGGTTGAACTGTGGGCTAAAGCGGTTGACTCGGCTTACAACACTCAACCAGAAAGTTTTGCCAATATATGGAATTTGCGTGGTGTTCTAGGCAATGCATATCATAGAGTTAATATTAAAATTGCAAGCTGAAACACAAGTTGCCGCGAACAATTCCGTAACAATAATTTGTTATTTTCAAAAACAACACAATAATCTACTCACCTTAGAGAGAAATTCAATTGATATTTACCATGGACAATAAACAACAACCTCTTCATTGATAGGAATGGAAAAAAAAAAAAAGACAAATGGATTTCCACTTTGTGAAACAGAACTTTACTTTTGTACAAAACTGAAAAATTGTAGAAGGGAAAAAATTTACATTTAGGTTATTATTTACTAGATCTGGACTTTAATTAATCCTAAAATTTTATGTCAAGTTCAATAAATGGAGACAGATGAGTGTTACAAACTAAGAGCACTTTTAACTGAGAAATAAATATTACTGGAAGTTAGTTTACATAGTATTTACATGTAGATTACATCTGAGCAGTAGACATCTTGTGACTAGTAAATTTAGCTCATGAAACAGAATTGGTATGTAAGATTTACATACTAAAAGTTTTTATTTATTAACATACATACAAATTTTACGGTAAAAAAGGACTTTTAGTTCAAGGTCATGTTTTCAAGAAGTAAAACCATGGGAGAACAAGAATAGGTTCTGAAGCACAATCTCCATCTCCATACTCCTTAAATCAAACATTAAAATCACTTTTGACTAAAAGGCTTTTTTATTTCTCTGAGGTAGGATTGATTCTTTAGCATAATTGAAGAAGGTAAGAAGTCCATACTTCTTCCCTCTTCTAGAGAAATAATTGCTAACTACATCATTATCTGGAAATAAATTAGTGCATGTTAGAAGTGTCAGCAGGGGAGGTACGACTGTTACTTTGAGACTTAACTCACCGAGAAGAGGTACTGTCTCAGCATGAGTAGGAAGTACATTTTCATTGGCTGACAAAGAAACAAACAATGCGAAGGGGACAAGCCACAGGCATAATGTGAAGTATCCTATTACCTAAAGACATAAGAGAAGTACACTTAAATGACCGCTGATAAGCTTCACTTAAAGTAAGTGTAACTAGAAAGCTTACCTCCGAAAAAGGGTGGTAGACACTTCCAAAATAACTAAACGCTAGGTAATGATTAACAACTAACATAACTATGGCAAATAGAAATTGTGGTGAATTTAAAACCACTACAGGAAAGGAGTTTAATATGAAAAGGTGGGTTAGATGAGCAAGAATTCCACAGACATTCATTGAAATTGGAAAATCTTCAAATATTAAGAAGCATATGTAAATTATTAGAGATACCTGAAATCCAAAACAAGAATAGATTAGTTTCCAAAGTGTAAGGTAGTGTGGACAGGGCTGACACACTGTTGAAAAACAAAGGTGATCAGAGTAATACTCACTACTGTCATCCACCAAATAACTTTCTTGGAGGCAACTGTGTATTCTTCGACAATTTCTGCTAAATAATAAAGGCCTGCAGCTGTAAATGGAGGCATTGTTAAATTGAGTAACAATATGAGAAAAAACCTTTACTTAGGTACAGAATTTTAAGTGTAATTAGATTTTGGTGTAACTTGAGAGCATTTGTGTAGGGAAGAAAATCAACAAACAAAAAAGCAAGTGAATCGACACTTTTTCGTGGCAAGTACTTACGTACGATTAACCTTACCTATAGATATAACGATGAATAACATTTGCACCAAAAATGCGACATAACTTAGAAGGTATAGAAACCACATTTTGAACTTGATTTTTTGTATGAGAAGGAAATTTGATTCCCAAGAGATTTTGAGTTTTATGCGCCAGTATTTACAGTCGGCATAATTTCTGCTTCAAAACTTGCAAACACCAACACCTTGAGTGACGGCTGTCGGCTGTCCGGTACGTGATACGTAGTGCTGGATTTCTCATAGAAAGTGTCACCTTCGTAGTTCGACCTTTCACCAGTAGAGCGCTCTCGGCTCTCGTCTCGTAGCAGAAAAGAAAACAAATGAAGAGCGAAGGGTAGTCGACGGAGTTTCCTTCAGCTCAAGAGGTAAATAAAAACATTTCGGTCTTCTTCATAAATTATCGGTTACAATTACTAGTGTGGTGTCAGTGCGTTTCCCTCCATCAATCGTCAACTTTGCCCTCGATTCGTCCATCGAAATTTCAAAACGCCATGGTTCGACTCTAATGAAGTGGGTGAGTAAGCTGTCTCATTCAGTTGTGTGTCGTTTTAAAAATGGGAGGACGAGCTCATAACCTTTTTTATTAAAACAATCAGTGTTGGTATTGATTGGTATTGATTTCCTTTGAAGTATGAACAGCCACAAACAATTATTGATGTATCGACTTTCGAAAATCTCCAGTACCCTTTGTTTCAAATGATCAGTCAACATTGTCCTCACTTTCATCCTGTCACTGATCTGTCAAATTACATTACTAAAAATTTTGTCAGGTTTCCTTAATATGAATTATCCCTTGTAATGGGTATAATTATTTTTGTATTAGTTTTCTTTGTAAATCACTGGTCTTATTACAGATATCCTTTTATATTCATCCCTTATGTGATTGTGGGCTCTTTATATGACAGATATTTGGTGATTTGGTGTATGAAATCTAAATTAATTTTCAAGTGATAGTCCTCTTGACATCGCGCAAAACCTTAGAAAAACATCATCGTACTTCGCTACATTCGATGTATTTATGTTGAAAGTTGTAACAAAGTTTCCTCAGATTAGTTTCTTTCACTCAGTCCCTATAGCTTGGTTAAGGTTTAATACCACCAAGAGCGACTATGTCAAGGTGCTGCCGGATGGATCCAAGAATGGAACTGGGCCAACCGTAAACCCTCCGTGAACGAACGCTACAAAGTTTTTGAACATTCTCTATTCTCTGCTACATCCGCTGGCGTTTGGTGAAGTGCACGGGGCACATCATCATCAAGCATTGGACAGCAGTGCGATTCCGGTATGCTCGCACTCCCCTCTCTGTCTCTTTCGCTCTCAAGGAGTCTGCCGAGGGTGCGGGAGCGCTCTGACTCTCTCGCGGTGCGGGAGCGCTCTGACTCTCTCGCACTTAGGGAGTGGGCCTATGGGTGCGTGCACCGGAATCGCTCTGCAGCCGTGGACAAAATTTGTGGTGTCGCATTCGCTATTCGTTTCCCTACCCGCGGTGAACTCACGCGGGACGGGATAACACCTCTCAGTTTTCCTAACCGGTCGCTCAGCTGGCGTGCATTGGCGTGCCAAATCGAAGTGTGCGCCCTCGCCCCGCCCCCGCCCCGCCCCACCGCGCCCCGCCACCCGTCAGCGCGGACCCCCGCTGCTCTGGCACGCCCCCAGCCCGCCCGACTGGCGAGTTGGCCGGGCCTGCCTAACTCCCGGGCGCTTTGCACCTCCACCCTCTGCAGCTTTGTCATGCTGGCACCGCCCAGTGCCGATACGAATTTGTACTCAACGCCAAAAAAATGTACTCAATTTGTACTTACGCCCGGTGACCTTTTAAAAATTTGTACTCAAAGCGTCAAGTCGAAATTTGGAAACGATATCGGGCGGTGCAAGCGTGACAAATGCACCGCCCAATTATCGCGCAGACAGGTCAGACAGCCCAACGTGACGAGAAAAAAATGTACTTTTTGAATATCTAATCGGCACAATTTGTACTCGTCTCTAACAACGTCAAAAGACGGGTCAAAGTCATCGACCGCCTGCAGAAGACAGGATAGGCCACCCGCAAAACACCGCACCGCCCAATCACGCTAGGAATTTGTACTCAACGCCAAAAAAATGTACTCAATTTGTACTTTCCCCCGGTGACCTTTTCACAATTTGTACTCACATCGTTAAGTCGAAATTTGAAAACGATATCGGGCGGTGCAAGCGTGACAAATGCACCGCCCAATTATCACGCAAACAGGAGAGGCAGCCCAACCTAATGAGAAAAAAATGTACTTTTCGAATATCTAATCGGCACAATTTGTACCGCCTCTCAAAACGCTTAAAACTTGGCTCCATTTTACGGACCCCCTGCAAACTACTGCTAGGCAACATGCAGCACACAACCACCGCAGCTAGGAATTTGTACTTCACGCCAAAAAAATGTACTCAATTTGTACTTTCGCCCAGACACACTCATAAAATTTGTACTTACAGAAAGGTGTCTCTACTCCGCTAATCCTGTTGGGTGGTGCCACCGTGACGATGCACCGCCCAATTATCACAGCACCGTCTACCAAACCGCATTCTCACCGGAAAAAAATGTACTTTCCGAGTATCAACTCGGCACAATTTGTACTGCCTCTCAAAACGCTTAAAGCTTGGCTCCATTTTGCGGACCCCCTGCAGACTACTGCTAGGCAACATGCAGCACACAACCACCGCAGCTAGGAATTTGTACTTCACGCCAAAAAAATGTACTCAATTTGTACTTTCGCCCAGACACACTCATAAAATTTGTACTTACAGAAAGGTGTCTCTACTCCGCTAATCCTGTTGGGCGGTGCTATCGTGACGATGCACCGCCCAATTATCACAGCACCGTTGAACAAACGGTATTCTCATTCGAGGAAAAAAAGCACTTTCTTTTTCCTTTTAATTTGGATCCGAGCTTTTGTTGAAGTGCAGTTCGGGATTCGGAATAGACGTGGCAAACTTTAGTAAGATGTGCAGGAAACAAAAGTATCGCTGTGTAGCTGTAGTCAAAGAATCGGCCAGCCTTGGATTTAAATTGTTTCTCAGTGTGCCTTCACTTCCCCCAGGCAGCGTGAGAGTGAGAAGCCGCCGAAGACGTAGAGCCGATTTGAACGGGGTCCGACCCCTATACCCCCTCATATTTTAACCAAATTAAGCTTGATTGAGTAGTACTGACTCAAAACCATGCCCTATTATTGAGGGATTTTTTGGACTTAATTTGGCTGAGTTAAAGACAGTGTCCATTTTGACCACTTTGTAATGGCTTTTAAAAGTTTTCATTGTCAAAAGGAGATAAATTTGTATGAGAGTAAGTTCTAGGGGTTGATACCAACTAAAACAGGTATAAGGATAATGTTAAGCCCCATAGACCGTACTTTGACCAAATCTGTTTCAAAAAAATTTTGGATCTTTTATAACAAATATCTTAAAAATTCAGTTTGAGCAACTTCCACATCACTAAATCTTTAAATTTTGGGCTCAAAATCAAGTTCTAACAGCACACAACAACATATAAAAACTTTGTGGCGGGTATTTTTAATTTAAGGGAAACGTCCCAGAAAGCGTATCCCAGAAATCATTTAAACTCTCAAACTAGGCTTTGGGTAAGGCAAAAGTGATCAAAACCCATGTGATGACAACTGCCCTGACTCTTTACAGTTTCAACTTGTCTCTTTTAAATACTTGGTCTTAAAAATCAGTAGTATTCCCAAAATTTTAACCTTTCATTACTTTATATGATTTTTTTTTAGAAAAGAAGAAATAATAATTTTAACAAAATACAGAGGAAATAATAATACTATGTCATACATTGAATAAATAGTATGGTCAGACCTTAACATAACAGTGAAAAAAAAAGCTTTTTAGTGCATTACACTGTCATTACACTGCAGTTGTCATCACATGGGTTTTGATCACTTTTGCCTTATCCGATGCCTATTTCAAGGTGTTTAAATGATTTTTGAGATACGCTTTCTGGAAAGTTTCCCTTATATTAAATATACCCGTCACAGATTTTTTGTATGTTGTGTGCTGTTAGTACTTGATTTTGAGCCCAAAATATAAAGATTTTGTTAGGTGGAAGCTGCTCAAACTAATTTTTTAAAGATATTTGTTATAAAAGATCCAACATTTTTTGAACAGATTTGGACAAAGTACGGTCTATGGGGCTAAACATTATCCTTATACCTGTTTTAGTTGGTGTCAACCCCTAGAACTCACTCTCATACAAATTTATCTCCTTTTGAGAATGAAAACTTTTAAAAGCCAATACAAACTGGTCAAAATGGACAGTCTCTAACTCAGCCAAATTAAGTCCAAAAAATCCTCCTAAAATTGGGCATGGTTTTGTTCAGTACTACTCAATCAAGCCTAATTTGGTCAAAATCTGAGGGAGTATAGGGGTCACCCCGTTCGAATCGGCCTGGAGACGCTCATTCGCAAACGCCCTCACAACAAAAACAACAACAACAACAACAACAACAACAACAACAACAACAACAACAACAACAACAACAAAGGCCTTCTGCGCACAGCCGTACTTGTCGTGTTTTCTGAAAGAACGATGACGATTCTAATAGGTTCTTTTGCTAAAATGTTCGCCTTACTGTTTTTAGTACATGCGTCTGTACGTGCTCGGTTTTATTTTAACTAAACAACATCAGAATTCAATTGAATGTTTGTGTTGACTTGAGCTTAGTGACCGGCTTAACGTCTTCATTCTTCTTAAAAGAACCCTAATTTTTTAAGCTTGCAAGGCGGCAAACATTTACATTTCTCTCACTTTGGACGGGCGTTATGTAAATTTAAAGCATAAGTAACTCGATTTCATGCATTTTAAACACTTTTAAGACCAATAATACCCTTATAATACCTTAAAATACACTTATAATACCTATAATACACCTATAGTACCTATAATACCTATAATACAAAGATAATAGTTATAAAACCTATAATACATCTATAATACCTATAATATTAATACTCCGTACACGCCCAAGGGGAGTCAGCCCCCCTTGCCTCTCCCCTCTTCACCTGCAATACTATCTCCCTCCCCCCCTCCCCCCTTTCTCTCTCTCTCTCTCTCTCCCTCTCTCTCTCTCTCTCTCTCTCTCTCTCTCTCTCTCTCTCTCTCTTTTTCTCTCTTTTTCTCTCTCTCTTTCTCTCTCTCTTTTTAGGCAACGGAGTTGCCTTCTAAAATCGCTTTGAAACGTCTGTCAATTGTTTTATATGGCCCCTTACGGGAGGAAAAAATCCGCTCCAACGATTTTTATAATATTACCTACAGTTATAGTATGTAAATTTGTATACTCACTCTGAAAGTTTAATAGAAATTTAAACTACAGATTTTCTGTAAATTTGAATTGAAATTTCAGTTGCTATGGTAATGCTCGACTTGTCAGCTGAAATCAACAGGAGAAGGGGATAGTTTTTCGTGGTGGGGCTAGGCGGAGTCGAGCCAACACGGAGCGAAAGAGAAACCTCTAAAGTCTGCGTTCAAACAAAGCTCTGCTTCAGTGAAACGCTCAAGAAAGAGATGACACCACTGAAATTCGCACGTGACCACCATACCGCCCTTTCGAAACCTACTTTATTTTTACCGAACGAACAGTCGACTGCGGCGCACTTCTGCCAACCTAAGATAATAATTTCAAATCGTAACGTAGGGGGATTAGTGATCCTTTTCATGTTTTCTAGGTTGGCACGTTGTGTAAACAAGGTTTGTTTGAGGTGGACGCGCGTGCGCTGTGTCGCCGGCCGTCTTTCAACCATGGCCGCCTCGGCCGGGAGCTGAGGCTCCCACCTCGCGACTTTAAATCATCGTATAAAGTTATCGAAACGTTGACAAGGCGAACTGAATGCGTAAATAGTACTTTTTTACCTGCAGAAAACGGTTTGGTAAGTTTGACTTCAATCTGGTGAGCAGAATTCATCGCGCGCTTGCCCGCGATGTCCTGGGCGTATCAGCCGTATTAGTTAGGGCCCCGGTTCGCCCCTTCAGTGCGCCCGGTGGAGGGGACGGTATTGTTGACGTTCCGCTCCGGCCGTGACCTCGCCGCCCATTTTTTGCCGTCAGAAGGAGAGCTTCTTTTCTCTCTTTTTCCTGGCGTTTAGATGACGGCCTAACTGCCGGAGAGTATTCATTGCCTGAAACCCGCCTTATCAAATCGAACTTATAATTATTTAGTCACTATCTTGACTATTGTAAACTAAACAAAACTACTGCGTTTTCTTACAGTCTTATTATACACTCACAATAATTTTACCATAGTTATAGAAACTCCGTTGTCTACCAGGATTTCGTGAAATCGTATTTTTCTCTCTTTTTCTCTCTCTCTTTCTCTCTCTCTCTCTCTCTCTCTCTCTCTCTCTCTCTCTCTCTCTCTCTCTCTCTCTCTCTCTCTCTCTCTCTATTTTTATTGTATATTTTTGATTTGCCTGATGTTATTCTCAACTGTTCGCACCATTCTTATGCTGATGATCTACAGCTATATACTCACTTCATTCTCAGTGACTATGATAATTCCTTGAAAAAAATGCAGGCAGATGTGTTAAATGTAATTAAGTACTGCAACAGTCACAACCTGATTTTAAATATTGAAAAAACTCAAGTAATAATTCTTGGTACCCCAAGATATCTAACTCAGTTACATGCCACTAATGTTACCCCATTCATGATCAACGAATGTATAATACCATATTCTCTCACTGTTAATAACCTAGGTGTTTTGATTGACTCTACCCTCAGTTGGAATAATCATTGTGTTAAAGTGGCACAAAAGGTTTTTGGTACTCTTGCCCAGTTAAAAAGGAGTTTCTCCTATCTTCCATTACATATTAGAAAATTACTGGTTTCAACTTTAATTATGCCTCATTTAGATTACGGTGCCGCAGCGCTCACTGATTTGTCTGTCAGTAATAATCAAAAGCTTCAAAAACTTCAAAACTCATGTATCAGATTTATCACCGGAGCCAAAATGTGTGAGCATGTAACTCCTTATTATAAACAGCTTGGCATTTTGAAAGTTGAGGAAAGGCGAAGTCTAGCTGTTGCTACTCTTATGTGTAAAATTATGAAGTTCAAACAACCTGCATACCTCTATTTAAATTATTGCCTAAAATCTGAAGTTAATGTAAGATCTACCAGATCCAGTAAGAGTCAAATTCAACTACCAAACCATCGAACTGAGAAGTACCACAATTCCTTCCACATCAAGTCCATTAAGTGTTGGAATGATCTTAGTCTGTGTGATGTGATCAACAAATCCTGTTTCTCCATTAAAACCTATATCATTAAGAAATTGTTTGCTGAAATGTGATCTGTCCTTTAACTGACGTACAAATTTATGATCTCCATTTCATTGTGTGTTCTTTCATTGTTCTTTTTTTATTTTGTTTTTTTTGTTTGTTTGTTTTTTGTTTTTTGCTTTGTTTTGTTGCTGTTGTTAATATTATTTTTATACATTTATTTATTATGTCTTTCATAATATGTTTTTCTGCCAGAACCTGAGAGCGGGTCTGTGTTGTAGCGGGACTTATAGTCCTTTTATATGGACCCCAATAAACCAAATTCTAATTCTAATTCTAATTCTAATTCTCTCTCTCTCTCTCTCTCCCCCCCCCTCCCTCTCTCCCTCCTTCGCTCTCTCACTCCCCCCGCTCTCTCTCTCTATCCCCTTCTCTGTCTTTTCCTCCCCCCTCTCTCTTTCTTTCCCTCTCTCTCTCATTCTCTCTCTCTCTCTCACTCTTCCTTTCTGTCTTTCTACTTTTCCTTCTCCCTCCCTGTTTCTTACCTTCTGTGTTTCTTCCTCTCTCCCTCCTTTTCCCCTTTCTCGTCTTCCTCTTTATTTCTCTTTCCCTATCTCCTATATCTGTCCCTTTCTTTCCTCTCTCTCTCTCTCTCTCTCTCTCCCTCTCTCTCTCTCTCTCTCTCTCTCTCTCTCTCTCTCTCTCTCTCTCTCTCTCTCTCTCTCTTTCTCCTGCCTCTTATTCTTAACTTTTTTTTTGTGTGTGTGCCCCTTCCTTTTCTCTGACTTCTCTCTCTCTCTCTCTCTCTCTCTCTCTCTCTCTCTCTCTCTCTCTCTCTCTCTCTCTCTCTCTCTCTCTCTCTCTCTCTCACTTTCTCTCTCTCCTTGTCCCTCCTGTCCCACTTTATCTTTTGCTATTTCAAACTCATTTAGGACACCAAAAATTCTGCATGAGTATCTCGATGTAACACCGAAATTCGCTTTATATAGCCCTATTTGTAATGAAATCGCTCAATGATTCCTGGATGAAAAACTATAAAAACTCGCTGTCTCTTTTTATTTTCCGTCTCCTCTTCTCTCTCTGCCCCTCTATCCATTTCTCTCCCTCTTCCTTTTAGTTACGAAAGCTGTTGTCATGTGTGTTTAGTTTTACCTAATCGCATTCTACCCGAGGGGGAAACAACTCTGAAGATTGTGTACTCCAAGTAATAAAAAATTCAAAATATTCAGAAAAATTAATAAAAAAAATTCAGAAAAATTCAAAAAATTCAATAATTCAGAAAAATTAAAACAAAAATTAAAAATTAAGCAAAATTCAAAAATTCAAAGATTCCAAAAAATCAAAAACCAAAAAAAAAAAATCGAAAAAATCACGAAAATTCACGACCCTTTGTACACAAAAATTCAGAGTTGTTTCCCCCTCGATTCTACCCCTTTCTCCTACCCCGACCCTCACCCTCTCTCCCACTCTTCTTGTTTCTTTACCTACACTACTACAATACTACATTACTACACTACGGTGGCACCGCCCAACAGGATTAGCGGAGTAGAGACACCTTTCTGTAAGTACAAATTTTATGAGTGTGTCTGGGCGAAAGTACAAATTGAGTACATTTTTTTGGCGTGAAGTACAAATTCCTATCTGCGGTGGTTGTGTGCTGCATGTTGCCTAGCAGTAGTCTGCAGGGGGTCCGCAAAATGGAGCCAAGCTTTAAGCGTTTTGAGAGGCAGTACAAATTGTGCCGAGTTGATACTCGGAAAGTACATTTTTTTCCGGTGAGAATGCGGTTTGGTAGACGGTGCTGTGATAATTGGGCGGTGCATCGTCACGGTGGCACCACCCAACAGGATTAGCGGAGTAGAGACACCTTTCTGTAAGTACAAATTTTATGAGTGTGTCTGGGCGAAAGTACAAATTGAGTACATTTTTTTGGCGTGAAGTACAAATTCCTAGCTGCGGTGGTTGTGTGCTGCATGTTGCCTAGCAGTAGTCTGCAGGGGGTCCGCAAAATGGAGCCAAGCTTTAAGCGTTTTGAGAGGCAGTACAAATTGTGCCGAGTTGATACTCGGAAAGTACATTTTTTTCCGGTGAGAATGCCGTTTGGTCGACGGTGCTGTGATAATTGGGCGGTGCATCGTCACGGTGGCACCGCCCAACAGGATTAGCGGAGTAGAGACACCTTTCTGTAAGTACAAATTTTATGTGTGTGTCTGGGCGAAAGTACAAATTGAGTACATTTTTTTGGCGTGAAGTACAAATTCCTAGCTGCGGTGGTTGTGTGCTGCATGTTGCCTAGCAGTAGTCTGCAGGGGGTCCGCAAAATGGAGCCAAGCTTTAAGCGTTTTGAGAGGCAGTACAAATTGTGCCGAGTTGATACTCGGAAAGTACATTTTTTTCCGGTGAGAATGCCGCTTGGTCGACGGTGCTGTGATAATTGGGCGGTGCATCGTCACGGTGGCACCGCCCAACAGGATTAGCGGAGTAGAGACACCTTTCTGTAAGTACAAATTTTATGAGTGTGTCTGGGCGAAAGTACAAATTGAGTTCATTTTTTTGGCGTGAAGTACAAATTCCTAGCTGCGGTGGTTGTGTGCTGCATGTTGCCTAGCAGTAGTTTGCAGGGGGTCCGTAAAATGGAGCCAAGTTTTAAGCGTTTTGAGAGGCGGTACAAATTGTGCCGATTAGATATTCGAAAAGTACATTTTTTTCTCATTAGGTTGGGCTGCCTCCCCTGTTTGCGTGATAATTGGGCGGTGCATTTGTCACGCTTGCACCGCCCGATATCGTTTTCAAATTTTGACTTAACGATGTGAGTACAAATTGTGAAAAGGTCACCGGGGGAAAGTACAAATTGAGTACATTTTTTTGGCGTTGAGTACAAATTCCTAGCGTGATTGGGCGGTGCGGTGTTCTGCGGGTGGCCTATCCTGTCTTCTGCAGGCGGTCGATGACTTTGACCCGTCTTTTGACGTTGTTAGAGACGAGTACAAATTGTGCCGATTAGATATTCAAAAAGTACATTTTTTTCTCGTCACGTTGGGCTGTCTGACCTGTCTGCGCGATAATTGGGCGGTGCATTTGTCACGCTTGCACCGCCCGATATCGTTTCCAAATTTCGACTTGACGCTTTGAGTACAAATTTTTAAAAGGTCACCGGGCGTAAGTACAAATTGAGTACATTTTTTTGGCGTTGAGTACAAATTCGTATCGGCACTGGGCGGTGCCAGCATGACAAAGCTACCCTCTGCGCTCCCCGTCCCCATCCCCCACGCCATACTGAGAGAGGACCGCACCGCCGCCGCCCCGCGCCGCGACCCCCCTGTTGGGAGGGTGATTCTCCGCGCAGTGGTTTCGTCTCTCTCTCTCTGTCCTCGTCGCACTGATGTGGCCCCCGGCCAAGGAGCGAGCGAGAGGACCTTTCGAAGCATTGTTCGGAATGAGCCAGTCAGTCGACTGATTCAGTAGATCGCTCTCGTAATCCCGTCCTTGTCGCACTCATGAGGCCATGCCACCCCCAACATGGGGCATCGCCATGAGTGCGACAAGGACTGGGGGAAGAGAGCGATCTTCTGAATCAGTCGGCAGCCTGCAGTGCAGGTGCAGCGTTCGGCTCTTGCCTGCAGGGTGATTCCGAAAAGCGTTTAGCAGTGTCCTGTCTCTTGCTCCTTTTGGCCGTATAGGCGGAATCACTCCACTGGGAGAGCCGGGCCGGGGCCGCGGGCCCGCCGCAGTCGTTGCGCGGAGCGCCCGGCGCCCCACCCGAGTGTTATCCAGCACGATACATACGTAAGTGAGGCGCAGCCCACCTCACGTGCACGCGCCTCCACCCCCACCCTCTCCCATCTGCACCACCCCTGCCCCACCTCCACCTCCTCTCTCTCTCTCTCTCTCTCTCTCTCTCTCTCTCTCTCTCTCTCTCTCTCTCTCTCTCTCTCTCTCTCTCTCTCTCTCTCTCTCTCCCCCTCCCCCCTCCCTCCCTCCGCCTCCGTCTCCGGTGGTGCCCCGGAATGCGAACTAAGGAAACACTGACCTGCACCCTCGTTTTATTGCACCAGACTTGCACGCGGGGTCAACGCCTGCAGGCCTTTGGCGCGCTGCATGTGTCCAGTAGCGCTTGTATCCAGGGCGGTCGTTGGAGATTTTGCGTCCGCGCGCGCGCGCGCGTGCGTGTGTGTGTGTGTGTGTGTGTTTAATCTGCCTTTTAGGTTGTCTCGTTTATGAACCGGTTTGTTTCGTGTCCCCGTCGGCGATAGGCCGGGGCGGGCAAGGGGGTCCGTTATCCGGCTGTAATGTTGTTTTCCCCCTTTCCCCTCCTTCTTTTTAAAAAGAAATCACTGTTGGCCACAGGAAGTGTCTACCTTGTGCTGGCGCTGATCGCGCCGACTGACCGTCTGTACTGTCAGTAGGTGTATAGTGGTTGTGCCCGGTTGCGCCGTGTCAGCGTGTGTAACCATGCGCGGATCCAGAGGCGACAGGCCTTTTGCATGGCTCCTTGGTAGCCGCCTGAAAGGTAGGCAAAAAGCCATACTTTGCCCCTGTAAGTAGGCAAAAAGTACTACTTTGCCCCCCCCCCCCAAAGGCTGGCTCTGGATCCGCCACTGTGTGTAACGTGTTGGCCGCCGCGTGTCCTGTCGGTCGTATTGGGGCCGGCCGGGCAAACAAACTGACCTGACCTGACCTAGCCACGGACACCGACTGACCTAGCCTGACTGACAGGTTCACCGGAGCAGAGCATCACGCGAAGTTCCCCCCCCCCTCCCCCTTCCACACACACATGTGTGTGTGTGCGCGCGAGCGCAAGCAAGACCGATACACAACACACACACACACACACACACACACACACACATTGGTGTGTGATAGAGAGAAAGAGAGAGAAATAGGGCGGAGGAGAGAGAAGTAGAGAGGAGGGCCAACAGAACAGAGCCCCTTGGTGCGGTGCGGCTGTGGCTGCGCGGGATCTCTCTCTCTCTCTCTCTCTCTCTCTCTCTCTCTCTCTCTCTCTCTCTCTCTCTCTCTCTCTCTCTCTCTCTCTCTCTCTCTCTCTCTCTCTCTCTCTCTCTCTCTCTCTCTCTCTCTCTCTCTCTCTCTCTCTCTCTCTCTCTCTCTCTCTCTCTCTCTCTCTGCCCCCGGCGGCGGCCCGCCTCGCCTCCTCGTGTAGTCGGTCTGGTGTGTTCTGGTGGGGCCGCCCCGCCCCGCCCCACCCCGCCCCGCCTCGCCCCGCCCCGCCTGGGCCCTCAGCCCGCGCCGCGCACTCGCGCCTCAGTCGCGTTTCGCACGCCGGTGGAGGCGCACCGCACCGCTCCGCTGCAGGCCGGCCGCGCTACACGCTGCAGTCCCGGACCCGCCCCCCCGACATCACGACGCGACACTGTCATTCCCTCGAGACCGCCTCGCGCCGCCCCGCGCGCCGCTCCAGAGCGCTAGCTTGCTCGCCGTCTCGTGATCAGCGCAGTCCCTGCCCGCCCTGCCCTGCCCTGCACTGCTGTCAGGTGAGAGAGAGGACGTCAAGACCCCCAGCTGTGCCCGCCTCTCCAGCTGTTTGGAGTCGATCGTCTTGCGGCCGAGGATAAGATAGGGCAGACAGCAGAAGAGGAGCAGCCGTCTGATTCCGAAGCAGATCGCTCTCGGGCGCCTCTCCGTCCTTGTCGCACCTATGGCGATGTCCTATGTTGCGGATGGCGCAGGGCCTCGCGAGTGTGACGAGGACGGCGGCGTGAGAGCGATCTTCGGAATCAGACGGCGTGGAGGAGAGCAGAGCGGGGAGCGGCGGCGGCACCGCCCGGCTGGCCCGGCGCTTGACCTCAGGTTCGATTCGAGCAGTTGTTGGTGTCGAAACCGCGCCGCCACGCCCGGCTTGTCACCCGGCTTGGAGTGGTCGCGCCAAAATCGTTGTTGGTTACTATGCGGCCTCCCATCCCAAGGACGTCACACTTTGCATCTGTGACGTATATGTCACATTTAGTTTTCCTAGTGATGTAGAGCTTGTGTAGAGGGTGGTGTGCGTGCGTCGCATCTCCTGCGCTCGGAGAACCGCGGCTTTTTAGTCGCCGCCACGCCTCGCCCCGCCCCGCCCCGCCCCGCCCCGCCCCGCCCCGCCCCGCCCCGCCCCCAGCCGCGCGGTGCGCATTTTGTTTTGTATGGCTCCCGTGGGGTCCGATCGGGTCCGGGCCGGGCCCATAACACGGCCGCGGGCGCGGTGTCCCCCGCCCCGCCCCGCCCCGCCCCGCTCCGCCCCGCCCCGCGGTCGCGCCCGTCACCCGAGCTGTCACATGCAGACCGAGCGCCTTGCCCTATGCGACCCGGTCCGGTCCGGTTCGGTCCGGTCAGACCCGCCCGCACCGCGGACTACTTGAGGCGGAAAACAATAATATCGTCTTTCTCTTCCCCTGCCGCCCCGCTGCTGCTGCAGCAGCTCTTGCTTGTTTCGGCTCGGCTCTGCCCGGCTCGGCTCGGCTCGGCCCGGCTCGGCTCGGGGACTGCGTGACACGTGAGCAGGTGGTTGTCTGGTTCATACGGCCCCTCCCCTCCGCGGGGAGGCTCGGCTGACCGCCGCCCCGCGGCCCGCGGCGGACCGCGTTACAAAAATAGCAGTTTCACACACAGCCCCCTCCTATCCAACCTCCACCGCGCCTCGCGCGCCCGCAGACTTATTCCGAAGAGCGCGCTCTTCTGGTCGCTCTGTCTCTCTCGCACCTATACGGTGAACCTCATATGACTCACGAGTGCAAGAGGGACCGGGCGAGGAAAGCGCTCCTCGGAAGAAGTCGGCCGAGTAGCAGCGGCAGGGAGTAGGGCATGAGGCATGGGGGGTAGGCGAGAAAGCAGGCCGTGGAAGGGTGGAAGGGTCCCAGCCAGTCCCCCAGCCCTCCTGCTTCGACTGGTAGGCAGACCAGTTCGTCATCGCCCAATACACCTGCTAAGCGACAATTTTGTAAGAAAAGTAGGCAACAAGTAGCCCGAACTCAGTGGAGAACAGCGGGCGGCATCAGCTTCGACTTCCTACTACGCTTCAGCTTATCACAGATGCGTGTGTGTTGTGTTCCCTCTTGAAGGCAAATGGTGTAGGATGCAGCCCGCTAGACTCGACCGTATTTTCGGGCTACTTTATTCTTGCCAACTTTTCTGGCAATAACACGGGTGGACGCGTCTTCCAATACCGGCGGACAGATGGACTGGCCACTTCTCGGTCGCTGCACGACTATCATCCATCCAACCAAAACCCCTCACGGTGGACACTTTCTTGTCGGTGTGTCCCGGACGCGCGCGCGCGCGCGCGCGCGCACACACACACACACACACACACACACACACACACACAGCCGCGCGTGTCCGGTCATTAAGAGCGGGAGAGAGGCTTCGGCGGCCACCGTGTGTGACCACCCGACCAGCTGACCGACCTCTCTGCCGGACCGGAAGGCATAATTACGCACAGTACATGCCGCGCAGAGTCAGTGTGACAAGTAGGCCGGGCCGGGCACCGCCTCCCCAAGTCCACTGTGGTGCGTGATTTTTTTTCCCTTTTTTTTTCCTTGTTTGTTTTGTTTTTCAGGGGGTAGGCGAGGTGGGTGTTTGTTAGTCCTGGAATCCAAGCGCGCTGCGTCCCGCTAATCCGACATGAAGGGACATGAGTAATCTCGTTTCCAGGAGGGTTGTTTCGCGTTTTGTTGGCTCCCTCCCTCCCTCTCCACCTACGGCCGGCCCGCGGCCCTCGTGCAGGAGGAGCGCGCGACGGCGTGGCGTGTGCGGTCGGAAGAGAAGAGAACACGTCGTGCCGTGGTCTGCAGGGCCTGGCCTGGCCTGGCCTGCCGGCCTGTGTCACGTGACAAAAAGAGGCAGCATTGCTTTGTATGAGAGGACGTGGCCGTTAGAGCGGGGGACGCGACTGGCGAGCCCGGGGGTCCCGGTGGGTCCCGGTGGGTCCCGGTGCGCTCGAGTTCCGGGTGGACATTTGAGTGAGCTGAGCTCTGCAGAGGCGGGCGGGGCCGGGCGGTGTGGGCCGGTCTGCGGTGGGTCCGACTCCAGCGAGTCCAACCTCGTCCCCCAACCCCTACGACTGGACGTGCCCCCACGCATCCGTTTGTACAGGGTGCGGACTGGTTGCCCTTCCTGCCCTTCCCTGGCCTTCAAGACCGCCGTCTTCGCCTTACTTTTTGCGCATGCTGTACCGCATTGCATGTGTGTGAACGGGTCTATGCCGAAGGGAAAACAGCTCTGAATTTTGGTGAGCAAATTTAGTAACTATTTTGAAACATGAATTTTTGTTAATTTTTTGAAATATTTGTTTGAATTTTTCTTAAATTTTGTTTAAATTTGCGTGAATTTTCCGAATATTTCTTTTCGGATTTCTCTGATTTTTTTTTCGAGTTTTCTGAACGTACCTCAATTTTTTCTGCATTTTTTTTTAAATATATAATTTTTCAGAATTACGAGTTTTTTCCAAATTTAAGAGTTGGTTCCCCCTCGGTATGCCTACCACCGGGGCGCACCTTTGCCCCGTGCGAGTATGGCGGCAAACCTCGCGTGCAACTGTGCTGCATTATTATTCGGTGTAGCCTACGCAGTAGAAACCTGTAGTAGTCGCGGGGGCCGCCGCCGCGGACATAGCCTTCCCTCTAGAGAGAAGTAGCTTGTAGGACTGACTTCCCCGCCTCTTCCCGCCGTCATTCTGTCCAGCTGCTGTCCAGTCTGCGGATCAGCTGAGCGCGGCCGGTCCGGGCAGCAGTCAGTCAGACTGACAGGCCGGCCGGGCCCCGGCCCCGCGGGCGCCCCCCGCCCGGCCAGCTGAATGAGAGGCAGTTCTGAGATCAACGCCACACCACAGCTCAGGTGCACAGGAAAGAGAATATCAGCGTTGAACCTCGCGACGACCTCGCGCCACCGCGCGGTGCATGGCGTCGGGGCGGGGCGGGGCGGGGCGGGGCGGGCACTGCGGCCGCGGCACGGCGCACGGAACGGAACAGGGTCAATGCAAACGGGTGAAAGACACGCGGCGTCTCGTCTGCCGTGGGGGAATAACGACTCGAATATTTTTGTGCCCCCCAACTCATCACGCAGAAAAATTCAAATACTTTAAGAATTTGAAAAATGAAAAATTAGGAAATGAGAAAGAAATCAAAAAAAAACACAATTCAGAAAAATTTATAGAAATTTAAGGAAATTTACATTATTTGTTGGCAATTCCCCTTAGCCGTGTATGGGATAAGTATACGTATATTACCTGTAATATAGGTAATATGTACCGGTATGTAATATAGAATAATGTACAGAAAATCTGTATAGTAATACATAGTAATATCGAGTAATACATAGTAGGGTAATATCGAGGGGGCATTCACTCTTAAAATCCAGGACCCGACTAATACGTCTATTACGCTGTATTACGCTCCGAAAATTTACAGATTTAGCCAAAGTCAGGCAAAAACGGGCAAAAACAGCCTAAAACGACCCAAAAATGAGTTAAATATGGAGAATTTTGGTCATTACCTTGGCCATTACACTCCTACTACGCATACTATTACGCCTTTATTACGGATAGAGTGACCCGACTAATACGCGAGTGCATGCCCCCTCGGGTAATATAGAGGCAAAATTGTTGTTATATGCAAGTAATATGTGGTAATTACTGGTAATATACAGGTAATAAGCCACCGCGTACGAAGATACGAGTGGACGACTACGACCTCCCGGGCATAGGCCCGCACCTGACGTTTTCACATTAAATGCCCGCGGCACTACCGTCACAGAGTGTTGACGAAGCATCACACTGCCGTGGGCGGAAAGGGTCGCCTGTGTCGCGCGGGCCATCGATTGCTGGTGTCCGAGGACCTTTCGGACGCCGCGCGGCGCGGGGCCGGGGCCGGGCCGGTGAGGTAGGTGCGGGCGGGGCGGGCAACCGTAGCGAGGAGGGGCATGAAGGCCAAGCGGAGCGGGCGCGCGGGTCGCCGGAACTACTTCGATTCGCTTTTATAAGGACCTTCGAGTAGTGGAGGACGAGGGGAACGCGATACAGGACGAGGAAAACGCGATACGGTTGTATATATATAGCCTCGAGAGAACTGTGATGCGATTGAAGTGCGCCACATTCTCTCCGGCCGGGCCCCGCGCAGAGTTCACTTTAGCCGCATGCATGCATGGGCGCGCTGCCCTGGCGCCTGGCCTGGCGCCTGGCGCCCCCCTATGGCGCTGCCCGCGCTTCCTGCTGCCCGCCGCTGTTCCCATGTTTCCCAGCACCTCGCCTACCTCCTCTATGCGCAGCACAGCCAAGCACAGCGCAGCGCCGCCGGCTGTTTCTTTATTATTACGTATTCCTCGCGCCTGCCTGGGGCGCCTGGCCGCCGGGCGGGCCGGACAGCGCGCGTGACAGCTCGGGCTGATTCTCCATAGCGTCCACACCACCGTGACGATTATTCACAGCACACGACAGTCCGGTCCGGCCCGGCCCGGCCCAGCACAGCGCCGTGTCATCCTCCTTTTTATTCACCGCACCGCGTGCCGCTCCGCGCTGCCAAAAGAATTCCGGTGGTTCTGCTGTGCCCCGGCGATCGCGCTCTCGCGCCTCCGTCCTTGTTGCACTCATGCGGCCCTGCCATCTTCCCACATAGGGCACCACCGTAGGTGCGACAAGAACGGGAGGCACGAGAGCAGCGGTCTTCGGAATCAGCCTGCTGTTGGAGAGGAGCGGCGCGGCGCGGCGGCCCCGCGCGACAGCGACAGCCGATGTGTCTGAGAGAGGGGCCCGGGCCGGCCGGCACCCAGCGCCCCGCGGAGGGGCCTGCCGGCGGCGCCAGGGTTGACTAACCGGTCCACGCGCGCGGCGTGGCGTGGCGTAGTGCTGTACTGCGCTCGCACACCTGCCCTGCCGAAAAAGAGAGAAAGAAAATGGGAGGAAATTCCCTTTTGTGAAGTGAAGTGCTGACCGGACCGGACGGCAGTGCGGCCGCGGCCGCGCGGCTCCGCGGTGCTCGGATGATTGACAATTTGATGGGTCCGCCTGGCAGTGTACTGCCGCGCTGCGCCGCGCGGTACCAGCTGGGTACCAGCCCGCGAGCTGGTTGAGCACAACTAGGGGCACATGATCGTCTCGTCACGCGGGCCGGCGACCTCGGTGTGGTCGCGCTCTCTCTCGCTCCACCACTCTCCTTCCTTCTCAGTCTCGCTTACCCTCTCTCACCTCTCGTCTCCCCCAAAGAGAGTTGCTCTATGCCTGCTTTGGAGCCGGTGCGCGCGCGCCCACACACACACACACACACTCAGAAGTACCGCGCACCTTTGCACTTTGATTGTTTGCCCTGGCTATAGCGTGCGTTGGTGCGCCTGGGCCTGGGCGAAGACATAACGAGGTACTCTAGCGCCCCTGCCCTGCCCTGCCGCGCCAGGCCCGTGGCCCGAGGGAGGGATCACATCACTCATACAAAATTTTTGTGCTTTGGTTTTTTATGTTTTAATTTTTTGTGTCGATTTTTCCTTTGATATTTCAAGAGATTTATGAAAATTTCTGTCACTTTTTGATTAATTTTGATCTTTTTCTCATCATTTCTGACGTTCCTAATTTTCAGCCTTTTGTACATTTGTTCTCCATTTTTCGTCTTTTTCTACAGCTTCCTTCTTGATTTTCTTCTGATTTTTATTTAAAAAAAAAAATTGGTTTTGATTGTGCTTGAGACGTGCAATGATTTTTCGAAGTGATTTTGCCCTCGGCCCTGCCTGGCGCAGCGGGCCGTATGCATGTTTGTTCTGCTGTTCACGGCGCGGCGCGGAGGGTGCTTCAGAGCACAAGGTCATTTCGAACGGTATCGACTCACTCCGCTGCCTCAGCCTCCTCCTGCCAGCAGCCCGACGTGATTTCCTCTTTTCAGTTTTTTCCTCTCTGCTGGCGGCATGGCACTCAAATACGCGCCTTCACAGCAGCCCAGCCCCGCGATGCTGAGCTTCAGGTTTCTGTTCCATCTCTGAGCCTCGCCGTTAGGTGCTCTCCTGCGCAGTGCAGTCGGACCGACTGAGCTCCCAGCTGTAATTATATGCTCCTCGCCGTGCAGGCGGACGGCCGGACGGCACGGCTTTTTGCAACTTTATTTTAATATTTTTTTTATTTTTGTATTTTTCGTGAATCTCGTTTATTATGTACTTGCAGAAAGTTTTCTAATGACGGCGGGGGGCTTATTCTGTGCTGCGCCTATGCGCTACAGCTCAGCCCTCCCCTCCCTCCCCCCACCCAGGTCCTCCGCTTCCCTGCGCGCCCTCACACATTCAACCATGCACTCTTTTTATATTCCCCTGGGCAAAACGATTTTCCCCGCACGCAGGCCTCGAGAGCACCCCACCCACCCCTGCCCTTAAATATATATATCTCTCTCTTTCTCCCTGTCTCCCTCATAGAAGGTCCTTTTCCCTCCCCGTTTAATATCGCAATATTAGTCACGTTCATTGCGCGCCACGCCACGCCACGCTGCCGAGCAGCCTAGCTCAGAGCGCCCCATGCCCTGGGCCGGGCCCGCCGCCTCGCCGCCGTCGTCGAGGCATTACGTGAGGCAATTTGAAACCGCCTGGGCCGCGCCTGCCGGCCTGGACGTAAGCGACTTGCGGCTAGCCGCGCATCCCGCGGTGGCTAAGCCCCCCCCCCCCTTTCCACTTCTTAACCCCCTCCCACTGCACCTCGCGGTGAAACAACATCCTACGGGCGTACATGTACATGCCCGGTGCGGTTCAGCGTGTAGTTTCGGGCAGCAGGCGGCGGCAGCGATGTCATGTATGCGGGCCGTGACGATTTCTGCACGCTTCCCCCCTTTTCCCCTCCTGTTCCTTCTCCACTTCACCTTCCTATTCCACCTCCACCTCCCGCTGGCGCCCGCCTCCCCTGCCGGCCGGCACCGTCACCTGGACCGTGCTAATGGCGCTAATGGGGCTCTCTGGTCGCGGAGAATCAAGTACAAAATCGGCAAAGTTCAGTCGACCTTCCCTCAAACCCCACCCTCCCCTCGGCCTCGCGAGTCTCCTTCTTCTTTGGCAGCGGGCTTCCAGGGCGATGTGCCCTGCCCTGCTGGCTTACCCGCCCTTTCCCGCCCTGCCCCGCCGGCCCCGGCTCGCCCTCCCCACTCTCCCTCTGTTATCGGATCCAGCAGCTTGCTTTACCGGGACCCCGGCTGCATTGCGCTGCTCCGCCCGCGAAAATGACATCGTCGTCGCCTTCAGCCCTAGAAAGTCAAAGCTGGTTGGAAGAGAGACTCGGCGCCAGCAAGCAGCACGCGAGCTCCCCCGCCGATCGAACGGTCCACTCGATGAACGTTTTCTTTTTCTGCATCGTTCACGGGCGATTCGTAGACGAAATAACGGTGCAGTGATCAGTATAACGAGATGCTGGGGTGGGGTGCTGTGGAACGGGGCATGGTGGCGGGTCGGGCCTGGACCAGGCACGGGCCCGCGTGACGCAACTCCTTGTTTGACTTTTCTCCCATCTCCTCGGCGCTGGCCGAGAGGGGGATCTCTCAGATACACAAAATGCGTACAATGATTTCTTTCACTTTTTTTTTAAAAAAAAATTCTTCTTATTTGAAAGAAAATTTCTGTCATTTTTGATAAATTTTGATCTTTTCCTCCTTATTCTGCCTTCTATTTTTTCTTCTTTTTTGTTCATTTATGTTCTTGATTTTTCTGATTTTGCTGTATTTTTCTTCTTGATTTTATTTTGATTATTTTTAAATGATTTTTTTGGGGCCGTACAGTGATTTTTCGTTGTGACTCCCCTCTTCTGGCTGCTCAGTTAAGTGCAAGTGCACGCTTCCGTTACGGACCACACTTTAATGTGGTTTGTTCTCGTTGAAATAAAACACGAGAGCGGCGTGTCGTTGGGCGTGTGGGTCTATATAGCGACAGGGCGGCTCCACCAGGCAGGCGGCAGGCCTGCACAATAACCATACGAGTGTCCCCGACCCGGTCGCGTCCCGGGGGGCGGTGGGGGCCCTGGGGGGCGGAGCTGCAAGCCGGCACGGCCCCGCGGGGGCACGCCGCCGCCCCGCGCCGCCCCGCGCCGCGCCGGTACAGTCGCGGCGAAAAGTGCAATCCCATTAGGGGGAGAGCGAAAAGACTGCCACGCCCTGAGCGCCGGCGGCAAAGACTGCGAAAACGGAATTTACTCTCGGATATGCCTGTTTTTTTTAAAAATATATTATTTATTTATTTATTTATTTATTTATTTATTTATTTATTTATTTATTTATTTATTTATTTATTTATTTATTTATTTATTTATTTATGTATTTATTGTTTTTTTTTATTTTTTGGAGAGTAAAAACTTTGAGGAAAACTTGTCAGGTTTTGAGAGTTATTTCGAAAATTCCTTTCATGTTTTGAGCCCAACCATGTGGGAGGTTTCCTCAAATCAAGCGAGTTTCTCGAAGTTTATCATTATTCCTCGGACATTGTTTTTACCGTTCTTTTACTGGGACGCGCAATGAACGCCACCGAGCGAAATGCGTATATGTTCTGTGAGGTGGTCCCGGGTATAGTTCCGCACCAGGTCCTCAGGCAGGGAGGGGACTAGTGCAACGCGGGACGAAACAGGACAGCGCCGGGGGGCCGGGCCAGACCATTCAACACCAATCTATCGTAACGAATCACCCATTGCGGATAACGGAACCGGCGGCCAGGCGCGCGTGTGTGTGTCAGGGTGAGTGCGAGTGAGTGAGTTAGTAAGCGAGCGGCCATGCCGCGTGAGCAAGAGAGAGAGAGAGAGGGGTTAGAGACACGTCCTCGTCAGCTTCCCTGCCTCCAGCGCCTCCGGCCGGCCCACTCCGCCCGAGCGAGGTGCGCCAAGTGCACCGCCAAGCCGCGACAAACGGCTTCGACACTCTACTCTCTGTCCTCTTCTAATGCGCGTCATCTCATTTCCTCGTTGCAGGGCCGGAGCCGAGCCGAGCGGAAGTGGAGCGGGCCGCGGTGCGGGGCCTGGCGGGGCCATGGTCTGCGGCGGCGCCGGCGTCTAGCGTGAGTACCAGGGCAGCAAGGTGATTCCGAACACCGTTTTGAGGTGTCCTCTCTCTTGCTCCTCGTGAGTGAGTGAGTGCCACAAGGAAAGGGCGACGAAACCAGTGTGCGGAATCACCCTACAGGGCGCCGGCCCGGACCAGCAGGGAGCAGGGCTCCTCACCGGGCAAAGGACCTGGAGCAGCGCAGTGGCGCAGGTCCGCGGCGCACAACGGGGTGGCCACCCCGAGGGGTCCTTCAATCAAAAAAAATCACTATGTACACCCTAAAAAAGCACGACAAAATCCAAAAAATGATCCGAAAAAATCAAGAGAAAATAAATAAAAAAACGAATCAGGAATAAGTCAGAAAAAAACTGATAAAACCAGGAAAAAAACAGGGAAAAAATCAGTAGAAATCAAGAAAATTACGAAACACCTGCAAAATCTGAAAAATGAAATTATAGTAAAGGAACCCTCGGGCCACCCACCCCTACCCAGCTAGGGGCGTAGGAACAGGGGGGTGCACATAGAAATAAGCACCCCACAAAAATGTGACTTTCAAAACTATTCAAACGGTACACAAAAAGTATACTGAAACCATAGCAGATTGGGACTACGACACGACACTTGTCTATACTTTAAGTGAAAAAATTGTAGCGTACCGGATGTTTCTTCTCACTCACAACACAACAGTGTTGCGGGTTTGCCTACCCCATTTGCCCGCGAGTATGCAATCCCGCAACACTGTTACGCACCCAAAGAAACACCCGTTACTTAAGTATATATACAAGTGTCATTCCCATATACTCATTTCCGTTCGCCGGGATCCTGCAGGAATACCAGTCCGCTGTCGCGGAGCGGAGCGGGACGTGGGTTTAGGCTGTGCGAATCTGATCCCGGGGTTGGGCGTCGGGGCGGAACGGGGCGGGGCGCCCTGCCTTCCCTCGGCACTCGGCAGCTGCCTGCTCCTCGTTATCGTGCAGAGCAGGCCGAGCAGCAGCCGACGTGCCGCCCCGCCCCCGCCCCGCCCCGCCCCGCCCCGCCCCGCCCCGCCCCGCCCCGCCCCGCGCCCCGCCCCGCCCCGCCTCGCGCGCAGCGCCTCGTCCTGATTAGATGCAACACTTCGTTGTCGTGCCTCAACTTTACTCCCCCTGCCCCGCCCCTGCGCCCTTTCCCCCACCGGCGCCTTGTTCTAATCAATCTGAGTTCGGGAGGAGAAATTTTGTATTTTATCTCAGGTGCAAAAATTAAAATGCCCACACTGAAATCTAATGTGTGATACTTTTGCTGAATTTTTGCGGTAACTGGTGTTTTGCGATTCCCACTCTAAAGGACATGATAACACCAAAAATGTGATAAAAGTATCAAGATTTTATCATTAAATTATAACAACTATATAATGCGATAACTTTTTATCACAAAAATTTCGTGAGAAAATTATGATTTTATCATTATATCCTGATCCTTTTATCACACGTTTTCTGGTTATCATGCCCTTTAGCGTATGGGAATCGCAAAACACCGGTTATCACATGGTTTTTGGTTAAAAGTATCGCAAAACCAGCTTCAGTGCATCAGCAGCTATTAGCATTCATGTATGTGGAGGAGAGAAAGTGGGAAGTGGGTGAGAAGTGGGATATTTTGATTGATACTCAAAGGCTGCAGTTAGTTGTGCGTTTTATTTGGCCTAGTCGCCTTAAAAAAATAGATGAGATCTTTTACAAAGTAGTATAGCATGTGGTAGCCCGAGAAAGGACTGGAAGGTCAGTTAGTGCTGTGGTCCTCAGACTTATGAATAAAGTTTGCAGTACTTTCTGCAGTTTATTTGTTCTAGTATTTCACTGTCGTTGCTGTATAGTTTGACGCTGTCGTTGAAATTGGAGATCTTTCTTCCTGCCTTCTCACGTTGGACCCTGCCGTGCAACATGACGGCTGAAAATTGGATTAAAACGACGAGGTAGGATATGATGGCGGCCAGAACCTAAGACGCACCGGAAGCTTATCAGTGTTTGATGTTGAAGCCATCAACACTGTGAAAAATACTCGTAAGGGTTACAGGAAAATTTTCCATGATAAAAGTCGTAAAATTACAATTTGAAACTGTAAATTTACAAGCACTCCCTATCGACTTGGATTTGAGCAACGAGCAAGAATGGGCTGTCGTAAATTTACGACATATTTTGTAAATCAAAATTACAAAAAATATCGTAAATTTACGAGAATATTTTCCACAGTGAAAAGGAAAGCAGATGCCAGGGAGGCCCACAGCTCGGATCACAGCCCTATACTTACAGCCTTGATCGTTGTGAAGTCGTAGTAGATGAGATCGAACGCACCGAATCGAATATTCTGCATTTTTACCTGGTGCAGAAAACCTCGAATCTGCCAAAATGCGCCAAAAACACACATTGGTTGTGGTTTAACTACTACGTGGTCACGCTTCCGTGTTGATCATATAGAATAAAAACGCACCACACTGAGTGTGAAAATCTAACTAACCACAGCTAATGTATACTACCTCTCCTTTGGTGTGAACATCCATGCTGGAATGTTGTGCCATCGCAGTCTGCAAGATGGCACATATCCTAGATTTCTGCAAGGGATTCCGCATTTTAGATTGAGGCACAAGTCAAAATGTGAATAGCGTTTGCTTATCTTACTACAAATCCAACAGTGTACGTAGTTCTGGTTGCTTGAAGTAAAACATGCACTTGGAAGTGTGCACCACTAAGTACCGAGGGGTAAGGAACTCTGAAATTTTTGTACACCTAGTAATTAAAGAAAATTCTGAAAAATTCAGAAAAAAATAGAAAGATTTACAAAACTATTCACAAGTTCTGGCAAATTCACAAAACTTTAGGTACAATCCTATAAAAATTCACAAAAATTCAGAAAATATGTACGCCAAAATTCAGAGTTGTTCCCCCCTCGCTAAGTACACTGTTGGTTTTGCAGCGCGAACGGCTCACCGCCGTGCACATCTGCTCCCCGACGGAGCAGGTGAACCCGAGCTTGGCGATGATGACTACGGCCCACACGACCGTCTTCATGTTCACGTAGTCCTTTTCCCAGCCGAAGCTGGGCCCAAAGAACGTGATGCTGATCCAGTTGTAGATGAACACGACGCCCTCGACGATGGTGAGGGCGACGGAGGTGAGGTGGAACCAGGCGTACACCCGGTTGGCGGCGGTCACCGAGTCCTGCACGCACTGGTAGCGCACCCGGAGCGCGCGCAGCCCCAGGCGCGTCAGCACCGCCCTGTGTCGCCTCCCTAGCGAGCGCGCGCGTATGGGGAGGCGGCCGGAGCCGAGGCCGGGGCAGGAGCCGGGGCTGGATCCGGGGCAGGGGCCGGGGCCGAGACCGGGGCCGAGACCGGGGCCGAGACCGGGGCCGAGACCGGGGCCGAGACCGGGGCCGAGACCGGGGTCGGGGTCGGGGCCGAGACCGGGGTCGGGGTCGGGGCCCAGCATCTCGAGGCACTCCTGCACTTCGTCGGCAACGGCCGACACCAAGTCGCTGCAGGCCGCCTCCACGCTGATGAACGAGTCTTGGGTGATGGCGAAAACTATGAGCCCCGGCACCAGATTGTTCCAGATTTCGAACACGCAGTCCAAGACATCTTCGAAGTTGGGTAACAGTGCCGCCTGATCGAAACATAACTTTTTAGCAGATGATAATACGTTAAAGGCGTTAAAGTATCAGCAGCTTGTACTGTCGTCAAGTTAAAAGTAAACGTTGAAACGTCACCAGTTTAAGTTGTCTAAGTAAAAATTGTCTATCGTGAAGCGTTTATAAGTTGAGTTCGAAAAAGAAAGCAGTTGCCCAAGTTATACGTGCAGAGTTCTGAAATGAAAGCTATAAGTAGAAGTCATCTGCTTTCACTCTAGCGTCAACGTAATTGTTGTTGTTGTTGTAATCGAAATTTTGAAGGCGTTAAAATAGTGACAGGCTTTTTTTTCCTACCGCCGTATAGTTTTACGAGAGTCCATCCCGAAGAGATCAAATTTCTAACTCCAATACTTTCGAAAATTTCAGGGATATAGGCCGTTTCTGCCCAAACTAAACTGATCCCAATTTGCGGCCTGATCCATTTTAAGTACAGTTACGCTATCTTCAAAGGGTTTTAAAGCTTGGGCATATTATACAACATTCAACATTGCCAGAGAATTGAAATACTTGGGCCAACTCTGCGAGCGCGTAGGTGATAGGGGCGGCCCCGAACAAGAGCTTGGCCACATTTTGTGCCCCGCTCCCGCTCTTCCGGGTGGTGCAGGAGTATCGGTAGAGATGCACGGCCTGGACCAGGAGGCAGAACTCGCGAGTTTGACGCACCATTTTCAACTGGGAGAGAGAAAAGATATTTCGCAAGGTATCTGTGTTGATCGACAACAGTCTGTGACTTTTCATGGTTACTGAAAGTTATTGAGATAATCGTGAAAATCGAGGTGAAAATGGTAAGCAACCCTACAAAAAGTTAAGGAAGATATTCGGGTCCCTCTCACCTGCATCACCAGCATCCCGAAGTTTTTGAAGATGATATTGAAGCCGTAGAGCGAATATATGTACACGACTTCCGGATTCATTGTGCCGATGCGCCCCGTATAGAGGTCGCACTGTTGAAAGAATGTACGGAAAAAAAACACTGAGAAAGTCTGGTCAATTTATTAACCGAAGCCGCTCCACGCGTGGAGCGCGCTTTTTCTGTAACTTTGGACGGAAACGTACAGAGATTTTTCGTACATTGTATCTGCTCCGAGACTCTTCACAAGCATTGACCAAAGTTTTTAATTTGAGCTGTCTGTACGTATGTGAGGAAAATCTCTGTACCTTTCCGTGCGAATATACTGAAAAATTGTAGTACGGACGTAGTCCGTACTAGTCCGTCCGTACTTCTCCGTGCAAAACAACAGTATTTTCACTGTGCGGTCTGTTTGTAGAGTTTTGCGAAAAATAAGTAGTATATCATTTTACAACAGAAAAGGCGCGCGAGACTTATTATATCAGTAGGCCTGGAGGTCGGAGGGAGGCGGGTGAGAGGGGTCCGTCACTAAAATTTCAAGTGTACACCGATTTTTCTGGTTTTTCGTGATTTTTCTTGAACTTTAATGATTTTCTTCTGATTTATGCTTGATTTTTTAATGATTTTTCCTAGATTTATTTCTGTTTTGTTTTTCTTTTCGATTTCTTACTGATTTTGTTTTAGGGTGTTCACTGATTTTATTTTTGAGAAAAGGACCCCTCTCGGGCGGGAGGCGGCGATTCGGAAAAGAAAAAAACTAAACCATGCGTACATAAAACATCCACGCAAATACGATCCTGCTGACGGCGTACACGGCCTGCGACGCGTAGGCGAAGCGCGTCCAGGCGGGCGACTCGCGGGGCGGCCAGCCGCTGCAGCCGAGGGAGCTGGTGAGCTTCAGGCCGGCCAGGGAGTAGCGCCAGTGCGCGTCCAGCACTTGTTCGCTGTTGCAGCCGCCCCGGCCCCGGCCCCAGCACCGCCCCCACGCCGCCGAGGCCCTCCCCATAGCGTAGACCTGGAGCCACTGGGCAAGACTGCGCCGCGTTTCACCGCACGCCACGCCTGGCCCGGCCTCTGCAGGGTGATTCCGCACAGTGGTCTCGTCTCTCTGTCCTTGTCGCACTCGCATGGGGCGCGGTCATAAGGAGCAAGAGAGAGAGGACGCTACTGAAGGCTGTTCGGAATCACCCGGCTGGCCTGGCCTGGCTGCGCGGCTGGTCGAATCATCTAATGGACGCGCGTTACCGTGTCCGACATGTGCGAGGTGCAAGGGCCGGGCCGGGCCGGGGTGGGGAAGCCCGTAATAAGCGGAGGCACTACAATTAAAGATTGATTTTTCGGGGCAGAAAGGAAGGTAGGGGGGCATGGGAGGGGTGTGTGCATATAGGCCCCTCGCGGGTTTTAAAGTGGCTGGCCGGGGACCGCGCCGGGGCGAGCGGTAATGACTTACAGACTGACTGACTGACAGGACGTTAGGGAGGGACGACGCCTGGCCACATCGACGTCACCACAATGGCACTCAGGCGCTCGCTCAAAGCACTGCGCGGCACGGGGCAGGCAGGCGTCGCGTCGCGGACGTCCTTGCGTGCGTGTGTGCCGGGTGTGATTCGGGACGGGGCGGGGCGTGAAGACAGAGGGACTTTTTCCGTGGTTCCGTCCTGGCCCGCGGCGGGCGCGGGGCGCGGGTGTATATAATTACTGCCTCCAGCGACGCAACGACCACTGCACGCCAGGCAGGGCAGGCCACAGACTCGACTCCTCGCGGTGCATGCTGGCAGGGCGGACCGCGGCGGAGGGGGGTACCACTTTGTAAAATCATTGTACCCCAAAATCGTGTAAAAAAAAATAGAATAAAAATACAATAAAATCAAGAAGAAAGAGACAGAAAATTCGAGAAAAACTGAACAAAAAAAAACGAAGTAAAATTGGTAGAAATTCAAAAACGGGGTTTAAAGGTCAATTTTTTAATTTTTTTTTAGAAAGTGACAGAAATTTTCCTTGAAAAATCGCATGAAAAATCAAACAAATTATGAAAAAATTAAAGGTACACAGTGATCACCTCCTCATCGAGCGGACCGACTGGCTCGCGCCCCTGCTGCAGGTCGTCCTGGCCGGCGTCACCTCCGAGCCGAGCCATGCTCCCGCTGCGCGCTGCGCTCGCGCGCCCGCAGGAAAAAAAGTGAAAAGCTGTGCGCGCCGCGAAAGATGATAAAGCCCTGTTGTTATATCGCTTTGGAAAGGAGAGAAGAGGTCCCGCGCAGGGCCCGGCGCGGCACCTGCTGGCGCTGCTACTGCTGCTGCAGTGCCGGCCGCGTGCGCGCTGAGCCGAGCTGAGCCGGGCCAGGCCTCGTGCCGCGTGCCCACCCGTGCTGTGTGAAAGCGCAATAATGGTACAATGCAAGCAGCGCTGTTTGGACGAACAGACTGCTGATTCTCAAACTGGACAAACGCTGCGCCTGCTCCTCTCCTCCCGCGCCGCGCCGTTTTGTCAATGGAAGGCGGCTTTTCCTTTTCTGGTTCCTTGTAAGGCCCGGCGGCTACGTGGCGTGCCGCGGCGGGCCACGCTCGTGCTCATGGACTGTACCGGCGCGGTGCGGTGGTCCTCGCCGCGGCCTCCTTCACCTCCACGGAGGTGCCGCGGCGGGCCACACTCGTGCTCACGGACTGTACCGGCGCGGTGCGGTGGTCCTCGCCGCGGCCTCCTTCACCTCCACGGAGGTGCCGCGGCGGGCCACGCTCGTGCTCACGGACTGTACCGGCGCGGTGCGGTGGTCCTCGCCGCGGCCTTCTTCACCGAGGGTTCCCACAAGTCTGGAAAACCTGGAAAGTCATGGAAAAGAAAGTGGTTATGGAAAGTCCGCGAGAGTCATGGAAATTGCAGGGATGGTCATGGAAATATTCGAGTAATGGGTACTCTCTGCAGGAAATATTTAAGACGCTCTGGCAAGAATTTTGATCGATACATTTCTTGAATTTTTTCAAAAAATTGCATACCGAAAATTAGTAATAATTTTCAAAAATTTGGTCAGAAAACTCATGAAAAAGTCATGTAAAGCACAAGGATTCAAAATGTGGAAACCCCGCCACGGAGGCGCCGCGCTGGCCGCTCTGCTCCCGACTTGATCCCGGTCCCGGTCCGGGTCCCACCTGCCCGCGCGGCGGCCCGGGCCCGGGCCTCCAAACGCGCCTCACGATTTCTCGTCTCGCGCGTTGCGGACGTGACGGTGGTCGTCGCTCTGGTTTGCTGCCGTGCTGACTGCTGTGATGCTGCTGCTACTGCTGCTACTGGTGCTGCTGCTGCTACTGCTGGTGCTGCTGCTGCTACTGCTGCTGCTATTGGAATGGAACACACTGTGAAAAAAAAAAGTGTGGAACTGCTATACTGCTAAGCACCTGCGGAAGTGTGCAACTGCACGTTTTCTAATGAGCAGTTGTGCAACGGCAAGCCGCCAACTCGCTAGTTTAACTCTTGCAAATGTTCAACAAGGTGAGCGCGCGTTGCACGGCGCAGTTGTTGAACGCACTTGTTATTGCACGGCTTTACCGTGTTGAACACTTACAAGAGTACAACCGTTGAGTTAGAGCAGGGTAGGCACAATTTCACAACTGTTGAGTTGAACGACTTGCTCCTTTATTGACGAGCTTGAAGTTGCGCACACTTGGTGTAACAGTGTGCTAATACAGCTGCTACGCCCCCCCCCCCCTTCCTCTTTTGCCACTTTTCCTTCCACTCGGATGAGGACGACGGTCAAGGCCTCCACGCCTCAACGCCTTGCTCCCCTTCCTCCAGCTTTAGGCCTGTTCCACGCCGCGCCGCGGCAACCTGACTGACCGGTGGAGCCCGGCCCGGCCCGGCCCGGCCCGCGCAGCCCGCAGCTCAGCCGTCTGATTCCGCGGGTCGCTCTCATCGTGCCTCCGTCCTTGTCGCACCTATGACGGTGTCCTAGGTTGAAGGTGGCAAGGCCCCGTGAGTGCGATAAGGACAGAGGCGCGGGAGCGATCTTCGGAATCAGGCGGCAGTGCGGAGCGGAGTGGGACCGTGAGGTGCGGGCACGCGCCGCCCGCCTTATCATGGGCATGGGTCACACCACACGATTCCCGCACCCGCTACTTCCTCACCCAGGAAAATGAAAAGTTGTACTCGCCACCATTAGTTGGTGTACTCTGGGACAACCATACGATAGACGAGGGGTGGCCAACTCATTTATTTCTGTGTATTTCTGTGTATTTATATTTACCCTGTATTTTTCTTGTAATTTTGATAAGTATTTTGATTAATGACTTAGTATTCTCATGTATTTCGTATATTCTTGAGTATTTCTTTTAACTTTTTTTTTTAAGGGAATACACTTTTCTTTTTTGTGTACACGATCTTTTTCGTGTTGGTCACCCCTTGCATAAAGAGTCGTGATCGAGATGGAAACTTTATGGCTGTGATCACTGAAATTCCGGTTGACACGATGGCATGCGTGATTTGTGGTGTCTGATTCATAATTATAAGGTAAAAATGCAGTTGCATTCTCAAAAGCTTGAGGTAAATGTCAGTTTAAGCAATGGTCACCGTAGCTAACAGTGAAATTCTTGTTAGTGTTTTGTCAGTATGCTACAGATTATTTTAAAGTCCTTTCATTTTTAGTTCCTCCTTATTGTCTTTCTTTATTAGACCATACTGTCCTTCTGCAGTCGAGCAATTTGTTTGTATCCCACGTGTTCTCCCTCTCCTTCCCTCTCTCTCTCTCTCTCTCTCTCTCTCTCTCTCTCTCTCTCTCTCTCTCTCTCTCTCTCTCTCTCTCTCTCTCTCTCTCTCTCTCTCTCCCTCTCTCCCTCTCTCCCTCTCTCTTTATGAAACATTTCTTCTCTCTTGCGCGCGCCGGGCCGGACTAGTGCTTGCAATCTCAGGCGAGAGGGAGAGGGACACAAGATGTCGATTGGCACTCTTTCTCGCTGGATGGCGAACGCTTGGCCGGGCCGGCCGGACCTGCCCGAGCAGCAGTGAGCGCCTTGCCGCGCTCCGGGTAGCCTGTCCCGCAGCACACGGGTGCTCCGCTCCGCTCTTGTTTGCCTAAGTACCAGGCGTCCCGGCCCAGACGGAAAGCCGACTTATTACGAGCGCCCTCCTCGCTCTGTCTCTCTCGCACTTATACGGCAAAGCCCAGGACGAGGAGAGCGCTCTTCGGAACAAGTTGGCAGCGACAAGGAGGCGGAGGCGAGTGTGGGAGTGTCGCTGGCGCAGCAGTGCAGTACGTACCAGTTCCGAGTTCAGCGGGCGCAGCGCTGCGTTCGTTATTCGCAGCCACTGACCCCAGGCAACGTGCCCCGCCCTGCCCTGCCCCACCCTCCCCTCCCCGCCCCACCCCACCCCGCCCCGCTCCGCCTGGAGAGTAGATGCGGGCCCGGCGATAACGCCGTCGTCGTTGCAGCTCGAGGACGCAGCGGGTTGCATCCGGACCTGGAGAAGAAAAAGAAGAAAACGAGAGCAGATGAGTAACGAGAGAAGAAAGTGATAATTACCGAGGTTCGCTAACGCATTGCGTCATCCGGCCCTGCCCCCCCCCCCCTCTCCCCGGGGGGGTCCCTCGGTGCCCGTGCGCCACTCGAAACCATAGCGCTCCCGCTGCGAGCGGCGCCCCGCCTCGCGTTTTAGAGCTTAACTTTCCCGCGCGGAGCAGCAACAGCGGCCCTGCTCCGCCCCGCCGCCCGCCGAGGTGTCCGCCGCCCCCGCCGCCAGAGTCATAATAAAACATTAGCGTAATTAATTCGACGGGCGCTTCGTTAAATATGCAGCACCGTCGTGCGCCTTGGCCCGCCGCTGCTGCTGTACCACGCCGTCGTCGGCAAAAGGATGACGAAGATGACAAGAGCGCGGGAGAGAGACAGAGCGCGCCTGATCTACAGAGTAACTAACCCTGCTGCTCCCGCCGGCCCCACGCGACATGTTCCGCTAGATTGCTCCCGCACTGCTGGTCACTGGTCACCCGTCCCGTCCCCGCTGCTACTCGCTACTCCGCACCGGCGCCATGGCGCGCCACCGCCGCACCGCCTCGCCACTCGTCATCCCGTTGCTCGTCAAACAGTTAGACTCGCTCATGGCGCTATATACACGTGACGGGCATGCGGTGCGGCAGGCCACCGGGCCGAGGGGGGGGGGGGGGAATCTCTCATACAAAATGTGTACAATGATTTTTTAAAAACTATTGATTTATTGTTGTTGTTGTTTGTTTTTTTTCCTTTTTGCTTTGATGTTTCTTTTGATTTTTCCAGAGAACAATAAAAATTTCTGTCACACTTTGATAAATTTTCAAATTTTTCTCCTCTTTTCTACCTTTTTACTCGTTCTTTACCTCATCTATCTCCACTATATACATAGAGGTAGAGAACGAGTATTGTGCTTGGTATGGTGTAATTTAGACCACACATAACTCTGAGAAATGGCAATACATACAGTTATATATTTGTAACCAAACTGTAGCATTTCGACCAGTCACGAATCAATGATAGAGGTTTTTTTCAAGTTTCTAAGCAAAATTCAAAGAAAAATAGAATTCAAATTACGACCCTTCGTGAACCCTTCATCGCCGATGCAGCGTTTTCACAAACGAAATTTAGCACATCTGCCTAATAATATACAACCAAATTCCACTATATGTAAAATCACCTTACTATTTAAACCTCCCAGTCACTTTCAGAACTATTCTTTGTGTAATTAAGAAGTAAACAATACATTATTTATTGACAAACATTAGAAGTGTAAACACGAGGTTATACGCATGCGCGAAACAATAACGCCATCTATTGACGTTCTGCTCAATCTCGACGAACAATGCCATCTAGTGACATTGGACTCAAATTACACCATACCAATTCATCTTGATGTACGGGTGTCCCAGAGTAACCCAGAGAACACACGGCAGTGTTGCGGGTCTGCCTACCCACTCCGGCCGTAAGGCGCCATAGCCCCTGCAGCTCTGGCGACCATGCAATCCCGCAACACTGCCGTGTGTTCTCTGGGACACCCGGTATACTAACTAGTAAAGAACGAGTCTGCTTTCTCATGTATCAAATTTATTTGGTACACTGATTATCTACTTGTTTTTTCATTTTTTGTTCATTTATCCTCGACTTTTTGGACTTTTCCGTAACTTTTTTCTGGATTTAAAATTTTTTTTTTTGATTTTTCAAACGAAATGGGGGTCGTGGCATGATTTTACGTAGAGATACCCCCTCGCTATCCATCCTGCCTGCTACCCTGTACTGTTGTGTCGGCTAGGACTCGCCGAGACAACACGGAGAAAAATCAATCATGAAAGTTCCCCCTCCCTCCCCTCCCCCCGCGGGTCGACCGAGGGCAATCACGCTCACGCAGCACTTCTCTCTCTCTCTCTTTATTTTTGTATAACAGATGCGGTGGCATATTCTGAGCGACGGGAGTTATGGTCGAAACACTAAAGCCTTTGCGCCGCGCGGTGGCTTTTTGGAAGGCAGGGTAGGGTGTCGGAACAAGGGGCGTGGCAGGAGTGGGGGATGGTCCTCCACACCACACCACCCCAATCGCCACCCCCCCGCCGTCCTGCGCCCCTTATTCGCGTTCTCTCCTCATTGAAGGGCCCTACATTTTCACAGCTATTTAGTCCTCCCTTCCAAGCCTTATTTCACCCCAAAACCCCTCCGTGACGGAGCGAAGGTAAAAGGGGGAGACTTAGGACCCCTTGCCTTCCCCATGCCCCCCCCCCTTTCCATTAAAAAAAAATCATCCCCTCTTGTCCTCTTGTTTCTTTTTTCTCTTCCTCTTTCGTCTCGGGGCTCTGGCTGGGTGCCCTCTGAAATAATGTACACAGCAGAAATATAGAACAGTTAGGGCCGGGGGGCGGTGATGGAGGCGCGGATGGGAGAAAGGGAATTTCAGGCGGGGTTCAGGGTGCGCGTGCGGCGCACAGACCTCAAGGACCCCGAGGCCCTAAGGACTCCCCTGCCGGCTTAATACCGAGCCGAGCAGCTCCTCTCGGTGTCACGAGCTATGTGCCAACTTCCTCCTCCCGTTCTCCTCCTGCCTCGTCTACTTCCTAACCAAATATTTTCCGCTCTGCCTCGCACTTATTGTGTCCTTTTCGGCCTCTTGGTCGTGACGACACGTCGTCAACTGTAATTTTTATTTTTGTTTTTCCTCTCTGTTCCAGGGCCATCCGGGCGTGCTAGAGGGCGCCGCTGGGAGCGCCGCGGCGGCGCGCCGGCGGCCGTGATGGACAGAGCGCGGTCACCGCGGGCATGAACCTCTACCATCACCCGGTGAGTGGCGGGGCGGGGCGGGGCGGGGCGGGGCGGGGCGGGGCGGGGCGGGGCGGGGCGGGGTGGGCGTGGTGGAGCAGGACGAACGGTACCGCGGGCCCGGCCGTATGAGCTGCAGGACAGCGACGACATGGCGACAGCAGCAGCCGCATAGCATGAAGCGGAGCGGCCCGCTCGGCCCTGCCGTCTGATTCAGATAATCACTCTCGTACCCTCTTCCTCCTTGTTCCACTCACGGCGGTGCCCCATGCTGGAGAGGGCTGCGTCCTGCGCCCCGCATGAGCGCGCGACAAGGATGGGAGAACGCGAGAACGCTCTTCGGAATCCGACGGCTGGCGAAACGAAGCGCTGACACATGCATGAGGTCCAGATGGAATTAACCACAGACGAGATAGAGCCCGGCGCGCTGCGACGCGCCGCCCCCCCCCCTCCCTCTCGTCACGTCTCCTCTACTTCTGTGTGTGAGACTGCTGCCATACGCCTGCGATAAAATTGCGAGCACTCTTGTATAACGGGAAGCACATGCATACCTTAGCAGTTTCACACTTGGCTTGGAATTATTATTCCCCGTCGTGGACGGCACGGGATAGTCTCTCTCTTGGTCTCACCAACCAAGTAGTTATTACCACCAGCCTCCAATTCGACATCAGCGACATCAGAGGTCATAGAACTATCTCCCGGTTGCCATACTAGTGTCGCCAGAAAGTCAATGAACCACCCGCAAACACAATCGAGTAAAATGTAGGCAAGCACGGCATGCGCAGATATGCAGCCCGCTATCACTGTAAAAAAATACTCGTTAGGGTTACGGGAAAATTTTCCATGATAAAAGTCGTAAAATTACAATTTGAAATTGTAAATTTACGAGCACTCCCTATCGACTCGGAATTGACCGATGAGCAAGAATGGGCCGTCGTATTTTGTAAATCAAAATTACAAAAAATGTCGTAAATTTACGAGGATATTTTTCACAGTGAAACTCCATGTGTTTGTCCTATACTTGTCTGCCTGTCTGTCTTCGCCATGCCATCCACTATTTGCCCTCGCGGGTCCCTGCCTCGTTCCGTCTCCGTCCCTATCTCCCCGACGGTTAAAGTGCACTCATTTCTTATTCGCGGTCGCGCCGAGCACTCCCATCCCGCCCACGTGCCGCGTGCGTCCCGCGCGTCCCGCGCGTCCCGCTGTCACCGGGAAACGCCACGCCTGGTCCCGCCGGGGGACAGACCGAGAAACGCCAGCCGGGTTTCCTGCTTTACATTAAATAACACCCGGGCGGCCGGGCCGGGCCGGGCCGGGCTGGGCCGCGGGTACAGCTCCGGCTGGGCTGGGCTGGGGTGTGTTTGCATTGGAGATTTGTACCCCACACCCCGCCCCCGCGCCCCACCGGAGCGTCTGCACCGGAGAGAGAGCGCTGTTCGCGCGGGGTGCTGTTCGGGGGGAGGACCCCGTCCCGTCCGGGGCCTGCCACAGGGACTGAGGGAGGAGGGGATCGGCTGTGAAGCCGGAGATGCTGCAGTTTTTTTTCTCCCCGTGGTTCGTGGCAGAGAGAAAGAGAGAGAGAGAGAGGGAGAGAGAGAGAGAGAGAGAGAGAGAGAGAGAGAGAGAGAGAGAGAGAGAGAGAGAGAGAGAGAGAGAGAGAGAGAGAGAGAGAGAGAGAGAGAGGGGAATGGGATGGTGCTGGTGTTGGAAGGGAAAGGGAGAGATGGTACGGGCCTCGCCACACCGCCACGCCCTCGGGTCGGGGGGGCAGGGACGGGGTTGGCGGGGCGCCCCGCCCCGGTAAACTGCCTAGCTGTCGTGCAATTTGTGCAGGAGGCTGGCTGCGCCTCGGCCCTGCGCCTCGGCCCTGCGCCGTCAGCATGCACTCTGCCCTCGCCCCGTCCTCCACTCCCGTTCCCAGCCCTCCTCACGCCCCATCCCCTTCAAGCACCACTTCCAGTTGCCGCCGCCGCCGCTGCAGCAGCCTCACTGCTGGTGGTGCCACCTCCCCCACCCCCAGCCCAAGCCCCCACCGTCATCGCCCTAAAAAAGAAATGTTATTTCTTTCTCCACTCGTAACGAACGGCGCTCTGCCCGCGCCGGTTACTAGCTGCGCCCCCCCCCCCCCCGTCAGCCCGCCGCTGCGCCACATGCGCTGGTGTACTTGGCGCCGCTGCGTACGTGTGGTTGCCGATGTCCGGGCGCTTCTGCGTGCTCCCTGCCCTGCCCTACCTCCCCACCACAAGCCCCGCCCGACCCGTGTCTCCAACTTTGCCTGAGTAATGGGCGCTTTCTCGCTTAAGACATATCCAGCCCCCGCCCCCCACGCCCCCTCCTCTTGAACCACTCCCGCCGTCCCTTCCGGTCTCTCGCTTGTCCACTCCGGGGCCGGAACCAAAGGCAGAGAGCTCGACCCTTCCCCGCCCGCGTGGGCCGTGGATGTGAGGGAGGATTGGGAGAGGGGGGGAGGGGGTGCGGGGTGGAAGGCATTCGCTCTTAGGGTGGCCAACACCCAGTTTGGGGTCATTGCTGTCATCCGAGGCCTCGGCGTCGGCCTCCCCGGCCCGGGGGGTCATCCATAAATCATGACGCAGACATGAAGGTCTCGGAGCGGGCGGCGGCCGGGCCGGGCCGGGCTGGGCCGGGCCGGGCTGGACACTAGGGTGGGCGGGTCGACCCGAGCCTGCGTTCTCTAAAGCTGCAGCTGATAAAATGTTGGTTGGTGGTGCCCGTGGTACGTTCCTCCTGATTGATGGTTTTTAATCTTTGTGTTTCACAGGCATGCGCCTGCGCCCCCCGGGCCTGTGGGGCCCCGAGCGCGAACACGAGCGCCCTCAGCAGCACGGAGGCGCCCTCGCCGCCGGCCCGGAGCGAGGACGAGGACGAGGACGCCGCGCCACCGCTGCGGCGTAGTGCTGCTGCTGCTGCTGGCACCCCCGCGGGTGAGTGAGGAGCTGCCGAGGGGGGGATCACTCATATAAAACTTGTACGATGATTGTTTTTATTTTTGATTTTTTTGATTTTTGATTTGGATTTTTCTTTTGATTTTTCCCGAGATAAAAAAGAAATAACATGTTACTTTTTTTAAAAAAAAATTGTGTTTTTTCTTGTGTTGTTCCCATTTTTCTCAGTTTTGGGTTCATTTGTTCTCGATTTTTCGGATTTTTATGCAACTTTCAACTTGATTAATTTTATTTTGATTTTTTTTGATTTTTTTTTTTGGATTTTTAAATGATTTTTTGGGGGCTGTACAATGATTTTTCGAAGTGACCCCGGCCTCGGGAGCTGCGTCCCCAGACCCCTCCGCGCGCCCCGCCCGCAGGGGGGCATTTTCGCTGGACGTCGTTAGGATTAGGGGTGCGAGAAGAATGGAGCCAGGGCAGCAGGGCAGCAGGCGAGGCGGGTGGCGGGTGCTTGCCGTCCCCCCGAGAGCGGCGCGGGCGTGGGCGGCTGGGTCCGATAGTTCGGCTCGGACAGTACGTGACGTGACGGGCTGAAGTGCCCCCTCGAGGCCTTCGCCCCGCCCCGCCCCGCCCCTCCGGTCGGTGGTGTGAGGCCGTTGAGGCACAGTAGTTGTTAATGGTCCGCTCATGTCTTTCTCTCTCTCTCTGCCCGCAGACGCCGCCACGCCGCCGCCGCACCCTGGCTGCCCGGGCCCTGCCGCTGCCTGTGCCGGTGCCGGTGCCTGCCCCTAAATGCGAGGTGAGTGGAGCTGCAGCTGCTGTCCCTGTCCCTGTGCTCGTGCCCTGCCCCCTGCCGTGCCATGGAGGGCGTAAAGCTCCTCACAGCAGGAGTCTCATCTTGCGCTCTTTTTGCGCCGCCTGGCCTGGCCCGGCCCAACCCGGCCTCTCTGTCCTCGACCTCTTCCTCCCCTACACTGCGCTCGCCTCCCTCTAGACCCCGTGCACCTGCAATGCCGAGAGTGGCAGGCGGAGCGCGCGGGGCTCGCGGGGCGGGGAGGGCAGCAGGAACAACACGACAATGAAAATGAAGGCTTAGCCCGGGCTGGGGGCTGGGGCGGGGCGGGGGAGGTCTGCTGGGGCACGGGCCGGCAGGGCCACCGGGCCTAGCCTAGCGTGCTCTGCCGCTGCCGACTCTCTTCCCTCGCCCTATCTCTCTCGCACTCATGGGCTTCGCCGTATAGGTGCGAGGGAGACAGAGCGAGGAATAAGTCGGCTGCCCTGGCATTGCGCCCCGCCTCTCCCCACCCTCCTCCTTCTCCCATGGCCCATGGCGCGCTGCTGACTTGATGCGCCCCCCTTTGCATCTCTTTTAGCGCCGCCCTCTCTGTACTCGTCCCTTCTGACAGCCGTCGATCCGGCCCCCGCCCCCTCCTCCTTCCCCCCTCCCCCCCCCCGCTCGTCGGCACCACCCCTACTCCCTCCCCCTCCCGCACCCCTAACACCGTCCCTCATTTCCCTTCCCCTGGTGAGCCGCTGCCGCTGCGCCCTTATCCCCACCTGCTGACATCTCTCTCCGTCTTTCCCTCTCTCTCTCTCTCTCTGTCTCTCACTCTCCTTCCTGCCGTCACGCTGCAGCTCAGCGGTCGTATCTGCAAATGTCACATAAAAGACGCCAAATGTCAAAATAAAATAAAAATTGATAATAAGCGCGTGGAGATCCAAGAGAGTATGGCTTTCAAAACATTTACTACCACTGTATACCACTCGTTCCATATTCCTCTGCCACAGGCCACGCTGCCGCTGAAAGCAGCACGCAAAGCCCACCTCCCAGGGCGTCGTAACGTAATGAAAATTCTTTTGGCCTTTTTCACACGTTTTCGTCAATATCTCATGAACTGTGCGAGATATCTTGACAAGCGATGGTTCCTTAGAGAGCTAAGATTGCACTTTAATTTCGCTACCTTGGGACTCTACGTGATCAAAATAGTCCTTATGTTGTTGTTTTTTCGAAATTAAAGTGACTCACGCTGCTGGTCAGTACAGGAAGGTGCCTCGTCTCGACGAGAGCGGGAAACAACTCTGAATTTTGGTGAATAGATTTTCTGAATTTTCGTGATTTTTTTGAATATTTATAAATTTTTATAGAATTTTTGTTAATTTTCACTTGAATTTTACCTAAATTTTTGTGTATTTTGCTGAATTTTCCTTTTTTCTTTTGAATTTTGAGGATTTTTCTTAACTTTTCTGATTTTTTTCCCTGAATTACGAGTTTTACATAAATTTCAGAGTTGTTTCTCCCTCGTCTCTACGTCGATGTATGCGAGTGATTTGCGAGTGGTCCTGTGTGGTGTTGCAGCGGTGCGGGTGCGGGCCGTGGGCGTGCGGCGCTACGGGCGCCACGGCCCGCTGGCGCTGGCGGGCTGGTGCCGCACGCTGCTGCTGCTGTTCCTCGTCTCGTTCGTGTGGCTGCAGCTGCACCTGGCGGGGCTCAACAGCCGCGGCTGGCGCCAGGCGGGCGCCGGCGACGCGTCGGACGGCAACGACTCGGCCGCCATCCTCGCCATGGTGCCGCAGGTGCTGCACAAGTACCTGGTGACGCGGCCGCGCAACCTCACGCAGGCGGCGTGGGGCGGCGGCGCCGGGGGCGGGGGCGGGGGCGGTGCCGGGGGCGGGCTGGGCGCGGCGGCCAACGACAGCCTGCAGCGCGGCGCCGCCGCCGCCCCCGGGACGGCGCGAGGCGGGCTCGGCGGCGCCATCCCCTCTCCGGACATGGACGCCATCAAGGCCGGCATCCGGCACTACAACGAGGAGCAGCGCGTGCTCAACGAGGACATCTTCGGGCCGCTGCAGCCCGACGCGCTGGTCGTGGTCGTCCAGGTGCACACGCGCATCGTGTACCTGCGCCACCTGATCGTGAGCCTGGCGCAGGCCAAGGACATTGACCAGGTGCTGCTCGTGTTCAGCCACGACGTGTACGACCCGGAGGTGAACGAGCTGGTCCAGGCCGTCGACTTCTGCAAGGTCATGCAGATCTTCTACCCGTTCTCGATCCAGACGCACCCGCACTCCTTCCCGGGCGAGAGTCCCGACGACTGTCCGCGCGACATGAAGAAGGAGGAGTGAGTTATTCTGCCCTCCCCGTCGACACGATTTGTCGGGTGAGTCAAAAAAGAACTGCAACCGTAATTTTAATTCATTATTTTTTGTAGGGCGATGATCAAAAGGTGCACCAATGTGGACCATCCTGATCTGTATGGCCACTACAGAGAGGCGAAATTCACTCAGACCAAGCACCACTGGTGGTGGAAAGCCAATCGTGTCTTTGACCAGCTTGAGGTGACAAGAAACCATACTGGTCAGTAGTTTCTCTAATCTAGGTTCTATATCTTTTGTTCCAAATTATTAAATGAGCCGTTTGTGATGTTAAAGTAACATGTTGATCAATATGAATTTTTCAGGTCTTGTCCTCTTTTTGGAAGAAGACCATTTTGTAGCTGAAGACTTTATTCACGTATTAAGGTTAATGCAGAAAACTTGTTCAACGAATTGTCCTCAATGCAACATTCTCTCACTTGGTACATACCTGAAAACCTACAACTACTATGGGGGTGATTCCAAGAAGGTGGGTATTAAAGTACATTTCATGCAGCCTTCTGTTAATAATGATGGCACGATCCAAGGTCTTCTAACTCATCCAGCATTGAAGAATGCCTTTGTAATCACTGACAGCCTCCATGCATTTTGGCCTTTGGGTGTGTTTGCTCTGTGTGCTTCCCTTGCAGCAGCTTCATTCCCTTACATGTGCGTTAATAATACGTACATTTCCCCTTCACCTCGTTTTTGTGTGTGCACCATTTCTATTCTGTTCTTTATCTCTCTATTTTCCTCCCTCTCACTTTCTCACCTGTGTTAAATATCACCCTTGTTGAATTGGATTGCTGACCTCATTTTACATGCATGGGGAAAAGAGCCCTCTGTTATATTTTTCCCTCCCTTTTCTAGTCAGAATTGAGTTGTTTAAAAAAAAAAAAGGAACAGCCAGTCTTATCTCATTGGAGAATTTTTTTAAAGATTCAGGTCTGTCAAGACAATTGTTTTTCTTTGCTTCACAATGTTTAAAAGCTTATCATAGGCTCCCAAATATCTAGACTACCCATACCCCTATATATATCCTCAATGTGAATATTAGAAATGACCACTGGTGTGGCACTGGTGTCTACAGGAGATGCTTCGTGCCATGAAACGCCATCAGGGTGTTTCAGCAGACTCTGTAGCTCCCTCATGGAACTTCCAGATTCTGCCTTCTCTCTATCAGCATTACCAAAAGGTAGTCAAGTTTCAGTAGATGTGCATGAGATAAAAGTTTTCTATGCTTGACATTCCTTGCAAGCGATAGACGTAAATATTTTGCAGCACAGTTAACATTGTAGGCAAGCAGTTTTTAAAGCGGTGTGGAAAAATTTTCATCCTGCTTTCTATTAATTAAACTATTCATGGACTTTCCAAACTTCTCACGTTTTTTATGCAAAGCACTATGACTATACTGAAGTGCTTTACCGCTTGTAGTCTAGCAATATTAAATGGATTTCCAGCCATGAGCAAATGACCAAGCAATTTTACCTGATTCATTCTTTTGAATTTATTTTTAAGAAAGAATGTGTAGTGGTTTTACCCCTTTCAAAGACACAATTACATTTTTGAGTCGAATTAAGTTTACAGATGGTTCCATAATGTTCTCATTCGCAAGTGGTCTTACGGTTTATAAGATGTGGGCCTTTTTTACAGGTTTGAGTGTTTGAGTGTTCTCAGCCATTCCTCTACAAAAATTATGAAAAGAAATATATGTATTCTCAGTTACTTACTTGCAAAAACTTGGAAAAGATAAATTTATTTGTAGTTTTCTTCTGAGGACAGCTCAGAAAACTCAAACCTGTGCCCAGATCTCACAAATTATGAGATTGCTGAAGTATGAGAGCATTGTGGTAGCACCTTATATACTATTGATTTTTGCTTTAGACAGCTTCAGTAACATCCAAATTGATAGAACAGATGCTTAATGCTTTTTGTTTTGTTATTTATTCATTCATTTATATCTTTTTTGTTTTTAGAAAAACATGTCAGCTCTGAGTGTGTGCAACCAGAAGCTGAAACATTTATTCCTAGTGTAATATTATTCTTGGGATTGCAACTCTTTAACTTTTTAAAAGCTGGATTTGCAATCTTGTTGCTATTGACTGAAAACTCAGTAATCTAGTTATGTTTTTTTTTTTCCTGCAGGCTGAAGTTACTCCATGGATTAGCAGTAAACATAATATGGGAATGGCATTTAATCGTTCAGTTTGGTCAGATATGCGTACATGTGCACAGTACTTTTGCACTTATGATGACTACAATTGGGATTGGAGCCTGCAACATACAAGCCAAAATTGCCTCCCACATCGTTTACATGCTATGGTCATGAAAGGCCCTCGTGTATTCCATATTGGTGAATGGTATGCGTTTTTCAGTTTTTCTTCTTCTTTTTGTGCTCCACAAATTATTGAACCTAATGTGTGTCTTCTCTTTGTAGTGGTGTCCACCACAAGAAAACCAACTGTGAGTCAACTGCAGTTATATCAAAGGTGCAGAAGGTTATCCTTGCAGCAAGCAGGCATCTCTATCCTTCCCATTTAACTCTCACAGTTACAAACACTCTGAAGAAAACAAAGCTTCGAAAGGGGAATGGTGGTTGGGGTGATGTACGAGATCACAAGCTTTGCCTGAACATGACCATCCCCACCAGATAACATGAGATGTTATTGCCCTGAACAGGGTAAGTGTTGTTCTTTATGTAACAGAAACAGGGAACATTATCTACCTGCCCAAAAAACACAAAAAACTGTCACTGAAAGAGGGTGCCCTTGTACCAATACTTTCATGTGCTATTTAACTGGTTTCTTTATCTTACTTATGGATCTGTCATTGAATTTTACATACCAAAGAATATCCCATAACATTACTGATTATGTACAATTACATACAGTTGAAAGTGCTCTTGGTTATACAATATTGCTCCGGTTTCATAAAAGTAAGCCCATATCATCACATGTCTAAAAGTTTTTTTTAAAGTTGTAAATTGCTTTCATTCTTTTTCTACCTATCAGCTGTAAGCCAACTGGGTATCCATGATGAAACATTCCTCACTCTCATTTATCCTGATCTCATGTTTAAGTACATAAAATATTAATTTCAAATAAATATCATGGAATTATTTCTTTATACACAACAGGCATCTGTACTGTAATTTTGGAGTTGTCTTATCCCTCCAATGTAGTTAGGTACTTGCTAAAGAAATTGCTATTGTAAAATGTAATGTGATGTATCTGGCTGAAGGGACATTGTTGATTTTCAAAAGTTTTTTTTTCTTACTACTTATGCGTCGAAGTTGTTCGCCACACTTTGTACTTACCATCTCTTACATTCAGCTCATCATATTCCTGTGAATACATATTTTATATATTGTTTAATTTTGTTATGATAATCAAATAATCTGATATTTACTTGATGTGACTTTTTGCATGTTGGGTAAAACAATTCAAATCTAGTCTGTTCTTACTGTCTGTCTTAAATTGTTTTTGTGGAAGATATGTCAACTCACTGCATTCAGCACTAGAGGCGCAAGAAGTAAGATCAAACCGTAATTTTAAGATATGATTTTGTAATTGTTATTACATTTTGAGTTTGTTAATTTGTATGTTGCTGGTCTTTATTTTTAGTCAAAAATAGGAAAGGCATCGCTCATTGATTTATTTGTGATATACTCACTCCATTTGATCGTAAGGTTTTGCATACATTGCTCTATGGAGTTAAAGAAAGTGTTATTATTTTAACAAGTGTACATTGTAGCTTTACCTTAATGTACATAATTATTTTTAAAACATTCTAGTAATTTTAATATATGTGCTGTGATGTCTCTTGCCCTACTTTGGTGCTCCTTGTAACTCATACATCTGGTGGAAACTATCAGAAGCTTGAGATCACCAACAGAATGAAGATCTATTTGGAGTAACTTATCCAACTATGTTTATAATTTTGATGTATCCTACTCGCGAGAATATCCAAGGGAAAGACTTTTAATATTACAATTTGGTTTCGATGATTCAACAAACTTTTTGTTCATTTTGTTATGTTGTTGATTTTTATTCACTGTTTTTTTGGAAGATTTTGCAGGTTGTCTTTTCTGCTGAATGTTTTCTTCATACAGATTTAAGAATTCAACTAAACAAAATTATGTTTGGTAGGATAACATGACTTGCTAATTTCTCCTTTGCCTCATTATACAATGATGACATTTTGTGAATGTTTGTTTGATCTGCATGCACAACAGTACCTTTTGTTCATGAATCTCCATGTTAAGGTTTGAAATGCTCACCTGAAGAGAAAACCATTAACATTCTTTACTTCCTATTGCTGTTTACTTAATTATTGACGTCCTAAGTAATTGTGAGCATTTCTGAAAACTGTTGATTTATCTAAGTCATCTGTATCTGTTTTAAGTATATGGACTAGAACTATCTCAGTACTTCCTCAGTGTTACATTGAGGCGCACTTATTGAAAATTCTCTTGTATCTAGTCAACATAATTTTTTTATTGTATTATTATTTGGAAAGAATATATTGATCTTATTAATTGGCCTATTTAAGTAATTTGGCAAGTGGAAATTACTCTCAATAAGTTTTTTTAAATGACAGTTGACGCTTTGCTACATTAGTATTTTCTGTTACCAATAAAACTTTTCTTTTTGCAAGAATGATGTTCCGATTTCTTTAGACTATCATCCAATGCTCACCAGTTCTCGTTTTACCAGTGCTTTTGATCAAGGAGGAAAGGGGGGAAAAAAAAAAGAGACAAGATACATTGAGATAAGAAATTGATTAGGTTTTGATCTAGTGTTTCTGTGACATTTAGGTTTATTTCCATATGCTGTCTACAGCTAGCAATGTTTTACAAACTAAACTCTTGTTAAACCACTCAAAAAACTTAACGTTGAGATATCAAACCATTTCAAAATATTCAAACAAGTTAGACATTTACAGCAAATCATTTCCAGCTGTTACATATCAAATACATTTATAATATCAAGGCTTAACAAAAATAATGACATTTTGTGATGATATGTATCATGAAGATGAACACTCCAACGCAGTTCCTACTTGTTTCAGTTGGATGCTCGTTGTTGCAGGTCTAAATTTTTGATCTGGATTCTGCCTTAAGGGTTTAAGAATGTTCCACATCACTGTTAAGAACAGCTGTTAAAGCATACAGTAATTTGAAAACTTTACAAATGAAAAGATGTACATGAATTATTGAATTCCTTGATTATACCACTGAAAAAAAGCTTTTACATGTGAGTCAAATGTTGGGGGACTTTATAACTAAGAGTGACTTCAAGTCACAATTTAAGAAATATGTTACCCTTATGTAAGAAAGTTTCAGAGTTCATGTTTTTATTTACATAACACCACAACATCCCTTCTAATCTATTGCCAATTTTAAAAATTAACATAGACGATGGGTTTGTTTAAAGTCCAGTAAGAGTTCCGTTTTCTTACATTTAAAATTCATTCCTACCACATCAAAACCAAGCACTGGTAATGCTGATCATGATTGTGCTTATGAATTACATTTAAAGAAGTTCATTAGATAATTTGAATAAATCATTAAATACCTACTACCTTTGCTCACAAACAGCTATATTTTATCAGCACATATTTACAAGTCCTTCAAAAAGACGGCAATGCAAGGCAATGGCAACATTACAGGAATGAGAGAGCTAGCATAATAACAGCCCTCAAGAATACCTACACCTCATTACTTTAGGCGTCCAAATGAAATAATTTCAAAATATAAGACTTTTAAGTCACACATCTATACAACACATATAATGGTAAGGGAATGATGAAAGGGAACTACCAATAAATCTGATCTGGTCTTTGTTGGGAGTATTAAAGTTTTGTTTTTATATGAGCAATACAACAAATATTTAAGCTGATTTGCAGAAAAGATAGTCATTTTTTGATAATTTGTGTACATCAATAACAACTGCAGGAAAGGTGCACTCTTCCAGCTCACTCTTATATCAAATTAAAGTCTACAAGACCTTATGTCTACACAGTATTTACATTGAAATTAAACAATCAACAATATGTTGATTTTTTGCGATTAAAATACAAGACATCAGTGATCCAAATAAAGGAAGTCCACAAACACCAGGAATGGCACATAAATATTGGTAGTCATTACCAATTCATTTTCTACAGTTTTCATCAAAGATTTTTAAGGAAACGCATAAGTTGAAGACAATTTATTTTTGCCAAATGTGTAATAAGTTAGATGACAAGTGATTGTATCATTCATGAGTCTTACAATTATACTGATAGTTATCACCAAAACGTATCCCATAATCATGAAAATGATCATATAATCATGGTTTTATATGAAAACCGCATTAATAATAATGAGTTTCAGTCAAATTTAAAATAAGAGTTACTGCTCACCCATTACTCATTAATCACTTCAAATGAAATTTCATGTTTGGGAACAGTTTTGACCTACAATATAACTGTGGTCATGACCACATTGTGGTCACAATAGAACTCTATTTGAAAGTCAAATATGTGTCACAGTCAATAAGTTTAGAGGAGACATTGATTGGAAAGATCTCTCAACTCTTTCTATGATGTCCAGTATAACAATGAAAAATGGAGCATATAATACAAAACTTGAGTCTTGAGCCTGTGCGTCATAATCCATTCTTCATTTCTCCAACCAACCAGCCTCCAGCCTTTTTACTTGAGATTTTAAGAACAGATGCTCGCTAATACTGTCTCAAAAATACTGGCTGAGGAGATAGCATACCCATCAATAATCATGGTTCACTACTCATCTGAACCAAACACAAAAGTTGTGCCAGGAAGTGAATTTAACAGTGACCAATTCTTGAGCCACACTAAATCATTAGAATTGAAACTATAAAAAACAAAATAATATCCTTAAGCAATCTGGGTGTGTCTGAGAATTTTTCCAATTTTAGCTAATATATCAATCAAAACTATTTCCAGCTCCAAAGTGATATGGCAGTTATAAGGGTTCTTCTGTTTACCAATTGTATCCTTGTTGTTGTTGGGCAGGTTGTTGCGCATAAACTTCAGTTGTTCCAAGCGGTTCCTGCTGCTGTGGATCATATCCCTGAAACACAACAAAGCTTTGTTAGAAAAATATGAGTTGTGTAGTAATCATTGGTGATAATTGGAATCTCAAATTTGTAAATATTTTGGTCAATTGTTGACGTTCTTAACACTAACATTAAGTTCATGCAAATGGTCAAACATTTGATTTTTTTTTTAAAAAGACAAATATCTTCACAATCCTACGACACATGCTCAGAAACTTTTGAGTAGAGTTATTGGTAGATAGTGATTCATCCTCATGCATATTGTGCCAACTCTGTTATACTTTTAAAATATGAAAGAGATAAAAGACAGGAGGAGAAAGGGTGAAGAAGATAGACCACATCAGACAAAAGCACACACCAAACAAACTTTTACTTCTTTTCACTCACATTGAACCGCTATCCACCCTTAAGTTCACTAAAATAAAGACACAAAGTGGTGGTCAGACTCAAGTGATGCTTTCGGACTTTTTCCAATTTAATGCAGCCAGAATTAATTATTTACCTGCCCATAGTTGTAGGCACCTCCACCGTTACTGTAACCGAATCCTTGTTGATTGTTGTTGTCAGTGCGGAATGGATTTGTGGGAGCTGGAACCAGAAAATAAAGTTATTGAGTGTACAGCAAGACTGATTATTTTCCCTCACGAGAAAGGTGCACTTACCACTCCCAGCAGCACCAGGAATATCCAGATTGCCACCAGCTGATGTTTGATAGGTAGCGCCGTAGCCATCGTTGTTCTGAGTCGCCAACTCGTGTAGTCTCGATGAGGACAGCGCTCTGCCGTGGACGAGAGTACATAAGATGTGTGTGTGAGGGCTAACGGTATACTTGTGATTACATGTTACATGACAGCCTCCCCTCCCCCAGGATGGAAAAGAAAGTCGCATTCATTTATGAGTGAGTCATGAAGTAACGGGAGGATCAAGGATACGGACCATTTTTACATCATAACTAACTCCCAACTGTCGTCTTATAAAAAGAAATCAGCAAGTGATGAGGAGTGTTGATCCCTGTAATCGTGTTGCCCTCTGGCGGCGCCCGGGGGGAAGTCCCTCACCTGGGTATCGGGTTGCTGGGCACGCCGTGCGGCGCCAGGTGCGCCGTCTCCTCCGCCACCTGGTGGGGGTCCTCGGTCTGCGGCAGGTCCGACACGAACCCTTGGTCCTTGCGGTAGAAGTTGATGAACATGAAGCCCGCGAGCACGAAGGCGCAGCACACGCCGTAGCCGCGGAAGGTGGCCGTGGTGCCGATGGAGGTGACGAGCATGCCGCCGAGCACGGCGCCGCAGCCGCGGCCGAGGCCGTGGTGGATGCCCTGCAGCACGCCCTGCGAGGACGAGCGCATGTCCGGTGGTGTGTTGTGCGCGATGTACGAGCAGCACGCGGCCCACACGGCGGCGTGGGTGATGCCTGAAACGCCACGCCGAGGAAAGGATCACTCATACAAAATGTGTACAGTAAATTTTTTTGACTTTTTTTAAAAATTTTTGTTTTCATTTTTCTTTTGATTTTTCAAGGAAAATTTCTGTGACTCTTTCAAAAATTTTGATCTTTTACTCCAATTTCTGAGTTTTTCAATTTTATTTCACTGTTTTGTTCATTTTCTCTCGATTATTCGGATTTTTCTGTATCTTTTATCTTGATTTAATTTTAATCCTTTTGATAAAAAAAAAGTTCAACGATTTTTCTGGGGCCGTACAATGAATTTTTTAAGGTACTCCCCCCTCGCGCCACGTCCCCGGCGGTAGCAAGAGTGAGCAATACTCGTGCACTTGACATTATATGGGGATATTTGAAGAAGGGCGCGCGGAGAGGGGATTCCTTATGAGCAGTGATGATAAACCTACCTTGCATGAACTCGAAGGGAAGCACCCACCACGGGTTCCTCAGCCAAGAGATGTACAGGAACCGAAGGATGTTTCCAACGAGGCCGAGGCACAGCACCTGGAAGGACGAGATTATAAAGGAGTTAGTGAGTGAAAGAGCCAGGCAGAGTGCGGGTGGGTGGAAGAGTTCTGCAGCGGTCGCTTGGCAGCAACCACAGGTGACCGCCGTACCGACGGGGGGGCGGTTCCAGGGTCGTGCGATTCAGGTGTCCGCCGTCCCTGGCCAACGCTGTACACCTATACATCGCGGTTTTCAGGAGGTCAGTACGGCGGTCACCGGCGGCGGTCGCCGCTGCACAACCCTTACGGTGGGTGGGTGTGGGTAAGTGGGTAGTCAACCGGGGCCGCCTCACTCGGAACCACATGAAGCCAACGCACCTTGACATGTCCCATCTGCTTAATGAGCCGGAAGCTGAAGAAGTAGGCGAATATCTCCGAGATGTGGTTGATGACGGAGGCCACCCCAAAGAGGGTCGGCGACCCGCCATAGTCCTGCAACAAGAGCGCATGTCAAATCAACGGGATGTAGGGTACGGCCGGGAGCACACGTACCTGAAGGTGCCAGAAGAGGAACGTGAAGATGAGCCCGATGCCGAAGCCCATGAACCAGGCGACGAACAGGAAGGAGGCGCACTTGAGGTTCTTGAAGTGCGAGAGCACCGTCACCCACTCGGGAATTTCCCGATTCGTTTGGGCGAAGACTTTCGTCTGTGAGACAAGAACAAAATAATTACGATGACGACTTTACAGACCGAGATTTCCACGTCGCAGCGAGTTTTTAGCAGCCTTAACAGCCCGCCCACCTTGCCGACGTTGGGCTCCTGGCGAGTCTGCGCGGCCGAGGTGTCCGCCAGCGAGGGCAGGTTGAGCTGCTGCGCGAGCTGCTGCTGCAGGTACTCCTCGCGGGTCGGCTCCTGGGGGGCCTTGGCCGGCTCCGCCACGGGCTGCTCGCTCGGAGGGTCGTATTTGAAGTTGATCTGCGTGGCGACGATCAGTGCCGCGCCCATCAGCACCTGCAGGGGAACAGTTCAGTCATCGTCAACTTAGCTAAACTCCCCCCGCAATCTCACCATCAAATGTTATTCTTTGGCTGACCGAGAAGGTTGCGAAGCAGATGGTGTAGTTTTTCTCCCGGTCCTGAGGGCCGCACGGGTGGTCGGGGAAGGCGGTGGAGTGGTCGAGGGCGATACCGACGAAGAACATGGCCAGCCCCCAGCCCAGCGAGCCGAACATGCGCTGGTGGCCGTAGTGGTCCGCGTCGTCGCCCAGAATGGTGATGACGGCCGAGTCGGCCAGCGTGATGGCCGGCGCGGCGAAGAACTCGCCGATCACCACGAGCAGCATGAGCAGGAAGAAGGCCTTCTGGATGTCCTGCATGGTGAGACAGAATACATCGCGTCAGCTCGGTGATCTTACGCGACCGTCTCTGAAGGGGTGAGCATTTCGAAGCCTACTCACCGGTATCTTGTACACGATGGAGCTGAAGCGAGGCGTGACCCAGTTCTTGTTCGTCTTGCTGTTGTAGTTGGAGGCGAAAGCGACGTCGTGCGGTGAGGTGCCGGCCGTGAAGTACGGCATGGCGGCGCGCGCCACCCGGGCGGTGCGGTCCTCGCCGAGGTGTGGGTTCGCCAGCAGGGCCTCCTCGTCCTGCGAGGGGGGAGAGGCAGGATTGGAGTGTGTAACCTCACCGTCACCGTCGCCAACCAGCCGTCCGATTCTGAGGATCGCTCTCGCGCCCCCTTCCACTCGTGGGCACCGCCCTAGGTGCGACAAGGACGGAGAAGTACGAGAGCGATCTCCCGAATCAGACGGCAGCAGGTCACGGCCCCCGCGCGCCCCGCGCCAACAGGTCGCCGGCCGGGGCCGGGGCCGGGGCCGGGGCCGGAACCGGCACGGAGACGGAGAGCAGGACCAGGACCGGAGCACTCACCGCCTCCTCCAGCAGGAACAGGGACAGCGGGGCCTCCCTCTTGAGCATGCGGGGCACCTCCGGGGTGGTCAGCACCCACTCAGTGGCGTTCTTCTGCTTGAGGCACGAGGTGACGGGCGGCTGGATGAAGCCCAGCGGCAGCGTGAAGATGATCCAGCACGACAACGAGCACAGCAGCAGCATCTTGCCCTTCTGCCACCTGCGGGGCCCAGGAGGAGGCTGTTATCGTTCCGAGTAAAATATGAACAACATGAGGAGATTTGAGCTTTTTCAGACCACGCGTGGTGTTTTGTCCCACTCAAAACATAACACTCGATTCCCGTCGTTGGTTGAGCATCGCCCGCACCACCCACTCACCTGTCCTCATCACCTCATACCGTACCCCACCGACCTTACCGTTACCCCTCCTCTCCCTTCTGCCACCGACGACCAGTCGCAGTTACCAAATTCATTCAAATAATGAAATCATATTTCTTTTGTAGAGAAATTTTGAATTTACATATCAACCGGATAAATTAAGCGCCTTACTATTTCATACTCTGAATTTTCGAAGAAATATTTCCGGCCGAAGTAACAGAAGGCAGGAGACCCCTGTGCGCTCGGATTACGTCGCCTAGGTCAAGCAGTTGGCGCCAAAAGTCGAAGCACATAGGTTGTCCGACCTTTTTTTGTCCGACCTCGAGTTTTTTGCGGCCGCCACCGTCACACGTTTCTTTTTGTCCGACCTCATTTTGTCCGACCTGGCAGTCGGGGTGTCATAGTTATTTTTCTGTCCGACCTCGTTTTCTCCGTCCCCAACGAACCGTTAGAGTCGCCTGCTATCCTCTACGATGCAGCTCGATTGTCCGACCTGATACTTTCCCTCAAATCTGAAAAAGTGCCTGGATTTTTTCCGACCTTGTTTACTCGGGTAAAATGGAGAAGGAATATGTATCATGGTCGGAGCATTCACCGAAAAAATGGTACAACACCTCAAATAAATTTATTTTAAATATATTTTTTTTTTAAATTGAAAAATTGGTAGGCCCCTACCTAACTCGCAACCTGCGAGCCCCGCCTGCTTAACTTCGGAGTTCTGATGGGATCCGGTGTGTTCCAGGCGACCGCCACCCCGCGGGCACGAGAAGTCCTCTCCACTTCGGGGAGAGTCCCCGCTTAAGGCTGGCGGCCTGTCAGGCCCGCCGTACTACCCTATTTAAACAGCGCCTTGAAGCCGTAGGTAGCATTTCAGACCAACGACTGGGCACCACCGGACCGCATGACCGGTCAGTGGGAGGTAGAGGCAAGGCAGGACGATAGAGGGGGAGAAAAGCAGAAAGAGAAGTTTTTGCGGAAGAGTAAGCGTACGGTTGGTTAGACCTGTACTGACCCGCTCCCGCACAGGTCATGGAAAAGCTGTTTACTAAGGAGCCAGATTCATAGGCCTTACTTCCCCACGAGGGACCACCCCCCGTGGCATGGGACGGAACTTCCTGACAACTCGCTTTCGCTGCCAGTGAAGAACCTACCTGGGAATTGAACCCAGGCCCCAAGTGCCGAGTCTCATGACACCCCGCGGCTTTCGTGGTACTAAGACCACTAGACCGTCGGCGATTCCACGAGGGAGCTCCGTTGAAATGGGGGGTTTCAATTCCACTCCAGGCTTCTGTCCTCGGAAAAATTTATATTCAGCAAGATTCGAACCTGGGTTCCGCGGCTCGCAGGACAACACTGAGCCCGCACGGCTACGTCGCCACGGTACATAATGCTTGCCCACTTGGGGTGACGCTGCGAAGAGTCGTAGTCGCCGACGAACCTGTACCGGTGGCGTCATCAGTACACCTGCTCTCCATGCCGCAGCGGCGCGCAGCGGTCCGGCCGCGTGGCGACATTGGTATGCACATCGGCACCGTTGACAGCACTGGGAAGGCCCAGGTTCGAATACCGATCACAATTTCTTTCTTTTTTTCCCCCTTTTTCTTTAAGAAGCTTTGTCTCTTTGCAGTTGCCCGAAGGGACGCGAGTACAGTGGATAAAAAGAAAAGGTAGGTTTTATAAATTAAGTAAAAAAAAAAATCCACAGTCCATACTGAAAGAAATTGAGACCGGTATTCGAAATTCGAACCATTCTGTCAATATGGAGTGTGGATTTGTTTTGACGACGGGTCCACATAGTGAACCCGCAAAAATGGGCGCAAAAAGTGTCCTCGCGAATCACCCCCATCGCGGGTAACTCGCGGCATCGCGATCCGCAACATGTACTTCGCCGGGCACACTTCCGCGGGGCCCGCGGGGTCATCTCCTAAGGGTGCCCCCACAATGTCTTCACTTGTCTTGTCTTCAGTTAGCTTCACTTGATCTTCACTTCACTTCGCTCCCATATGGCCCGGCACGACTCTTTACCCATGGGGGCGATATACACCTCACACAAAAATTCGAAGAATATGTTATTTTCATCTATATTTTTAAGAAATGAGAGAAGTTAAGTGAATATCAAGTGAAGCTAACTGAAGACAAGTGAAGACATTGTGGGAGCACCCTAAACGCGACAAAAGGAACTTGCACAACAGTTGACGATCGGCCAAACAATAAGCTATTTCAGAGAACGGGTAAAGAAGAAGAGCACGAATAACAAAAGCGCTTCGGCGCATGCGTGGGCGCCCCCCACCTCAACCTCTGGCTCCCCCACTCCACGTCTACGCATGCGCAGTGCGCTTTTGTTATTCGTGCTGTTCTTCTCACGGATCTCTGGAATAAATATTAGCTTATTGAAAGTCAACATCGGCTTCACTCAGTCTAATTCCTGCAACAATGTGAGTATTTCGAAGTTTTCCTACTCTAAAGGTATTGTCTGGAAAGACTAAAAGCATATTCGAAATCATAAAAGAAATTAAGAAGTTTGCAAAGCATTGATTGTCAGGTTGTATCAATGCAAATGCAGTAGTGGTCATGGTCAACTGTTTTTTAGGTTAGAAGGAATGAAGGGAAAATGGAGAAATGGACAACTTGCCCAGAGCGGCGTAGCTTAGTGGGAAACAAAACAAAGCAACATAACCTACCCATTGAACTGTTTTAAATCTTGATTTAGACTCGATTAAATCATAGCTGTATTTAGTAAGAGGTGTCTGTCATGCCTGCACATTAATTTGCATCACATTAAATGACAATTTTTCCGTTTAAAGTGCAATATTTACAGAGCGCTGTCTGCTTTGTTGTGTTTCCACGTCCCGCTCCGCCTCTCTGGGCAAGTTGTCTCTTTATTCAGCTCTTCTTGTTCACTATGAAATATTTATCTACTAACGCATGTTGAAAATAAATCGGATGGAGTATCTTTGGTTTCTTAAGTTGCTTGGGTGGAGCATTTTTAATTTCAATATTTAGCGAAATCAAACAATCACTTGCACTACACTCAATTAGTGGCTGACAATAATTATTACAATACTTTGGTAATTGGACTTACTAAATTAATTAATGTATGAAAATTTTTGAAAATTTGATGCAGTTGGCATTTCAATTATTTCAATCACATCTTGCGGCGAGGATTTATCATACCTTTGTCGATTGAACTCAGCCTGAAGAGGAAGTTAGCACTGGAAAAACAAAGGTAGGACTTAATGCCTTTCTAGGGGTGTGAAATTTTAATGCCTTTGCAAAGGCACGAAAATGTCCAAAGGCATTAAAATTTAACACCTTTGGGCAGTTTTTATGCCTTTGCAGGGGTGCTAATTTTTAATGCTTTGGTAAAGGCATTAAAACCCTTCTCGTCCTACCTTTGTTTTTCCATTGAGGTGGTCATGTGTTGAAGACACATGACATGTCAAGGCTACAGGCTTATGGTGGTTACATAAAGTTTTTAAATTTAGTCCAGAACATTAGTAACCCATGAGGCAACACCTGGTGTCCGTATTGATATCTCCTCCTAAAAAGTCTCGTTGCCTTCAATACTTCTAGATAACAATACAGAATGCAGAGCTGAAAAATTTCAGTGTTTTAAAATATGTTTCCCTCATTTGAAAATATTGGTTTGGAGATAGTTTCGTTGGAAATGAAGCCTTGAACTGGTTAAGCTGCTTTGAGCGGTGGCTTCTGCATGTTGTAGTCAAAGGCTAGTGCTGCTCATGTGATCAAATTCTCACGATGTGGTCGTGAGAACACCATCTACTTGCCCCACGCTCGGAGCATGAATGAACGTGAAGTTTTGTAGTATTGATTTTCTCGCCCCCCTGCTCACTGCCCCCGCCACCCCCTCCACTCTCCGCCACGCTACTTTGGAGGTCCGTAAGGCCCGTAGGCGTAGGGCGCGCTGCCATGCCCGGCCATTGCAGGTCAAACGCTAAGCGGTCCCCTTTAGCGGTCGGTCGCGGTCGCTCGTTTTAATTTTTATGTGGATCTTTGAAATGTGCGAGAGTGCCGCATGATAATGGCGAGGCCGTTTAGGAATAACAGCTCATTTTGCCACCTTTTAATTTAGCAAGTCCGTCGAGAAAGGGGGGTTTCTTGCGGCCGAACCATAGGCATGGAATATCGACTCCAACCCTACCACAGCTGTTGGTCGTAGGGGTAGGAGGGGGTGCGATGTAAAAAGTGGTGGGGTGGGGGGGGGGTGGGGGGTGAGAGGGCCCCCTGGTCCAGAGCTGACTTCCTACGCTGATTGAACTGCACTGCCCGGATTCTGAAGCTGTCACGCACGGCGCCAGGGACAGTTGTTGTGAAGGGTTATTGTAGAGAGAGGGAGAGAGAGGGGGGGAGGGGTCGGCCCGCAGAGTGGAAAAGAGCTCTCAGAGGACATCCGCCAAAAAGGACTCTCCCCTCCAAACCCTTCCCTCTATCAGATTCACTATCGCTCCCCCCTCTCCTCAACCATATCCCGTTTTCTCTAGGCAGGCCAGTAGCTTCTCGGGTGCTCCGTGGTATCGTGGTCGACGTACAATGCGCCTTAGCCGTATTATAATGGCGTTAAGTTATTTTTTGGGGGGGTAACCTTGAAGTCTTCCCCTCACATCTGCAGATGGCTCCCTCTCCCGCCCCGCGGTCGCCGCGACACCTCACGCCGCTCCGCGCACGCCTCTCACCCGCCGCAACCCGTCAATATCACCTCTCACAAGTGGGGGAAGAATAACAAGAAAGAAAAGCACTGACTCACCGATCGGCGAGGGTGCCCCAGAAGGGCGCCGACAGGAACTCGACGAAGGGCCTCGAGCCGATGAGCAGCCCGCACTGGCCCGGGTTCATGCCCATCTGCTTGAAGTAGACGCCCATGAGCGGGAACAGGGAGCCGAAGGCGGCGTAGAAAAAGAAGTAGAACGTCTTGACCATGAGCAGCTCCTGGTCCACGGTGCCGAAGAGGTACTCGAGGATGTCGGAGCGGCCGCGGATCTTGTGGGTGGCCTCCTTGGGCTGCGGGTAGCGCGACGGATCCACCTCGCCCAGGGCCTCGGGGTCGACCATGGGCCGGGCCGAGCTGCCCGTCGGCGCCATGGCCATGCCCTGGGGCATCCCCCTCTGCATGTACCCGTCGTCCGCCATGTTCGCCTCGCGGACCTTCGCCTGCTACGCGCGCGCGCCGAGCTTGCTGCCTGCGGCCTGGCCTCCCGCTGCTGCTGCTGCCTGCCCGGGCAGAGGCGCCCACCACGGCCGCCCCCCGCCCGGCCCGCCAGGCCCGCCCCCAGGACGATCGATGCCGGGCGGGTGGCCTACTGAGCGGGGGCAGCAGCGCCACGGCCGCGCACGGCCCCGTGGACGCGTACGAGGGGGACGTTTGAATTTCGCGGAGAAAACTTCCTTTCCGCTTGGATCACGTCAGGCTAACTTTGCCGACTCCCCGCGTGGATTTTGTACGACGCTTTCCATAGGGGACAAGCCCCCCAAAAATTGATGCTCCCTTGCCCTTTACTCTGGGAGGTCTCTTGCCCGAGCTGGACACGACTTGAGTCGAGAGTCGAGGTTAATGTCATGCATTCTCGCACTTAAATTTTCAACTCAGTAGATCCAGATCCAGCAGCCGCTCTTTGGATCGTAAATGACCCAGTCGCCTCTCGCCTCCCGGCCGTCCCTCCGCCGCTGCCGCGTCGCGTCGGCGTCGTCCAGGTCTCGGTGAGGAGGGAGTTTGCGGGGGTGTGTGTCTCGCGGCCCGCGGAAATACCCCGCGGCTCTGCGTTCGCTGCCGCTGGTCTGGGGTGGCGTGGAGTATGGACCTCCAGCCGCTAGCCACCCCCTGCCCTCGGCCCGGCCCGGCAGCGTCCTCGTGACGGCGTGGCGCTACGTCTCTCAGCAGGGGGTAGCGCGGCTATTTTAGGGAGTAGATACCTCTTTTGCCGCCGCCCGACCCAAACCCCAAACCCCGACCCCGACCCCGACCCCGACCCCTGCCACCGCGGCTGCCGCGAACGGACCGGACCGCGTGCGGTAAATGGGAGGAACGGGGCCGAGGCGGGGCGGGGTGGGCCGGGCCGGGCCGGGCCCCCTATTCGTGTGTCTCGTACCGCCCCGCCCCGCCCCGGGCCGGGCCCCTTGCTCCCACATCACATTTGGCATTCCCCATGACAGGTCTCTCTCCGCTCCGCTATCCCACGGGTGCCCCGCGGGACGGGGGCGGGGGGAGGGGGTGGGGCACGCGAGACCCTGCACCGCCCCGCCCTGCCCCGCCCCGCCCTGCCCCGCCCCGCCCCGCCCCGCCCCGCGGCCCGACACCGCTTGGATATATGATCGTTCACTGCCACCCGGGCTGGGCTTGGGGTCCGGCCCGGGCCCGGCCCGCGCCCGGCCTCCCCATCACTTCCTCGCTCCTCCATCGGGCATCGCACGGTCTGCTTATTCGGTGAAAAGTGACTGTGGCTGCGGGGGAGTGGGGTGGAGAGTAGTTTCCCCACTTTGTTTCCGGGACGGGGCCGGACGTCCGGGTCCCGTTCCGGGTCCGGGCCGTTCGAGAAGGGAGGAGAAAAAAGTGCTGAAAGGCGGCGGAGAGAACGAACGGGACGGGGAGGAGCGGGGCGACTACCGGAGATATTAGCGTCCGGCTTGCCGCCTCGTCACCCCGCCCGCCCGGGGCCGGGGACCGCCGGGGACCGCCGGGAGAGCGCGGGTATGAGCGTTGTCCTTTGAGCGCCAAAGGGGCGCCCCGCCCCGGTCGAGTCGGGCCTGCGGGCCGCTCCGGGCCCCTCGAACGGGTCGGGGGGCTCGCCGGCCCCCGCGGCCCCCGCACCCCGCACCCTCGGGCCCATCGCCACCCCGGTCTCCTCTCTCTCCACCCTCCCCTCCTCCTCCTCCAATAAATTACCGACCCGTTTTTTTTCCCCTCCATTCTCCGCCTGGCCCGGCCCCAGCCCCGCCATGCCCCGCTACTGAACCCCTTTCTGCTCAGTCTGTGCTTTACTCACTGGGGTACGGCCTGTCAGCGCCAGGAGGCCCTGCAACGCCTCGGCTGCGCCCCGCGCACGACTGACTCCCTGATGGCGTGGGCACGCTGCCCTTATAGCGCTCTTATAGCGAATGCAATGTCCTGTCCGGCTGCCCCGCCCTGCCCTGCTCTGTCCCGACGCCTTACTTACTCTCACCACCCCATCGTTCGGCACGGCTGCTGTAACGTAATTCCTCGGTCGGCTCTCTCGGATCCCAATTTTCCCTCCCTCTTGTGTTTCCTTCGACGTTATGGCGCCATTTTCATCGCCGATAATAAGGCTAACGTATCGTGTGTTTCTTTCCCGACACCTTTCGGTTACTGAAAAAAAAAAAAGTTCCATGACAGTTGTCGTAAAGTCTCGAATTCGAGTTGTATATATATTGTCAGATGCAACATGGAATTTTACCATACTTTGTAAAGTAAAAGTTTACAGAAAAAGTCTGAAAAAATAGTCAGATGAAATGTGTACTTGTAATTTTAACTTGCTTGTATAGTAAAATTTTACAGAAAAATTCTTGGCAATACCACTACTCCGGGACTTTTTCTGTAAAATCTCTCCAATTTTTTCTAGCAGTGTAGTTACGAGACGAGTATCATGTGACAAGAATTTGCTCTCGTAAATTTACGACTGTGGTCCTCGATCTACGACTCCGTGTCGTAATAGTCAAGTATGAAAAATATCGTAACTTTATAACAAACTCCCTCTCTTTGCTGCTTGGCCTCCTTCACTGTGTGTGAACAAAAAAAAACAGCACCTGGGTCTCTTCGCTATCGATGCGGAAGCCGGCGGAGGCGGAGTGAATGTGTGGGGCGTATTGAGAATGCGGATCGGAGGGAGTGAATCGGCGGCTAACGCTACCCCGCGCAACCCTGTACCCGCGTGGCCCTGCTTGCGTGACACCAAAGCTCCAGTTCTCATACCAGCACGCTTTTTTTTTGAGGGGGGAGGGGACTTACTTACACAACAACTGTCACATGTTTTTCTTCCCCCTCCGATTGTCTCTGTCAAAACAACACCCCCTTTGAGGCTGCTGCTTTCCCTTCCCGATGCCAGTGCGCGGCCCCGGGGCCCCGCTTGCCCCGTCCCGTCCAATACGATGCTCTCCCGTTGCGTCCCACTTCCACTTCCCATCTCTCCCCGAATAATTAAATTCCTGGTGCTTCCTCGCTGCCCGCCCCGGCCCTCCCGGCCCTCACGGCCCTCCTCCCGGCCCGCCCGCCGGGCCGCTGCTAGGGCACCGCGCTGCTGCCGGTCAACACACGACACCGCGTCGTCGCCTCGCGTCGCGCCGCTCGGCCCGCACCAAAGCCTCGCTGCTCGCGTTATCGGCACATTATCCGCGTGCCGCCCACAGTATATACTCGTCAGAGATATTCTCAACTTTGCAAAATTTCATACACTTGGCTTTGCTGAGTTTCTGGTGTTCCATAGCAAAAATGTGTATATTTTGCTTGCTCGCGTGTGTTTCGTGCTTGGCGTTATATGACTGCAAAGCAATCTCCTTTATCTCATCCCTCCACGGTGTGCTTGCTCGCCGGTGCCGGGGCCGTGTACCGTCGTCTTTTAGCGTCGCTTCCCGGAGGGGTTTGGTTGGATCACGATGTTTGATGTTCAGCAAAGGCAGAGTGTGCAGAGCTCTCTATTCAGCTAAAGCGAACTTGCATCGGGTCGTGTCATTCCGCGAAAGCCGCGGGCGCTCGCGACGGGGCACGGGGCAGGGCGGGCAGTGAAGCGAAGGCCCCGCCGGGCCCCGCCCTCCGCCGTCCTGCACTGGACGGGCATCAGAGGCCCATGTAGAGTCGGAAAACGAGTGGGAGTGAAAAAGCCTTGGAGCGAACGTCTCCCTTCCTGTCGCACGGAAGTTCTTTACCGCGCAAAGCTTGAAGGTAATTCTCCTCGACGTAATTTACCATACATTAGAGGTAATTTATTGAGATAGGTCTTTTCAGGGTCTTTTAGAGGTAGATCGAAAACGCTTATACAGTTCCAGATGTCTTATTCTTGGAGGTGTTAGAGCCATCCGCCTTCGGCATCACCTGAGCGCCACACCCTCCCGGCCCCGAGGGGTGTTAAACCGCTGAGATTGCGTGGGTATGCGTGTGATCATGCTGATACGACTGGCGCTGCTGCCGTGCCTGGGCCCGGCCGGCGCGGGCGCCCTGGCCTGGCCCTGGTGGTGTCGTGCTGCTCCCCCCTGCCGTCCTGGGAGGGCGCTGCCCGGGCGTTGATAGCTACCCCTCCCCCACCCCCCACCCCTCCAACCCTAGCCCTCACGGAATGTAGTGGCCTCGTAGGACCACTTCAATGTCCTCCGCTCACACAGCCTGTGGTCGGGCAGCCCGCACGCAAAAGAGAGAGGGTAAGCTGGTTTAGCAAACACGTTTGCTGCCATATGGCAATAACAAAATAGTTAAGCTACCACTGACTGACAACCTTTACGCCAATCTATCAAAATAAAACTGTTTGTTTTTTTAAAATATTTTTTAAAATCTATATTTTTATATTTTGTTGTTGTTGTTGCTAATACACCGAACAGTATTATTTTTTTGTTAATATTTTTGTTTCGTTTTTGCGAAAGGTCGCTAAATAAAACATAAAATATTTTTCAGGAATTTCGAAAAAGTTAAGTGGGGTAGCTAAATTATTATGCTGTTACCATAGTCGCAAACGTGCTTATGGTTTCTTTCTTTCTTTCTTTCTTTCTTTCTTTCTTTCTTTCTTTCTTTCTTTCTTTCTTTCTTTCTTTCTTTCTTTCTTTCTTTCTTATATTTATTTATTTATCTATTTATTCATTTATTTTATTTTTTGCGTGCGGTGGGTGTGGCTTGGCCACGTGGTCAGCAAGGCTGTCCTGCCCCTGGACCGGGACCAGGAAGGACCCGGGCCGGGGGCCGTTACGGAAGCCGAGAGAGGCGCGGCGAGGCCAGACCGAGTGAACGGTAAAGTTGGTACAGAGTGAAAGGGAGTTGGGGTCGGGGGGTGGCGGGCGGCAGCAGTTTACGGGATGAGGATAGGATGGGGTCCCGTGGCCGTGCAGGGTGCAGGCAGCAGGCAGGCAGGGCCGGGGGTTGGCCAGGCGGCCGTACCGCGCCGGTGGCGCGCCCTGCCGGCTGCGTGGCCCGACGGGAGCGCCGCCTGGGCCGGGCCGGGCCGGGCCTCCTGGCCTTCCCCACGGCGCAGTCGTCCGTTGGCAACGCGTGGCGGCGGACGGGACGGGACGGCGAGGGCTCTCGGCGCAACACTACGCCTCGCCTCGCCGGCGCACTGGCGGCGTCGGTTCCTCCGCGCCGCCACCCTGCAGAGCGACTCCACTGCCGACTGCCGGCACTATCGTCGGCGTTTTCCTCGAGTGCGAGAGAGAGAGATAGCATCCTTTTCAACCCCCGCGGTAGCCTCCTTGAGAGCGAGAGAGACAGAACGACGAGTGCCGGCAGCGGAATCGGTCTGCTGCTCCCCCCTGCGCACCTGCGTGCCCGTGCGGCGCGGCCCCGCGGCCTCGGCGGCGAACATGTGAGGAGGCCGTCGGGAGTGGCGGCCCCGGGCGCAGCCCAGCCCGGCCCGGCCGTGACCAGCAGGAGAGAGGAGAGCGGCCAAGACCCTTATTCGACCTGTTGAGTACGTGTTGAGCTTCTTCGACTTATGTATGTTTGTGTGTGTGTGTGTGTGTGTGTGTGTTCGGGTCAACTGACTTGGACTTCACCACTCTAGATCAGAGATCGTATTGGTGATAACTTTTTCGCGCAAGGGGGCGTTCAATTATGAAGAAATAAAAATGATCATTTGACTATTTACCTTGCCTGAGGGTGCGACAGGCGACAGCCCGGACAGCCCCTAGAGTAGGCACACTCTGGGAACACAAATTAAGACTAGGTAAACACTCCTCTCAGTACAATATACACGCAAAAAATAATTCGCGTCTGAGTAAAAAAATAAATAAAAATAGGTGTACTAATTTTTTAGCTAATAGGTGGAGCTACTTAAGCTACCGTGCTTATTTTCTTGCCACCCTGATATTTATTTTTACGCTATTTTAATGTTCTAGCTCTAGAGCAGTTTTTTCACATCTAATTTCAGCTATAAGTGATTTTTTTTCCGTGTACAAGAAAAGAATAATATTCCCTAGATTTGAATTTCTAGTATTTGAAGGTGGTATCTGTCAGAACAGACCGCGTAGTAAATTTAGGGTCGATCAGATTGACGTTTGTATGCCATTTCTCTGTATGTGAACTTTTGACACATGGAGTTCCACTCAGTAAACTGCAAGCAGAGAGTCGCGTGACGGCTCTATCGCATTAGTCGCAGCGTTATTCTCTTTTCTCGGGGTCATCGCGCCCAAATACGACTCGCAAAGGAAACTCTCCCAAATATACGCTCGCCCTCCGTCTGACTTGTAGTAGCAGGAGAAAGCTTTGTTTTCGATGCAACTGGTATGGCAGTTGTAATGCTTGGAAATCAAGCTTGCGACGATCCAAACAGTTATTCTCAATAGAAGACTCTACTCTTATGAGACGCCCTACTGGGATGTCGACCATATACAGTTTTGCTGGACCCCCGGTGCGCCTATAGGGTTTCTCTGCAATATTGTGAAATTTATAACACCGCCGTTTCTTGTCTCCTACCTCGATTTCGCACTCTCGTTGGGGTCGCGACCCGGCGCAGCAGCGGTACCGACCCTGCTGTTTACTCGCGCAACGTAATGTCCAGTCCCGCCCTTACAAAACGAAATCATTCCGAAACTCGTCCTGGACGGTTCCAAATGTATTCCGATGGCCGCGGACAGCTCCGAATGTGTTCCAGGACAGTCCGTTTAGAGCCCGAGTCCGACCGAGGACAGTCCGGTCTAAGCCCGACGCAGCCAGGGCAGTCCGGTCTAAGCCCGAAGCAACCAGGACAGTCCGGTCTAAGCCCGGCGCAGCCAGGGCAGTCCGCAAGTAGTCCGGTGATAAGCGGGCTGCCCGGAGACAGTCCGAGCGACCGTCAACGGGCTGCTCCCGGGCTGTCCGAGAACGGCGTGAACTTGGATGTATTTCTTTGCACAAGTCCATGTTATCTTTGCATATAAAGGCGTTACATCTTTTACATGTAGCAGCATACCTCAGTTAAGAAATATTTAACGCATAATCTGTCTCGCCACGTAAACACTAAGCATCGTGGTGCCACAGGTGATATGACTTTTGAATATACGCACTTTTTGCACGTTCTAGTTACGTTTCGTTGCCGGAAGGCGTTACTACAGAATACAATTAACGTTACAATCTTTAAAGACAGTATCTTTTAATTTCCTTTAATGTCCTTACCGGAGCGCAAGCGCAATATCAAATCATTTGCCGAAAACCTGATCACGATGCGACTATTGGTTCACGCCGTGCAATGCGCGGCTCTTCGAAGACTGCTCCGCCTAGCATATGAGTCCTTCTTGAGTCGCTAACTCTCAGCAGTCAGCTTAGCTCAGTCGGTAAAGGCGTCGGACTGTGGTAGGAAAGACTGACGGGTCACAGGATCGATCCCTGCGTGCTGTCCCTTTTTTTCCATTAACACATGTACGGACTCATATCGGACTGTCCGGAGCACGGAGACCGCACGCTTCGGACAGCCCGAAAACTTGCAGATTTTACTCATTTTCGGATGATTTTTCGGTATGTTCCGGGGCTTGATTTCGGACAGTCCGCGGGTGAGCTTCGGACTGTCCGTTCGGACTCCTTTCGGTATGAAACGGTTTTATAAGGGCGGGCTTAACCGAAGGCATTGCGCCTGCCTCGGGGTTGGGGTGGGGGGGGGAGAACCTTGTCCCGCCCGGCCCGGCCCCGCACCATGCCCGCCCGCAGCCATGCCCCCCAGTGGCAAGACGAAAATAGACTCTCACCACACCATCATCGGTTGTGTTTGGCCCCGGGATGAGGGCAAATATTTGCCCTCGCGTTCGCAACAGAGTTCTGCCTGGCTTTCTCACTGCTCCGCGCCGCCACCGCCCTCCTCATCCGCGAGCAGCACCGGCGCGCCGCGGCCTCAAATTAGCCGCAAATTGCCCGCAAATTGCCGAAATCCCCGCGATAAACACTCTCTCCGCCGGAGTTGTGTGTTGCTGTTCTCCGTCAAAGAGCTTAGAGAGCGCGCCGCCGCCGCCGCTGCCGCCGCCGCATCCAGGTCGTGGGCTGCGGGCTGCAGGATCCGGGCGGGGCGGCGGCTGCGCGGCTGCGCTCGGCCGGGAGGCAGCCCCAGAGGCGGTTCGGAGGCAGCCCGGAGACGACCTGGAGGAAGCCCTGGAGTCTCCTATCGTGCCACATCCACTCTGCGCGCTCGCCGTGCTATGGCTGTGCAGAGCTCGACACAACTCCCCCTCCCCCCTCCCCCCGCCAATCCTCTCCCCCCGGGTCCGATGCGGGCCGGCGCGCGCGCTGTAGTAGACGCTCCTTCGCACTTTAATCCCATCGGCAGGTCTGAGCGGAGGCGCGCGGGGCGCGGGTCTCCTCATCCCACCCGGACCCTCCCCGCCCCCTTCATGTCGTCCCCGGGCACGCCCACCCCTCCGGCCTGTATCAGTCCCAACACGAGCCCAGATTATGGCGCAAGCCAAGGCGTGTTGGGCTCGGCCCGGGCCCTTCGACATGTCCTGCAAGCTTCATCTCTTGTTCGAGGGGTTGGGCGTTGCATCCTATATCTTAGCAGCTGGGCTGGGGGGCGCGGGCGCGAGAAGGCTGATTCGCTCGACCGTCTATTATGGTTCAAATTGAAACTCGTCAAGAAAGACTCTGAGAACCAAGGTTTCTGAATGACTTGTGTAAGAAAGGCGACGTACTATATGCCCGGCATCAAGCTGTTTTCAAATTCACATTGGCTCAATTCTTTCTACTTTTTCGAAAAGGTACTAAGCTAATCTAGCTTACACTTTTGCTATTGGTTGCAGCAAAAGGTTTTAGCTTCCACTGATTACTCTTTGTGGTTCCTGCAACCAGAGCTTTCTGATGTAGCTATAACTTTTTGTTTAACAGAAATATAGAAGAGTCTGCTATCTTAGAAAATAAGTTATCTAAAACAGGAAACATTATTCCAGGCATGGCAACAAAATTGTCAGAGATCCGTTTGCTTAACCGGCTTACCTTCTATTTTTGTTGTGTGTGCGCTCGCTCTTTTCCTTGTCAATAGGAACCAAACTTTTCTCGACGACTGCCCACGACTTCTTGAGTATAGACACTGTTTTGCGCCTGTCCTACACGAGCAGCTCACGACCCGAGGCGAGAGCTGCGCAAGGGATACGACGATTCACGTGTCTGTTCTGTAAAACACCCGGTAGTAGTGTTTGTACGTAACGTACGCTTGGCGAGGCCCAAGGCTGACGGCTGGGGAAGGCCGGTGCGGGGTGTATCAGGGTGTAGGGGGGTCTATCACGTCTATAACTCACAATCAGCCTAGGCGCAGTGACACCCCGCTGCCTGGCTCGCCGCGCGCGGGTTGTCTCTCCAACTGAACGGGGCGGGGCGAGGCGGCGGGGCAGCCAGCGCGCTGTTGCGTGGCGCCTCCGCTTTTCGCGGTAACTCCATACCATTCCCGCGGCCGCCGCGGAGGATATCACGCGCGGGGGATCTCTATATGTCGCGGGGTGGGGGCGTGGGCGGTGCCACGCTGTATGGCATGGGATGGGAGCTCCACTCGATAGGCATGCACAGCCGGGGCAGCAATCTTACGCGCACGACAACACTCACGGATGTATATATGTATTTGTACGCGGTCCGAGGTATACAGTGCAAAACAGAGAGCTCTCCAGTCGTGGAGTGAAAAGAATTGCGCGAGGAAAATAATGCGCTTCGCCGGCGCGCTGTTCAAAATGGCAGGACACGGATGTCTGTCTGTGGGTAGGTGAGGAAAGGGACTCAGTGATGATAATTTCTCGCTGTGGTTGTAGTTTCCGCACCGGAAGTCCAAGTGCACCGGGAGCATGTGGCTGCTCACTCACCGCTGCAAGGGAGCTGACGTTCGATTTCCCAGTGTGGAGTAAGGAGTGTGTCTGCCGGCCTGTCTTGTCTAGGGTTCCAAAAGCCGGAAAAAAAACATGAAAAATATGAAAAAAAACACGTTTTTTTTCGGTTTTTTATTTTTGCAAATTTTCCGAAAAATATGCTTTTTTCGCTTTTTTGTATGAATTGTTTTTTTTTATGCTATTTGAGCTTTTAGGCACTGGTATTAATAGATAACGTCATCGGTATTAGTTTGGAAATATTCAAAGGAATCTCCCTGTTTTAGAGCCACTGGGCCCTCCGTGCTTCGCGTTAACCGTCTAACTCACGTTTTTGAGGGCAAGATTTTTCCGTTTTTTTCGAAAAAAAAAAAACAACGTTTTTTTTCCATGGTTTTTTTCCAAAAAAATATTTTTCCCGCTTTTTTAGAACCCTAGTCTTGTCTTGCTTCCCTTTGCTAGCCGAAACGGTCGCCCCAAGAGTCTACCACTTACATTATCTTCGAACACCCCTCGAGATGATTATTGATAATCACATAATCACGTAAAATTTCCAAATATTGACAAATTTTGACAAATATGGAAAAATATGATCAAATTTGACCTAAAGTTGCGTGATTATTGGCCAACAATCAGTAAATATGTTAAAGATTAACTCAAATAATCATTGATAATCACCATAATCGTGATTGATTATTATCCTCGTACGTGATTTTTCAAAGTGGTAGGCCCTTGGTCTCCCCCCACAGCCCCTTGTCACCCCTGGCGTCCCCTGCCGCCTCGCTTTCTTGTTGCCTTCCCTTGCCACTCCTTGCGCGCCCTCCGGCGCCCTCCTCGGCCCATTTCCACTCCTGCTGCCGCTTTCTGTCGCCTTCTGCTGCCTTCCTGCTGCCTCCTGCCGCGCCCATCGCCACCCCTTTTCACTCCTGCCGCTCTCTGTAGCCTCCTGCTGCCCATCCACCATCCCGTTTTCACTCCTACAGCTTTCTGTCGGCTTCTGCTGCCCTCTGCCGCTCCCTGCCGCCTTCCGCTGCCGCCACCTCCCCCCCCCCCTCCTTACCGCCCCCCAGCCACCTCTTGGTGCCCCTACCGCTCCTCTCCCAGAGCCGCATTCTGTGCGTGGCGCCGCGTCCATTACAGCTCTTATGGAAAGGGAGGTTGGGTAGGAAAAGGACAATTAATGGACGCTGTGCGAATCGAGCAGCGTGACTGCCGACATGAAATAGTTCAAAGGGGGTTGGTGTGTCACCACCCTACCATAAGAGCTCATAGAAAAATAAAACCATAGAGTCATGGTTGAGACAAACAAAATCAAGGTTGGGGTCACCGAAATCCGGTCGATAACATTGCTGTCTCAATGATGATTTGTCCTTGAGGCAACCGTATGATGGCTGCCTCAACCTTCCATTTTTATGGGGTGCTCTTGAATAGCCGAGGCTTTAGCATTTGTCGCGCCTGCCCGTCTTAATTTACAGCGAGGGGCTGTGCTGTCGTAAACTGTCGATAATCTGCCAGTAAACTGACGGTGAAAATAAATGTGCTCGGCTCTTTAATGCTGCTCCCTTTCGAGTCGAGGGGTCCACCACTCTGGTAATCCTGCGCACTCGTTGTCTGGTTCTACCGGTAATTTTATTCCCAAAACTCCTCTTTTTATCGTTTATCGTGCTGTTCTGGGTCTTCCCTCATTGAAATATGCAAAAATTTACATAAATTTCCGCGTTTCTTTAAAAAAACTTACCGAAAACTGTAAGTAATCACTGGTAATCGGTAATTGTGTGTACGCTCCTGAAACGAGTGATGGACCCCTCGTTTCGAGTACAGAAAGATTTGTTGATTTCTCAACAACACTGCGAAAAATTGTCGTAGGTTTACGGGAAAATTTTCCACGAAGTGGAGTTGTAAAATTACGATCACTTATCGTAAAATTACAAGCAGTACCAATCGACTTGAAATTCAATTACAAGCAAAAAAATGGGCTGTCGTAAATTTACAACACTTTTCGTAAGTCGTAATTTACCAAATAAATCGTAATAAATCTACGAACATATTTTTCACAGTGAAAAAAACTTCGAAACGAAGAACTGGGCTGCACTCTACAACTGTCGCTTGTTGATTAATTTTGCAAACGAAGCACATCATTTCAAGGCAAATATGTCTGTTCTCGAACGAGAGTTGCTGGAAGCCCCTTTCAAATGGAGACATTGTTCTTGGGTTATCAGTATTACCTCGCTGCACTATGAAATTGCGTGTCAAAACAGCGCATTCTCTTCTTAATCTCATTATTGCGAAGACGTCTTTTTCGGAACGACGTGATATTTTATAGTGTGTGACGTTGTTCCCCGTCCGGCGCGACGGTGCAAAGCGCCCGCCATCTTGAGGATAGGCAACGCGCCGACGTGAGAGCGCGCCGGGTGTGCCCACCCGCAGGCTGACTGTGGCGTGCTGTGGCAGCGCTACCCGGCGGCCCGGCCCGGCCCGGCCCGCGGCCCGGCCCGCGAGTGGGAAAAGGGGTGAATAATTACCCTCATTATTACGTATGCAACCACGGACCAATTTAGTTCTACCAAGTTTTGCCACTCTAGTTTTCCTTGCCTACTAATTAGTTCGATCTAATAATGTTTGGTTTGGGTCTGGTATTTTCGGCTAAATTATCATCTTCGACGTGGAAAGTAATATGCAACCAGGAGATAGTGTGCTGAGTAGCGCTACAGGAACGTTTTGACACTCATCCCTTAACTTCAGAAGACGTAATTTTTTATTCGCAGTCATTTGCTAATTTTGTGTGATGCTTTCAGTGGGAAGTGACTTGTGCTCCCGGGAGCGCCAGGATGAGTTTCTCGATGAGTGATCGAATTCTGCTGGATTACACGGAAGTCGGCGAGTTGTCCTCTCTCATCCTGTGCGGACCGGAGCGCCTGCCGTCGAGTCGGCAGCAGGGGGTTGATGAGGTTCAGGACGGCGCTGCACGGCGTTTGCTGTGCGCGCGCTCCTCCTTTCTCTCCCTCTCACTCTCTTTCTCCTCTCAGACATGTTGTTCGCAATCTTGATTGCGTCAAACAAGTGCCCAACCTTTGGAGCGTCATGGAAAGTTTAGATTGACCCCTTTTATTCTCTGCACTCTGAGCTCCCCAATTCTCTCTCTCTCTCTCTCTCTCTCTCTCTCTCTCTCTCTCTCTCTCTCTCTCTCTCTCTCTCTCTCGTTGTCACTCTGGCGCCCGGCGCGGCAGTCCGCGTGTCTCACTTTGTCTCTGTCGGTCTCGCGTTCCCTTCTCTCCTTTATCCCCTTCGCGGAACTGCGCTCGAGTTGTCTGTTTCAAGTTAGACAGTTTTTAGAAAAGTTGCTTATAATCTTACTTTTCATGGAATATTCGTAACCAAAATATTTTCTGAAAAAAAAAGAGAAAAGAAAAAAGAATAAAAAACATACAGCTTTGTTATCAATCTTTGGTGTTTGTTGGAAGAGGCGAGGCAACACTACACGTGTTAACTTTGAGTGGGAGCTAGGCGGGAAGCAGAAGCCCGTTTCCCCGAGTCGGCTCAGCGGGGCGCGGTGCCTTCTTTCCGCCTCGTTCGCTGGCCAGCTGCTTGCCTCGCCAAGAGACACATCTGTCGTCGTGAAGGACCAGAGGCCGAGCCAGAGGCGAGGCCGCGGCCGAGGCCGGAACACGGTGACTTAGCTTTCACAACTTTCCCTCCAAAAGGACGAGGATTACAGTCAAATTTCACACCACGGCTATATATTTCATCGCTTTCATTTTTTATTATTATTATTATTATTATTATTATTATTATTATTATTATTATTATTATTATTATTATTATTATTATTATGCTTAAGTAGAACTTTAAAAAATCCGTACCGAAGAAAACTATTTAGTTTAGAAGTTAGCTCGTTTTCCTAAAATAATAAAATCAACGATGAAAATGCCTGTATACTGAAGCTTGACCCAGGTCAACTTTGCTAATGTAGTTCTAAACAACTCTCGAACTCATCTTGTTCTCTTCAACTAGCGTCAGAGAGAAAGCGGGGGTAGAGTCTTCGGAAGAGCTCGGCTGAGACGATTCCATATGTAAACTCCGTCGGTACCACGGAATAACTTTAAGCTTTGGAAAAGTTTTTAATTTATTTTGTAAAGGTTTCCTTGGTCGAATGTTCAATTTGAAACTGCGTGCTCCGCAGCGGAATTGAGTTTCGAGTTCCGGGCCACTTACACCGAGGCGCGTGTGTGAGTCGCGTTGCAAATAACTGGCGCGAACGCGGCCACTGACAAACTTAAAGCAGCTGCTCTTTTTGAAGGGAAAAAAAAAAGAATAGAAAAAGAGGAAGGAGACGAAAAGCAAAGGACTTGCTCTCCCTGTTTACAGCTTGCAACCTCTGAAACCCTATGGTCCTCGCCCTGCTTTCCGTCTCGGCGAGCAGTGGCGCGCATCGCCCTTTTCTCTGCGGGTTCGGCGAGCAGCGCGCGGCGCGCTGGACTTGCATCATTGGCAATTAACCTACATTCGGAAAATTCCCTTAGATTTATTTTCACTAAAAGCAACGCCGCTCTGTGTTCAGCAGGTGGCCGCCGCCGAGGCGTGGCCAGGGACGGGGAAGCGCGGCGTATCTGGGTTCTTTTCAGCACCCGACCCCTCCTGCCGCTGAACAACTAATACCTTTTTACTAAGCGAATAGAATGGCGCTCCCGCATCTGCTTTATGCGAACGGCGCACCTTGAAGCTGGTCCCGCCTGTTCGAATTATTACCGACTCCAGTCCGAGTTATTTGCTCTAGAAATCCAAGTGTGTGTGTGCATGGCACACTCCTTTTGATTCAGCTAGAAAGCACACTCAAATATTGAGCGTGCTATTTTCGAGGGGCGGCCAACTCGAAAAAAAAAAACAAAAAAAAAAAAAAAAAAAAAAAAACGTTTACACATAAATACCTGTGTATTTCTAGAAATACACTAAAAATACAAGGAAATACTCTATAAGACACAGAAATACATAGAAATACTAAAAAAAAATCGAGAAAAATACCGATAAATATATTAGAAATACAAGAAATACAAGGCAAGTGTACACAGAAGTACATGAGTTGGACGCCCCTTGGCTATTTTAAAGCATGCCCGTCAGGCGCACACTCTTAATTATAGCATGCATGACTGGCATGCTTTAATTCAGAGCTTGCCTGGGCAAGCACACTCTATTTTAGAGTGTTTAGAGTATTTTGAGGTTGACTCCGAATGTAGCGTGCCATGCAACACTTGGGCAGTGTTGCCAGAAAAGTAGGCGAAACCCGCCCACGCCCAACACACAGCTGTGTGGAGCGGGTGGTATTCACGCCTGCCTACTAGACCATTCCCCTGCACACGTGTGTAGATGTTGCCTAGTGGGCAGGCGCGAATACTGCCCGCTCCACACAGCTGTGTGTTGGGCGGGTTTGGCCTACTTTTCTGGCAACACTGCACTTGGGTTCGTAGAGTGTGTTTTTAAAAATAATTGGGTCTTGTGACCCTTTGAGCTTTCAAGGGCGAAACTTATTATCAACACCTAAGAATTATTTTCTCCCCAAACATTCGTATCGCTGTATGTGCGCGTGGGTCCCCCCACCCCGACCCTTCCGCGTGTACGAGGGGAAACATCGGGGGAAGTGTGAGGGGGGATTCACTGAAAATCTACGAGTCATAATTCTCGCCCCCTCACGAGTGAGAATTTGAGGGCAATTTTATGACTCTCTGGAGAGTAAGAATTTTTTTCCTCGCCCTTTATGAGAAAGAATTTTGAGACCTCGCCCAAATAAAGTGAGAATTCGTGCTCAAATTAAGTGAGGTTAAAAACTCCTTACTCAAATAGAGCGAGGCTAAAAAATATCTCGCTCGAAAAGAGTGAGGTTAAAAATTCTCACTCCAATTTAGCATGGAAAAGTGTCCTTTCTCATTTTGGGTAAGAAATTGGATTCCAGGGTTTGCAGTGTTGAGGGGTTGAAGAGGCGCTGCCGGCCAAGTAGTCGAGGGCTAGCGGTCTCCTCGTGTTTTATTGGTCTTTTCTTCGAAACGACTTTCCCAGAGGGCTTGCAATCCGAACAGAATCCGCAAGTGATCCTGTGGGCTCCACCGGTTACGTGGATCTGTGCAAGGCCAGGACCGTCGGGCTCGTTACCCGTATCGCCTTGCTCGTCCGGACTGGCGGCTGTCCCTACCAAACGGTTTCCTGCTGCACCGGGCCTACTTCCTCCCGGCCTGTCTGCAGCCTGCCTGCGTCCTGCCACCACCGCCATTATAGTTACCATCGTTATTTCAAACCAACGAAAAGATTCCAGAGGCTTTTCCGCACAGTTTGCCTCTTCATTTTAAAGAAATTCAGTAATATGCAGCTGGGGACGATTATGTTGGGATCAAATACGGGCGTCTAGCAGTCGAGCAGCCCGAGCGACCTACACTGTTAAAAAAGTTTATCATCTGATGACATTCGGTGTGGTCGAGACTCTTGTTTGAAAACTATAAAGAACTGCTTTCATGAAAATCCTCACAATACTGCACAATACTGTGTTTTGAATTGCGTAGTTTGGTCCACACTAGAAGCGGCTAAGTATGCTGTGTTGTAACTAAACAAGGAAAATCTTGTTAATTTTTATAAAGCAAAATATTTGGTTTTGAAACAAGCAAAATTTGTTAAGAGTTCTCAAAATATTACTATTAAATGTGAAAAAAGGTTCATTGCTGCAATTCAGAGGAAGACTTCTGGTTAGATCAGTACAAGTTCCATGTGTGTGGGTGAAGTGCTTGCTGAGATTGGAAACTCCTTTAGTAACTTGGGTTATGGACTCAGAATGAAAACATGCAAAATGTGTTAGGGGTCGTACCCATACTACGTGAACGATTTTGACGGTTTTTGACCCCCCCCCCTCCCCCCCTCAAAAGTCACGTAGTATTTTCGAAATCGCTCCCCCCCCCCCCCCCACATTTCAACGCATTTGGCGAAGCCTTCCAGTTTTGTTCGAAAACCCTTCGATAGGTAAAAAAACAAGCAGCATCAACATAAGTTTACTCTGCAAATCTAAGTGTGTAGTAGTTTGCCACTTTAAAGTGCAAAACTAAAGTTCTGCTGTTATAGGTGCAGAACTTTTTTGTTCTGCAGTTACAAGTGCAGAACTATTTAGTTCTGCACTTGCAACTGCAGAACTCTCTATCCAGTTTTTAGTGCGTGCAGAACAAGAGAGTTCTGCACTTATAGTTTTGCAGTTTAAGGTGGCAAATTACTACACACTAAGATTTGCAGAGTATCGTTGTTTTCTCGTTGTTTTCACTGAAAATCTAGGAGTCATAATTCTCGCCCCCTCACGAGTGAGAATTTGAGGGCAATTTTATTACTCTCCGGAGGGTAAGAATTTTTTTCCTCGCCCTTCATGAGAAAGAATTTTGAGACCTTGCCCAAATAAAGTGAGAATTCGTGCTCAAATTAAGTGAGGTTAAAAAATCCTTACTCAAATAGAGCGAGGATAAAAAATATCTCGCTCGAAAAGAGTGAGGTTAAAAATTCTCACTCCAATTTAGCATGGAAAAGTGTCCTCTCGTATTTTGGGTGAGAAATTGGATTTCAGGGTTTGCAGTGTTTATTGCAAACAAAATTATTTTCGTATGGTTTAGAGGAGAAAATTTGAAGAAATGATAAAAATTTATAAGAGCGTCGAAGCTTTCAAACGTGTCGCGCGCGAAATGCACCCGAAAATGTTGTTACGAAAATACTACGTCACTTTCGCCCGACCCCCCCCCCCCGGTGACCGATCGCAGTACTTTTCCACACACACCCCCTCCCCCAAAATCGGTCACGTAGTATGGGGGTACGACCCCTTAAGTGTTCTCAAAATAATATTATTAAACTTGAAAAAAGTTCGTCTTGGCAATTTTATGTTTAGAATAGTATAAGTATAAAGTCTGTGGATATCGTAAAATCTGTCAAAAAGTTTATTGAAATCGTGGGTTCTGGACTTGGAATGAATACTAGCAAAATTTGTTTAGTGTTCTCAAAATAATACTGTTATGCTTGAAAAAAGTTTATTTTTGCAGTAAAGGCCATTTCAAAATAAGAATGGTATAAGTATGAAGTCTGTGGATATCGTAAAATCTGTCAAAAAGTTTATTGAAATCGTGGGTTCTGGACTTGCAATGAGTACTAGCAAAATTTGTTTAGTGTTCTCAAAATAATACTTCTGAACGTTTAAAAAGGTTCATTGCTGCAATCCAGAAAAAAGCTTCTAGCTGAGATCAGCGCAAGTTTCATGTCTGTGGGTATAATGCTTTCTGAGATTGAAAACTCCACTAATAAAGTTGGGTTGAGGACTGAGAATGGAAACACACAAAATTTGTTAAGTGTTCTCAAAATAATACTATTAAACTTGAAAAAAGTTCATTGTTGGAATAAAGACCAGCATTTCCAGTTTAAAATGGTATAACTCTTATGCATGTAGGTATTGTGAGATCTGAGATGAAAGTGGAAACAGTTAAAGGTTACACTCAACTGAGAACAATACTCGTTCTTTTCACCACTCAGGAGAGAGGTGGTGGTAAAGAACGAGTATAAAGGACAAATTAAACAAAAATTTTTTTACTTGTTCGCCAAAACAGTTATCGCTAACGCTAACGTGACAGCAGATGATAAAGACCGTCAGTGACACGTCAGTGACACGTCAGTGACACGTCAGTGACACGTCAGTGACACGTCAGTGACACGTCAGTGACACGTCAGTGACACGTCAGTGACACGTCAGTGACACGTCAGTGACACGTCAGTGACACGTCAGTGACACGTCAGTGACACGTCAGTGACACGTCAGTGACACGTCAGTGACACGTCAGTGACACGTCAGTGACACGTCAGTGACACGTCAGTGACACGTCAGTGACACGTCAGTGACACGTCAGTGACACGTCAGTGACACGTCAGTGACACGTCAGTGACACGTCAGTGACACGTCAGTGACACGTCAGTGACACGTCAGTGACACGTCAGTGACACGTCAGTGACACGTCAGTGACACGTCAGTGACACGTCAGTGACACGTCAGTGACACGTCAGTGACACGTCAGTGACACGTCAGTGACACGTCAGTGACACGTCAGTGACACGTCAGTGACACGTCAGTGACACGTCAGTGACACGTCAGTGACACGTCAGTGACACGTCAGTGACACGTCAGTGACACGTCAGTGACACGTCAGTGACACGTCAGTGACACGTCAGTGACACGTCAGTGACACGTCAGTGACACGTCAGTGACACGTCAGTGACACGTCAGTGACACGTCAGTGACACGTCAGTGACACGTCTATTTGGGACCAAGACGCACTGAAAAATCGACTTACTGGGAAAATCTATTTTTTTAAACACCCTTTTGTAGGTATTGTGAGATCTGAGATGAAAGTGGAAACAGTTAAGGCTTGCACTCTACTGAGAACAATACTCGTTCTTTTCACCACTCAGGAGAGAGGTGGTGGTGGTAAGAAACGACAAAAAAGGACAATCAAATTAAACAAAACTTTTTTACTTGTTCGCCAAAACAAATTAAAAAAAAAAGACCACGCGACCGTGACCAAAAGTTCTGGAGGGCCGGAACTTAAAGGCGGATGATACGTATGGTAGATTGGTCGTTTCCCTACTCGTCTCCGGCCGCAGAAGAATCATTAGGGAGCTCCCCACGATAGTCTCGAACGGCCAACTTCCGGGTCGACTCTCGTTGGTTTGAGTCAAAAATCACATATATATCGATATAGTTTCTAATGCGCCTCGAACTCGAACCATTGAGAGCCGACCCGGAGGTGACCCGTTTGAGACTATCGCTGGGAGCTCCCTAATGACCCTCCAGGGAAGCGGAGCGCAGAGCGGAGCGAGCGGAGCGCACTGTCGCGCTGGGCTGGGAAGGGGGAGGGGGAAGGCGCGGCGCAGGAGGGGGCACTGGAGGGGGCACTGGAGGGGGCACTGGCCGAGGCACTGGCCGAGGCACTGGCCGAGGCACTGGCCGAGGCACTGGCCGAGGCACTAGCCCGGCAGCCCAAGCGAGAGGTGGCGTGGAGTGGTCGGGGCGCGCGCGGAGCCGCCGCCGCGCGACATTTTCCCCCCTGTATATTATTATGCCACACTAGCTGCTCGCTCTGCTTTTTGGTGTCTGCTCGCTGTGCTGCTCTCTGCTGGCTGCTCGCTGTATGACAGTACAAGCAGGCTGCTACATTCGTATTATCTGCTAAAAAATACCTCTTATGACTACAAACGTACTCTGCAAATTCAAGTGCGACACTACATGTCAGTTTAAACTGCGAAACTTGAGTTTCGCAATTACAACTGCAAAACTCGCGAGTTTCGTTAACGTAGTTAACACTACGAAACTGACAAAGTTCGTCAATTTGAACTGCAAAACTCACGAGTTCCACACTTTTGAGTTTTGCAGTTAAAACTGACAAACTCGTAAGTTTTGCAGTCTAAACTGTCGAACTCGTGAGTTTTGCAGTTGTGCAGTTTATACTGTCGTATAGTATCGCACTGAGATTTGCAGAGTACGACAAATTTTAGAAACTTGATCCTCGTGTCGATCCATCCCTCATTAAAGCTTTCGCCAAATTTCCTTTTTTTTGTTTGTTTTTTTTTGTTTCAGGAATTGCTTTGTCCCAAAAATGGCCCACAAATTGCACAATGGAGAGAAGCTGTTGGAGTGCAATGTGTGCAACAAGAAATTCAGTCATGCCAGTGGTCTGCGTCGTCATCTCCAAACGCACACTGGAGACAAGCCGTTTGAGTGCACTATGTGCAGCAAGAAATTTAGTCTAGATTATAGTCTGCGTACACATCTCCGAACGCACACTGGAGACAAGCCGTTTGAGTGCAGTGTGTGCAGCAAGAAATTTAGTCTAGATTATAGTCTGCGTACACATCTCCGAACGCACACTGGAGACAAGCCGTTTGAGTGCAGTGTGTGCAACAAGAAATTTGCTCAAAACGGTCATCTGCGTGTTCATCTCCGAACGCACACTGGAGACAAGCCGTTTGAGTGCATTGTGTGCAACAAGAAATTTGCTGAAAACGGTCATCTGCGTGTTCATCTCCGAACGCACACTGGAGACAAGCCGTTTGAGTGCACTGTGTGCAACAAGAAATTTGCTGAAAACGGTAATCTGCGTCGTCATCTCCAAACGCACACTGGAGACAAGCCGTTTGAGTGCACTGTGTGCAACAAGAAATTTGCTCTAAACGCTCATCTGCGTCGTCATCTCCGAACGCACACTGGAGACAAGCCGTTTGAGTGCATTGTGTGCAACAAGAAATTTGCTCAAAACGGTTATCTGCGTGTTCATCTCCGAACGCACACTGGAGACAAGCCGTTTGAGTGCATTATGTGCAACAAGAAATTTGCTCAAAACGGTGATCTGCGTCGTCATCTCCAAACGCACACTGGAGACAAGCCGTTTGAGTGCATTGTGTGCAACAAGAAATTTGCTGAAAACGGTGATCTGCGTGTTCATTTTCGAACGCACACTGAAGACAAGCCGTTTGAGTGCACTGTGTGCAACAAGAAATTTGCTAAAAACGGTCATCTGCGTCGTCATCTCCAAACGCACACTGGAGACAAGCCGTTTGAGTGCACTGTGTGCAACAAGAAATTTGCTGAAAACGGTCATCTGCGTCGTCATCTCCAAACGCACACTGGAGACAAGCCGTTTGAGTGCACTGTGTGCAACAAGAAATTTGCTCTAAACGCTCATCTGCGTACACATCTCCGAACGCACACTGGAGACAAGCCGTTTGAGTGCATTGTGTGCAACAAGAAATTTGCTCAAAACGGTTATCTGCGTGTTCATCTCCGAACGCACACTGGAGACAAGCCGTTTGAGTGCACTGTGTGCAACAAGAAATTTGCTCAAAACGGTCATCTGCGTGTTCATCTCCGAACGCACACTGGAGACAAGCCGTTTGAGTGCACTGTGTGCAACAAGAAATTTGCTAAAAACGGTCATCTGCGTCGTCATCTCCAAACGCACACTGGAGACAAGCCGTTTGAGTGCACTATGTGCAACAAGAAATTTGCTCAAAACGCTCATCTGCGTCGTCATCTCCAAATGCACACTTGAGACAAGCCGTTTGAGTGTACTGTGCGGCAAGAAATTTGACCACACTTCGATTCTTCGCAATCATTTCCGGTACTGGCGAGTAGTCGGTATTCTAGTGCACTTTGTGCAACAAGGAATGTGGGTTAGCTTGAGATCCGCGTACCCTCCGTCCTCTGTGAATTGCCATTCTTTCCAATTGTATGTCAATTGTTTTGCACCTTGTTTTTGATACCTACAATAATTTTGGGTTTTGGCTGGAAGAGACACATCTGATTTTAAGCGAAAGTCATTTATGTGTTGTGTGCTGGATTTTTTAATCCCCCTTTCTTTTTTGTTTTATATTTGTGATGAATTGCATTTTGCAGTCTTTCTAATAAGCACGGAGTTTATACTTTTGTCTCTCAACGCCAGTTACTTAAATAATTTAATACTATTGTGTTTTTCAAGTTTGGACGTCTGCACACACAATAAAGGAATGTTTTATTCATAACAGTTGAGTTCTCTATAAGATCTCATGCAGTTGCAGCCTGCCAAATTCTTTCCGGGATCCATATTGCAAGCGCCATCGTTTCTTTGTGGATCAACCGGGTGCTGAGGTGCAGCGTGCGTGAGGGGCCTCTGTAGGCCTCTACGGTATCGGCGAGGGGTCGTCAACTGCCTTTAGCCGTGTACGGAGGAATATTGGTATTATCAGTAATGCACTGGTAAAACTGAGGCGTACCTGTACGCTTGAATGAAGAATACAGTTACGCTTGATGACGTTACGCTTGATGACGTTACGCTTGATGACGTTACGCTTGAAATCAAGCGTACGTAAGAAATTCTCCCATACATAGGACGAATAGGAGCGGATAGACTTAATACGCTTGATGTCAAGCGTAATCTCAGCACGCTTGAAAATGGGTTGTAAGGCTACGCCTTACTTAGTTTTTCCAGTGTACCAGAGTAATTTAGGGTAATATTTTGGGTAATATTGTAGGTAATATGGGTAATTGATGTAATATTGGCAAAAAATATGAGTAGTATTGATGTAATATAAATATCAGTTTCGTGTACGAAGGAATATCAGAGTTGACGACCCCTTGGGTATCGGATGGTACCTCGCTGTAGAATATTTCAACCAAAATACTGCAGTGAGGAAACCGGATGTATCAGCTCATTTGTGCTAAAATAATAAGGTGGGTAGAACATGCTTAGACAATTATTTTTTTCACTGGTACTAGCAGGCGCAGCTATGACGCTAATTATCCGCTTTGTTTGACGTTTGCGCCTGCTTGTGCACTGGTGTATGAATGCTCTAATCATCCTTTATTCATGTGGGCTCAAATGAGCAGATGTAGGCTACTTTTAAAACTCGACTTTCGCTGGCCACATTTGAGGGGAAAATACCTCTGAAATTTGTGTACACCTCTTAATTTTGGAAAAAATCGGAAAAATGCAGAAAAATTCAGAAGAAAAAAAGGACTTGAAAGCAGATGATACGTATGGTGGATGTCTCTACGCTTCGCCGCCGCAGGGAAGCGGAGCGCTGTCGCGCTGGGCTGGGGGAGGCGCGGGCGCCGGGCGCGGGTTGGGAGGGGGCACCGGCCCGACCGCCCGGCGGGCTGGGAGGTGGCGTGGAGTTGTCGGGGCGCGGAACAGTGCGCGCCTACATTCCCCTTGTATATAATAATATGCCGCACTGGCTGCTCGCTCTGCTAGTTGCTCTCTGCTCGCTGCGCTGCTCTCTGCAGGCTGCTCGCTTTATGACAGTATACAAGCAGGCTGATACATTCGTATCATCTGCTAAAAATGCTGTTCCAAGACACTTATTGTTTCAAAACGAAATGCTTTGCTACGAAAATTAACAAGATTTTTATTGTTAATGAGCAACATTTTTCTTTAACTGTGTCCCGCACCAGGTGTGGGAGACGGCTCGTCCTCCCCGCATCGTCATCTTCCCATTCTCCCAGAACCCCTCTCCTGGATTCTCTACTCTCTCCCGGAACCTCCCCTCTGGAGTCTCTCTCCCAGCCGCGGCGAGCGGCTGGGCAGACCTTGCCACCGTGGTACCGTGGGGATCGCATGAAAAATGTCGCTTACTTTGTCGCGCAAGCGCCGAGGCAACTCAACTTGTGGGAGGCGGAAACAGGGGGTTCTTTATATCTGTTTTGTTTTTCTCGCGTGAGCTCTCGAGCTCTCTCCGGGGCGGGTAGGCTCACTAGCACACTGCTGCGCTGCGTCTATTCTGTTCAGTTGCGTACTTTAATAGTTTAGAGTACATGCGGCATGTGTAGGCTTGCGAGCGGGTGCTCTTGTGTGAGTGTGTGCGTGTGTGTGCGTATGCGTGTAGTCGGAGTCACAGGTCCCAATTTACCAGTACACACCAGTACATGTGTTATACCAAACTACCCTCTCTCACGATACGCAGTGTTTAGAGCGTAGTATGACTGCTCTCGGCGAGCGTCGCACCACAACAAGCATCGGGCTCAACAACCACAATAACAGTGATTTCCCTTACCGGAGGCGGCATAAATATGCAGGGTGTTTTTTTTTTTCGACTTTCTATATTGGGGTAATAATAAGAGAAATACGCTGTTGCGTCTGAAGTGTCCAGAGCTGACACACACTTGCAAGCGTTTAACACTTTTTCATGCCTAGCTTGTTTATTTGTTATTGAGCATCACGTGTTGCAGGCAGAATGTGTACAACACAATTGTGGATGCATCCATACCCAATTCAACATATGGCTCTCTTAGCTCGGCACACTATCGTAAGTGTGTCAGTTATGAACTTCAAGTACGCTTCTCGGAGGTTGGGAGGGAGAGAAAAACAAGTATAACAAAGACTCTCTTCATTAAGGTTTCTTTACATAACGTGCAAAGGGAAAGTGCGGAGTGAAGCGAAGTATAAAGTCTGCAGGAAATGATGAAAAACGAGGTGCGCATCGCTGCCCGGCCCGGTCCGCACGAGTAATGGAAAATGAGAGCAATGCGGGTCAGGATTGGTGGCGGTGGTGGCAGCGGGCAGCGGGTGCGAAGAGGCAGCGTGGAGGCAGCGAGTTGACGTGCGCGGAATGCGAGAGAGAATCTTAGGTCGAGGAGAGAGAGAGACAGCGGGCCAGCTGTGGCGGCCGGGCCGGGCCGGGCCGGGCCGGGCCGGGGCCGGGATGCGAACCCCGCCCGCAGCAGCGAGGCAACCTCCGGCGGCGGTCGGTCTGTTTGGCCAACGGACTTTCGTAATTATGTAGTGTTAGTGGGGCGGTGGGGCGGGGCGGGGCGGGGCGGGGCGGGGCGGGGCGGGGTGGGGCAGGCCCAAGGGAAGCCAGAGGGATTTTCCTTTCTTCCCTTATTCGAGGCGCGCGAGCGCGGGAGGAACAACGCCGACCTTGGCCGCGTGCGCGCGCGGTGCGTCGCGTCGGGGTGCGTGGAGGGGAGGGGGCGCTGTGCCACGGGACACGGCGCGCCCGCCCGGCCCTGCCGGGCTTTTAACCGGACCGGACCTTTTTAAACATTGTCGGCGCCCTTTGAATCTTTTATATGGTCTTCCCTTCCCTTCACGTGCCCCGCGCCCCGCGTGCGGGTCGAGCCACATCACTGTATTTGGGTGGCGGTCCGCTGTGTGACAGGTGCGCTCGTCCCCTCGGCGGAGGCGGGGCGGGGGGAAGAAAGCCTTTTAGCAGCGTATGGCGAGCAGCGCGCTGTTCGATTGCCATATAATGACCCCTCGATTACACACTTAAAATTTTATTCGTCGACCCGTGGACTTGTGTGTGTGTTTTTTTTTTTGTTTTTTTTCGCATGTGGCTTTCGTTGGGTGCGCGGCGCGGGGTCTGGTGGGGTTAGTTGCTTGTCACGTCTCGTCCCGTCCGTCGCGCACACGCTCCTCCCTGATTAGTATTATTGCCTCGTGATAAAAGCGCTCCGCCTCGCCCCACCCCGCCCTGCCCCGCCCTGCCCTGCCTCGCCCTCCCCCGCCCTGCCCGGCTCTGCCCCGCCGTGCCCCACCCCGCCCTGCCCCGCCGTGCCCCTCGCTGTTTGCCCTGCTGTTGGTGGCGGGGCGGACGCGTGGCCTATGGTGCCTAATGGGGTGCGTGATGCACTTTAACAGATGACCCCCTACTCCCCCGCCTAGACCCGCCCCCACCACAACTCCGCGTGCTGCTCTTTGCTTCCACTCGGGGACACATTTTATCACTTTAAGTAACCCTTTTTTTCCCCTTTGCTGCCTGAGCCACCGTAAAAAAAATAATCAAGCAGGGCTTTATTTCATTTGTGGAAATACAAGTTTTCTTAAACTTTGGGTGCGCGGGAGACGACAAGGGCGTGGGCAAGATGTGTGTGTCGCGCGCGCACGTCTGTGTGTGTGTGTATGTGTGTGTATGTGTGTGTGTTGCGTAAGGGGTGTTAAGGGCGCAGAGTTACGTCACGGCAGATTGTTGTCGGGGCGGGGCGGGGCGGGGCGTCCACAGGCAAAGGGTCTTGCGGGCGGGCCGATGGGACGTGACGGAACGGGACAAGACAGGCGAGGGCAGGTGCTCGCGTCGCCCAGCGGTAAGTAAAGGACCCGCCCCGCCCCAACCCGCTATACTTCTAGCCGGGCGAGGCGGGGCGAGGATGTGGAAGTTTGTCGACACTACCACAAGCGCCGCGGAAGTTTGGTGAGCGGCCGCGAGGGCTCTACCCCCCCCCCTCCCTTCCCTCCACCTCCAAGTGCAAGGGGTCAGTGGGTCCGGTCGGCCGGCCGGCCCGGCCTGGTCGGCGCGGCTGTCTCAGTTTTCTCAGGAGGCAATACAACACCTTCCTGCCCGAATCCCTGCCCGAGAGACAGAAGTGCTGCCGTGAACCATAGTATGTGAATCTCACACTCTTTGTAGATGTGTGAACTTCTCTTAGAAGTCTGAAGGACTAGAAAGTTTCCGGTTTTATTCTTTGCACAAGTACTGTCACGTTTCCTTTATGTTTTTTTTTCTTTCTTTTCTGGTATACTTTTTACGCTTGTGCGCGTAGTCATCCTACTGCGTGAGTGGGATTTCAGCGTAGTCAGCCGTTAGGCCTTTTCATCCCCACCCCCCTCCCCTTTTTGTTGTCGTTCTTGTGTGATGGAATAAATGAAAGCAGCAGAATGAAACAAAGAATCACACACGACATAGGTACTGGATCGATTTGGATTCCTTCGGTATTCCTCTTTTCGCGAGGTCTGCATAGAAATGCTGCGATTGCAACCCCTACCCCCGTATTGGCTCGGCCGCTCGCCAGCAGCTCCGGGACCGGCCCTGCGCCGCGGAGTAAGGGAAGCAGGGGAAAAGGTCGGGTCGGGTAGGGTAGGGTGGCCGTCGTAATTTTTTTTATATGCATCCATAAAAACGGCCGATACGTTTGATGGAAGTAGCCGTGCCGTGCCTTGCCTTGGCGTGCCGAGCCGAGCACTGCCGTGCCTTACCGGATGGGAGTATGGGGCTCGTGCGGAACGACTCAAACCAGAGTGCTGGGCCGGCGCGGCGCGCTGCCTCCCCTGGCGAGGGTTAATCCCGAGCGGCTCACGGGGCAGCCCGTGCCCCGCCCCGCTCCGCCCCGCCCCGCCCCGCCCCGCCCCGCCCCGCCCCGCCCCGCCCCGCCCCGCCCCGCCCCGCCGCGCCTCATATGTCAGCTCTTTTTGTTTCCTCGTGCCTCTGAATCACACCTGTCTTCACCGGAGCAGGCGGGGCGTGCGGAAGAGTCATAGCCGGGCACTGTATCCCCACCCCCTCCCCAGCCCCATGCACGCGTACGACACAGGCGGGAGCCGCTTCACTGCTGAGCTTAATTCTAAATCAGGATCAAAATAAATATCTGAAAGTTTTTACCGCGAAGTGGACCTCCAGGCTGCACGACAATTTAAAAAATGAGTTTGTTTTGGTGATCAACGTTGTTCGATGGGCATAATTACGCATAATTATTCGATGATCTGCATCGAAAATCTGATTCCCTCAACCTTGAGGTGGTTGTTAAGACCGGATGCACACTTATTGTACGGTGACGAAAGCGCAGCTAAGTTCTCATCGTGTTAAGTTCTTGGTCGTGACAACTTGTTTCTGGTCTTTTCGGTATTCTATATTATTAATACCACCTATGGAATTTGCCATCGAACAGAGTCAACCACGCCATTTTTTTCCGGTGTGACACTAGCGTGATGGTATGGAAAACAGGCCCGCGGCTAGCTTGTCAACATGAAAACAATCAATGATAATTATTTAAAAAAATAAAAATAAAATCTCTACAGACCCGGCTAGTTTGCCAACATAAAACAAACAAACAAACAATCTTGAGCCATGTAAATTGTGTTAATTTCAATCTGGGAGCGCCTCAGGCCAGAGCGGCGCGCTCATCAGCTCAGCCCGACGACACGTGCCCCACATTCGCCCACCCATTATATAAAATCGCAGAGGAATTACATCGGAGTGGTCTTGATGTCGTTCTGGAAGGGAGGTGCTCGTCGTGAGCGCGGTGCAGCCTCTCAAGACTAACGAGGAGGCGGGGCGCGGCGGGGCGCTGCGGGGCGGCAGTTCCACACCGAGGTCGGCTCAGCTGCCGCGCTGCCTAGCAGTCGTACGAGACATGCTCTGTCGCCTCGCCGACGAGAATTCAGCTCCAAACCCAAGGATGCTGGAAGATGAAAGGGAGACAGAGACAGAGAAGACGGTAGGGAGAGTGAGGGGGGTGCTGGGAGGAAAGGAATGTCCTCTGCTGTAGTGTGTCGTCTCATCAGCCTCATGTTATCCCCTCACAGGGAGTGGAGACTCGTCATGGTGAGCCGCGGCCCTTGACCTCCCTTATCTTGGAGGAGCAGGCGAGGAGGGGAAGGGGTGCCACCCCCCTGCTCCGGCCACCAAATAGCACTCAGTGTACTTAATAACGTCTACGTACGTACTGCGTGTCATCTGCTTTCACGTTTAAGTCCTTTTGGACAGAACCTAATTTTTGCCCTTGGATATGTACCGGCGTGTTTTCTTTGAATGCGTTACAGTGTTGCGGGTTTGCCTACCTCATTCGCCCGTAAGGCGCCCCGCGGCGCTCCTTGAGGAAAAGTGTCGGTCAGTTTCAAAGGTGTCGAAACGCCCGGTACATAATCCTTTGGAAAATATTTTGACGACGGAATTGCGGCGTCTGCTGCTGCTACTGCCGCTGCTGCTGCTGCCGCTTGGCGATGAGTGATGGCGCGTGCTGGAATGACTCAAGCTGCCCGTTCTTTGCGAGTCTATGGCGAAGGGGATCATTATTATTAATGACTGTGACGCGACACGGCGGGGCGGGGCAGGGCAGGGTATATGACTTGCAGCAGCAGCAGCCGATCCCCGGTTGTGCCCGCGGGGTGGGGGGGTGGGGGGCAATTTCCCCACCCCTTACCCCTTACGTCGATGCCTTGTACTCAATTCATCTCTTTATCTTAATGCACCCCTCTCTCTTCCCCCACTCATCTCCCGGCCGGCCCGACCCCTGCTTCTCGCTGATACACCGTCACACCCCTTTTCGCGGAACGCTGCGATAAGAGAAGACGGAAAAGAGGGGGACAGGGGAGGTGAGTGTGTGGGAGAGTCACGGAGCGGAAGAGAAAAAGAGGGGGTGGGGGAAGCACACGCGCGTAGCGGGCGTCTGGGGGGCGGATGGCTGGGGAATAACAGTATAAGATCGAGAGCGACTTTAAGCGAGTGCATCCCTCACGGGGTGGGGTGAGTCGTCGTCGGCCCGACTGCCGGCTGCACCGCGCGGACGGGACTAGGCGGGGCGCGGGACGGGCGGATGGATTCGCTCGGTCAATCTCCGTCGTATTGCTTGTTTCAAGTTTTGACTAACTGCTGTGCCACTGTTGCGCTACTCTGCTACAACCTAACAAAACCATTTCTCACCATGAGTAAATAGTTCTCTTGCGGGCGAGAGCGTAACTCGTCCACTTGTAGCTACGCTTAAGTGTGTAATATTCTGAGAAATCACATTTTAAGGTTGAACAGTTTGTCCCATGAATTTTGAAAACCTGGAGAGTGCTGTAAAAGAGACAATAGTCAGGGATATTGAAGAAAATTGCAGGGGATGTCCTGAAAAATCAAATGACTGGGTTTCTTTGTAAATTTTACACATAAAATAATTTGAAGCCTGGCCTTGACAGGGGTTAATACTCCTTAAGCGTGAAGCCCAAGGGTAGCCAGCATGGAAATTAATTGAAGGATTCCCACAAGTCAGAAAAAGCCGAATAGTCATGGAAAATACCTAGAGCCTAAATGTTGAAATCGATTTTAAATGTATACACGGAAATACTTTATTGTACCGGGTTTTTCTCTGAATGTCGAGCGGAATGTGTAACAGTGTTGAAGGATTGCATATTCGTCAGGTCTTCAAGGTCTATTACGCCGCAAAATAACGCAAAGCTGCAACACCGTTAAACGCATTCAAACAAACCCACCGTTGCGAGTGTGTTACGTACGCAAACTGCGTACTGTATTTTTTCCGAATGGGAAACAACTCTAAAATTTTTGTGCACCTCGTAATTCAGGAAAATTCAGTAAAACTCAAAGAAATTCAGAAAAATTCCGAAAAATAAAGGAAAGTTCAGAGAAATTCAGAATAATTCAGAGAAATTCTGGAAAATTTAGGGGATGACCTCAGAAAATACACGCACATCTGATCCAAATTTTTCTCTCAATTACATGATTAAATAGGATTTTTAGTAAATTATTGTGGATTATTTCTATTTATTCCAAATTATTGGAAATTAACTTGCAATAATGCAAAATAATCACAACTATTTCAATTATTTTTTAAAACTTTTCAGAAACAAATTTTACTCTGCAATTGCAAGGGCGGTTGCGTGAAAACATAGAAAATTTTTGCGGCAGTAAACCTCCCGAAGGAGGTTGCGGTTCGGCTTTAACCCCCTGTAGCAGCCAACTGCCAGAACGGTAATCGACCCAACGCCCAGAGCCACCGAGCCAACGGAGGTGAGACGTATTTAATTTCTACTTGACCTCCCTGGAGCAGCTGCCAAAGGAAATGCCAAGCGCGAAAAACACTTTCCCGAGTGGGAGTCGAACTTCGGACTACTCGGTACAGTGTTGCGCGCTCTACCAACTTAGCCACGACGTCTCGATGATTGTACTGTGCGACTGGTTGGGGTCGTATTTGCCCTGTCCTCCTGGCTGGAGGCTGGGGGATAGGGCAAATACGACGAGAACCCGTCGGACAGTACAGCCATCGAGACGTCGTGGCTCAGTTGGTAGAGCGCGCAACACTGAACCGAGTGGTCCGAAGTTCGACTCCCACTCGCTAAAGTGTTTTTCGCGCTCGACATTCCCTTTGGCAGCTGCTCCAGGGCAGGTCAAGTAGAAGTTAAACACGTCTCACCGCCGTTGGCTCGGTGGCTCTGGGCGTTGGGTCGCTTCCCGTTCTGGCTATGTGTCGGCACTCGGGGTTGTGGGTTCGAATCCCGCGTACCCCTCTGAGGTAAGGCCTCTGAAACTGGGATCAGGAAGTCTAACGCCCTTGACACCGCTCGTACCTCTAGGGGTAGGCCAATGGTGGTACGGGGATCAAATCTGTCGAATTGCGCGATAGGATCGCAGTCAGCAAAGCGCCGGTTCCCATGGAACACCGAAGCAGTTGGCTGCCACAGGGGGTTAAAGCCCTGTGCCTGGCGGGAACCGCAACCTCCTTCGGGAGGTTTACTGCCGCAAAAATTTTCCATGTTTTCACGCAACCCTTTCAATTGCAGAGCAAAATTTGTTTCTGAAAAGTTTTAAAAAATAATTGAAATAATTGTGATTATTTTGCATTATTGCAAGTTAATTTCCAATAATTTGGAATAAATAGAAATAATTCACAATAATTTACTAAAAATCCTATTTAATCATGTAATTGAGATAATAATTTGGATCAGATGTGCGTGTATTTCCTGGGGCATCCCCAAATTTAGGTAAAATTCCTTCAAAAATTCACATAAATTTCCAAACGTTGCAAAAGTTTACCAAATTTGTACACCGAAATTCAGGCTTGTTTCCCCTTCGATTTTTTTCGCAATGCCTTTTGCCAACCATCCCGTATTGAATTTTACAAACTTCCTCTTTGCCTCCCTCTGCCTGCCTCCTACAGGCATGCCGTGAAGCAGCAGCAGCAGGGCCGCCATGTCGTCGGCGAGCGAGGCGGACGCGCTGCTGCAGGCCTTCCAGGGCCTGCTGGGCACGTCCAACCTGAGCCTGGCCACGCGGCCCATCGTGCAGCCCACGTACCAGACGTGGTACCCGCTGCTCGTGGCCGCGTACGCGCTGCTCGTGCTGCTCGGCGCCTTCCTCAACGCCGGCCTGCTGGCCGTCATCCTGCACCGCCGCCTGCACCGCCAGCCCACCGTGTGCCTGCTGGCCAACCTGGCCGTGGCGCACCTCGTGCAGGGCCTCGCCGGCCTGCCGCTCACGCTCGCCGTCATGCTGCTGCGCAACTGGGTCTTCGGCGCCTTCCTCTGCTACTTCGTGCCCATGCTCCAGGTAAGCCACCGCGGCGCCGCCGATTCGTCTCCCGTATAACTGACAGTTCCGGGCGGAATCCCACAGGTCGTCATGTGCGACAAGTGTGTGAGGAGATCGCTCAGAGCTGCGGAGTGTGTTGTGTCAATAAATCTTCGTTTGCTGCTATAAGAGAGTGCCACAATTCTGAAATGTCATGAGGTGTCGCTTCTCCACTCTGTTCCGAACCTCTTGTCAAAGCCCGAAAAAAATATTTTTAAAAAAATATTTCAAATTGTCTCCATTGAAGGCAATTTACAGATTCTATTCCGGGACGTCTTTGAGAAACCGTTGAGACGACGGTCGTAGACAATTCCGAGCCACCTGGGAGACAAGGTAGTGGTGTAACGTATCGTAGAGGGTGTCGTCGGCGTTTCATTTTTGTGCGGGTTCTCCTTTCGCTTTTCACACGCGATGATTTTGAAAGCCGCGCGGGCCATGCGCCCTCGCCGCGGGGCCCGGGGCCCGGTGGCGGCTTGGCACCGCGCCGCCTGGCCCGGCTGCCCGCGGGCCGTGCCGCCGGCGGCACTACCGTGATGGAATTTCCTTCTCCCTTTTGCCGCCCGCTCCCCTCGTCTCCCCTCCCCCGCCTCCGCGCGGCCAACTCTTTCTCGCTCCCTGACCCCATCTCCCCCTCCTCTTCCCTTCCCGCGAGGCATACACACAGCCTCGCTCGCGCTCTCTCCCGCCGAGCCGGGCGAGGAGGTGGGAGTGAGTGAGTGAGTGAGGGAATAAAGCTCGGTGGTGCGCGGGGGGTGTCACTCACAGCGTGTGGACAAGTGACCTCGCCCCGCCTCGCCCCCTCGCCTCCCCTGTCACTCACCCCGTCCTCTGCCGCCAGTCACAGCTCGGTAAATACGCCTCCATCGCAGCCGGCGCCCAGTTGAGCGCCGCCGTGGCGCAGGGTCCCGCACCGTCCCCTGTGTCCCGTCCCGTGGCGAGCTGATCCCCGAAGCGCCGGCCCGGCCCGGCCCTCCCGAACCCACACCGCGACCTGGCCCGGCCCGGCCCGGCCCGGCCCGGCCCACGAGTTCATAAATGAAACATTCCCAGTTTGTGGGAATGGATCGGCCGGCAGAGATCTCTTGGGCTGGTGCCTCTCCTCTCCGGCCTCGGCCCCTGCTCTCCTCTTCTCGGCGCGGCACTGGCCTGCCGTCAGCTTCAGAGGAGCGCGCTTTCGTATCTCCGTCCTTGTCACACTCATGGGTCTCGGCCACAAGGAGTGCGTGAGAGCGCACTACAAAACGTTCTTCTGTGTCTGGGGGGCGGGCGGCACCCCTTGCCGCCGCACCGGCCGCACCCACTTTGCCTCCCATCCTATTGTTCCACTGGGATGATAGTTCCCCCGGCCGCTCCAGCCACGCGACGCGAACGTCAGGGTGCTCGACAACTGCTGTATGGCGTTGCTCCAAGCACGCCGGGGCGGGGCGGGGCGGGGCGGGGCGGGGCGGGGCGGGGCGGGGCGGGGCGGGGCGGGGCGGGGCGGGGCGGGGCGGGGCGGGGCGGGGCGGGGCGGGTATTCATTCAGGGTCTCTCGCACTGCTGAGTCTGGCTCCTCCCTGCTCCATCCGCCCGCTTCATACTAAGTTCGGCCCCCTCTGCCGCTGGTTGCGTCGGCTTAGGGTAAGTAAGGACGGGGTAGGTTAGGCTTGAGCACGCACTTCACACACATCAGACCTGCTTTCCAAAGGGGTGGCCACACTTACTTCTATAATCCATGGAAAGGTTAGGAAACTGGTGGCGAATGTAAAGTCCCAGAAAATGTGGATTTTCTGTGAAAATGGGCGAAAAGAGCTCCCTCTAAAACTCAGTTCAAATCAAAAATTTATTTCTTGCACGTGTGTTGTTTTATTAAAATAATTGTCTCTTTCAAAATCTTCGCACAGATCGGACGGGTCGCGAGAACAAAGTGAAATGATTATTGTCTCCGAAAGGATCCCCCAATGCCTTGTAACCCTGCTCTCCTCGCACCTATTCCGTCATGAAATATTGAAAACTTTCTCCTTGGTCGTCCCACCCCTCTCTCCCGCTCGTGAACACGCTCGTGAACAAAAAATTCTTCCGAAATTAAAGTTTACTTGTTTCTGCAATTGCACGCCCCTCCCCTCCCTCTTTCCCATATGTTCGCGGGCGCTGACCCACTCTGCGGCTGGGACCGGACACCCCGTCGTCAGGTCCTGAACCTAAATTGACCTCTCCGAACTCTCGAAATCGGGAGGGGGCTGCTGAAGTTCGCAAGGCGGTTGGAGGTGCGGAACTCAGTGGGGGTTGAGAGGGAGGGGTGGGGTGTCGCACCACGCTGCAGCTGCCGAGGCCGTGCCGACTGACACATTGCGCCCGTCGCGTTAGTATAATACGTTTTCGATGTCCCGGAGGAATTGGCGCGGTGCTCCGAACCGCGCGCCACGTGTATGGGATTGGCCATGACCCACTGCGAGCTGCGGGCGGAATCTTTAGAGGCGAACAGCGGCGCCCGCGCCGGGCCAGTATATAGCGTCTGCTCGACTTTCATCCAATTTGATGTGTGGTCTGAGTGGAAGCAAAGTGAGAGTTGCGTACGGCATGTACTCGTGCCCAGCGCAGTACCCCCTCCTACCCTCCAGAAGCCTTTGCTTTCGCGTTTTTCCACGTGTTTTTCTCCGGAGTTTTAATCCGCGCGCTCGCTCTTCAGCTCGCTCAGGCACACCCGCGTTCTCTTTCATGAGTCGAGATCTTTTAAAGTCACACTTGATTGCTGTCGGCGGGCTTTTTCTCTAGGCAACACGAGAAACTGCAGGCTACAAGGGATGAAACAGCGGCTTGAGTACCTCGGTTTGACTCGCCTAAGGAAAACAAGGGCCAAATAGAACACGAAATGAATTTTGTGATTAGTATGGAACTCGTTCTTTACGTAATTATGTGCTACAGAGGTAGAAGTGTAAAACGTTATGTGAGTCGTGTGAGTCCATTTTCATCTCAGATTGTTTTAGTGTGTGTAGGAGGGGAAGTTTTTCCCAGGACACTCGGACCCTTGCTCGGCTCGGGCCTTGCTCGCCCCGCTCGGGTCCGACTGTTGAGGCGCATGGGTGCACAAAGGATCGCGCGCCGACTCAGGGACTTAAAATGAAAACCAGCAAAAATATTTAAGATAGTTCTCAAAATAATACTATGAAACGTGAAAAAAGGTTCATTTTTGAAATTCAGACGAAGGTTTCTGGTTCAGATTAGTACAAGTTTCATGGCTGTAGGTATTGTGCTATCCGAGATTTAAAACTCCACTTAAAATAAGCTGGGTTGTATGGACTCATAATGCAAACAAACAAAATTTGGCAAGTGTTCTCTAAATAATACTATTAATCTTGAAAAAAAAAGTTCATTGTAAAAAAATGAAAATCAGCATTTCCAGTTTAGAATAGTATAAGCAGTATCATACCTGTAGGTAATGTGAGATCTGAGATGAAAGTGGAATCAGTTAAGAGTTACACTGGACTAAGAACAACACTCGTTCTTTTCACCAGGAGAGGTGATGGTACATAACGAGCAAAAAGTGAGCCTCCACCAAAAATATGAAACAATTTTATATAATTTTAAATAAATTCCAAACTTGTGGGGAAACTCAATCCCATATTCCACCAACAAGGCCTTTGCGGCATTACATCTGAAGCAAGCTCGTTAGGGGGGCGCGGCGGAAGGGACATCCCCTGCGTCTCGTCGCGTGAGGGTTGGTCCCGTCAGGCCCGAGACCACAGCCCAGCGCCTCCGCGGCCCTCTGCTGACTAAAGCGGCTGAATAAGTTTGGTTTCCATTTCGTTTGTCAGCCCGGCATATAGCGTCGATACGAGGGGTGTTCTCTTCGACCCGACTGTGTACGGGACTGATCAGTCACTTTTCGACACACATTCAGTACCCCACCCCCACCCCCTCAAAAAAGGAAAAAAAACCACAGTATCAGATATTTTTTTTCTGACGTTTATTAATCTTGTCGAATACAGCTAATTTTCAATCTCGTCTACTCATAATTCTGTCAAATCGTATCTTTTGGCCTCATTGAACACCCATCTCTGTAGTGAGTCATTCCCGAGGTCATTCCACTGGTCAAACCAAGGCGTAACTGTACGCTTGAATGAAGCATACAGTTACGCTTGAAGACGTAATGCTTCACTGGAAAAACAAAGGTGCTATATAGCACCCTTTTTGGGGTGCTATTGAATTTTTTGGGGTGTTACTGCACTAATGCCTTTGTAAAGGCACGATTAGGACCAAAAATAGCACCTTTAGGAGGCGATAGCGCCTTTCTAAAGGCACTATTTCACTAACGCCTTTAAAAGGCATTATATAGCACCTTTGTTTTTCCAGTGTTGAAATGAAGCGTACGAAAGAAATTTTCCCACACATTTATATAGGACGAATAGGAGCAGATCGACCTGATACGCTTGATTTCTAGCGTAATCTCAGTACGCTTGAAAACGGGGCGTAAGGCTACGCCTTAGTTATACCAGTGTCCTCCTTTACCTTATCACATAAAGTGGCGCGAAAGAAACAAACGCGGTCGGCTTTGCCACTCAGGGCCATTCTATATGCCCGGGGCGGGGCGTGAGCGCTCTCGCGCGACGCCGCTGGTGGGCCTGCGCCGGGCCGGGCCGGGCCGGTCTGGGCGGGCGCCGACGCGACGGCGGCTGCGCGAGAACCAAAAGGCGTGCCCGCACCGTCCCCCCATCGCTCCTGCCTCACGCCGCCCCCACCCCCGCACCTCCGCACCTCCGCGGCGCCTTCAAGGTCGTCCCTTTTGTCGTCGCGGCCAAGATACGTTATTCGCCGCGTCGTTTCCTCACCTCGGCGTCGCGGGGCGGGCCCGGCCGCGTGTGGCGCACAATGCCGGCGGCGTGTACCAGGCCGATCGCGGTTGTCGCGTCGGCGGCGTGGCATGGCGTGGCGTGGCGTGGCGTGGCGTGGCGTGGCGTGGCGTGGCGTGGCGTGGCGTGTTGTCAACACGACTGCCTGGTCAGCAGGCGCCAGCAGACGGCGTGGCGCCACAGTGTGGGTTGCGACGGCGGGGTGGAGCCGGGGCTATACACTTTGTGCACAACTTGCAGGCTATCGAGAAGGGAATTAGTTGTGTTTCCGGACGTCCTGGGGCCGGAGGCGGACGGCGGAAGGGGTTCGCGGGGGCAGCTCTCTAGGCAAACTTATGAGGGTGGACGTAATTTATAGGGCACTTGTAGTTGGCAAGATCGGCGTCGTGGGCTCGTGCACTGTGAGGGCGGAAAGTCAAGGAGCAGAAGTGATGCCACGACTTCAGGGGAGAGTGGGGGGGTCAATCTGAGGGTCATACTCTCGGAGAGCGGAATTAAAAGCAAATGAGGACATAAAGTAATGAAGTTCTGTCGTTTAGAAAAAACTGGATTTCCAGTTTTTCCGAGTTTTTCTCACTGGCTTGTTCCTCAATTTGCCAAACCTTTCGAAGTGCCGCCTACCGACGACACAGGGTACGTGGTACGTCCTCCTTACCAGCTGTACGGTGAACGGCTTGCGCGTCGGACTGAATCTAGCGACCCGTCATTCGAATGAGGGTGTGCTAGACTACATTCGTTGTGAAGTGCTCTCACCTCGCTCCATGCACCGAGCGCCGCCTGTACGCTGTCACCCACCATGATTTCTGAAGGGGCCGGAACTCTTTTACCGCGAGATGTGAGCACTTCCCGTCTTCTCCCAGGCAAGCACCGAGGCACCCGGACTGGAAAAAAAATACCCATGCGCATTTTTTGGTGTGTGTGGGGGGGGGAGGGGGGGGCGTTTTGAGTTCGACGCGATAACAAGTTCAACCACTAATAATTTTGCGAATGATTGCAAACGCGCAGATTGTCGGATTGTGCTGTTGGCCGGTCGGTGTGGTTATGTAAATGCCTGTGGGCGGGGTGGTAGAAATTGGACCTGCTGCTGGACGGGCCTGTTTGGCTTTAGAGAATGCAACGATATCCCGTCCCAGCAGGACCAACAGGCAACAGGAGCAAATCAAACAGCGCTGTCGCATTATTCTTGCCTGCAATTTGCACAGCTGCGGTTTTCTGCAATACCCGGCAATACCTGTTTACCTGATGGAACGGAACGCTCTTCTCGCGCCGTCTCTCCAGCCGAGGGTTGGGATCACTCATACAGAATATGTAAAATGATGATTTTGTACGTAAGATTTTTTCAATATTTTTCTCTTGATTTTTTAAGGAAACTTTCTGTCACTTTTCGATAAATTTTGATCTTACAACCCTACTTCTGTTTTTTTTTATTATTATTTTTTCGGTGTTTTGTGTTTATTTTTCTGATATTTCCTTTACTTTTCGTCTTGGCTTTAAATTGATTTGTTTGATTTTTTAAAAATATTTTTAAATGATTTTTGTGGGGGCCGTGCAATGACTTTTGAAAGTGACCCCTTCCCTGCCCAGCCGACCTCCTCGGACCCTTTCCCCTCTGTGGCCCCTATATTGCCCCTGAAATCTAGCCCGGCGGCGGAGCCTCCCCCTCTCCCCCGCGTCCTCATGACGCTTTTCAACCCTTCTCTTACCCTGTCCACGCGCCGATAGGTTTCTATCGCTCGCTGCGCCGGACCCGTGTGGCGTGGCGGATGCTGGAAGGAGCCAGCCAAGGCGCCAGCAACGACCTTTGTGGTCGTGCCAAGGAGAAGCGCACCCGGGTGGTTCTGGGGACTCGTGACCGTCGTAGGCGGGCCGACTCGACGATTCGGTTTACACTGTAAAATGCTTGCAAACTAAATTCTTTGCAACGTTGCGAAGAAATTTTAATATTCGTATTACGTAGAATTTGTTCGTATTGCAAAGAACTTCTTTGCAAGCTACTAGAATTCTTACAAACTATTTGTTTGCATTGCAAAGAAAATAGTTCGTAAGCTTACGAAGAGTTAGTTCGTAATACAATGCTTAAAAATTCTTTGCAACTTACAAAGAAAATAGTTTGCAATACGAACCAATTCTTTGCAAGCATTTTACAGTGTACAGAAGAGTACGGAGTATGCGGAGTACACACGCCTAGTAATGTATTTGTAGATTTTTGTGCAAATTTAACGTCAACGTTTGTGCAAATTGCACGCTCAAGCATGTGCAAAAGATTTAATTGTTTAACTTTGTATAAATTTAAAATACAAATCAAGTTAGTGTGCTGTCGGATAACACGGCGTCCTCAATGCTGGATGCTGGAGTACGCGGAGTACACCTGGAGTACAGTCGGAGTACGCAGAGGGCAGTCGGAGTACACCCGGAGTATACTTTCTGGCCCGTACACAGGAGCCGTCCAGGCATGCCTGCGTTGCGCATCCGCACGCCATCGCCGATATAGGCGCCGTGGCTTCGACAGGGTAGGCATACCCGCAACACTGCCACGTGTCCTCTGTAACGCCCGCTGCGCCCGCCACAGGACACTCACTCCAGGGGTAAATAATACCGTTAGTTGACCCACCGCAGCGCCGACGCGCCCCTGCGGCCTGCGGGAGCTGCGCCGTGCCCCGCCGTATATTGAGCAGACGTCTATTGAGAGGCATAGCCCTGTCTGCTACGGCGGCGCCGCGCCGTCGCTATGAAATGGATCTCTCCTTCTCTCATACGTCTGCCCGTGATGACTCCTAGCACTCTACGCGAAAAAAAGAAGAAAAAAACACCTAATTTTTTTCGGAATTTTATTTTAAAAAATTATAAAATTATAATACCGGAATTGTGTGCATAGCTCAGTTTTCGATTTTATTTTTATTTTGGGGGGCAGGGGGGGTGGGGGTGGGGGAAGGGGTCGAGTGGGTTGCGAGATGGATTGAAAAGGAGGGTGAGAAGAGGAACTTGCGGTCGGCTTTTCAATCAATGGCGGGGGTGGGGTCGTGGCCGGACAGTCCCGCGTGATAAATGGCGCCCTCAGATCATGGTTCGCCTTTATTCAACCACAATTTGTTTTCCGTTGAGGAAATGATTTCAATCAGGAGAGAGGGGCTGAACGACACGCCTGTCCCGGGGGATGCTTTTTTTTCCGACTAGAAAAGGTTTCCACAAACGAGTTTTCATTTACCTCTCCCTTCCCTTTTTTTTTCTCATTCTGTTTTCGTTTTCTCTGTTTTATTTTTTTCGAGAAGAGTCATGGGTAGCAGCATCACGTTTGCGTGCCACCAGCAGCTGCCTGCCACAGCGCAGCTCGTGTGTGGAGCGGGCCTGGCCGGTCAGAGCGGCCGCGTCCCTCATACATGAAATGTTCCTGAGTAATTTACATGTGGTGGTTTGATCAACCTGCGGTCGGCCATGTCATCCGCAGCGCTGAAATTAAAGTGCAAAATAATTCGTAGCGGACTTTTGAGGGATGGGGCGATGGAGAGGCGGCGCTCGGGAAAGGAGGGAGAGAGAGAGAGAGAGAGAGAGAGAGAGAGAGAGAGAGAGCAAATGAGATGACGACAGATTTTGAAGAAGGGCGAAATTGAGAGATAGACAGAGCGAAATGTGAAGGACTAAGAGCGGATAGCCAGCTAATGAGAGGCGTGGTGAAACAGCTCTTTGCAATCGCGCTTCGCGTAATGGAATGTCCTGTCACAGCGATGGGGTTGCCAGCTGCTCGTGCGGGCACGGGCGCAGCGGCGCGATGGGCGAGACGGGTCGCCTGTCATATAGTTTGCTGAATGCAAAGCTGAATGCGCGATGCCAATCTCCGTTTATCAGAGAGACGTGCCTCATACATGCGCTCTGTTCTGACGATACGATACTCATTTTCTCATATGGTTCTGTGAATTGTTACAATTTTTCCTGTTTGTTGTTGTGTTACTGTGTTGTTTTTTGCAGCAAGGAAAATCTAAATCGACGATCTCTTGATACAGCCGCCTCGTTATTTCAGTGTCTTTCTCGCGCTAGACTCCCGCCTTGGGGGCAATATAAATGTGAATGGGGGCAGCCTCCCGAGCTATCAGCGCCACATTGCAATTGAATTAACGCGCCGCCACGGCGGGTAAGCCTCCGGTGGCAAGATGGATAGAGTCGCCCAACTTGACAATGTACTTTCTCAATGTCCAACTTTGCCAGATTGGGGTGCTCGGTGCGGCGCGGGGCAGCGTGGGGCGGGGGAGGACGCCCGAGGCCTTCATACGGAAGGAGATTGGCTCGATGCGCCAAGGCCGAATAGCAACACCGACACCCACTCGGTAGACGTGGCTCCCTTGTTTTATTCTCGATATTTGAAAAAGGTTGCTTCTCTGTGACAGTCCACGTGAACACTCGCAGCCCCCGCTGTTTGTTTTCAAACAAAATCCGCGTCGGCTATTCCCTCATAATCCTCACAAACAAGGCGCCTCGTGTGCGCATCATGACTCATGCTTCACCGTCCACGGGATGGCTCGCGCTGTACTCGGGCAGCTGGTGACAGCGTCAGCCGTTCATCGCGGAAACTTTGAAACGTTCAATAACTTAGGGTTGTCGCTCACACAGGTGGGCAAGAGCTCGGAGCGAAATTAAGGCGAACGTTAATGGCGTGCTGGAGGGTTTCCGGTGGCTGGCGCGTCATACTGTAGCTTCAGATTCGGAGAAGCAGGTGGGAAGCAAGGAAAGGAATTGCGTCTTCGGCGGAATGTCCCTCATAAAGTTCGCCAGGACCGTCCCGTTCACGTAAGGTATTTCGACACCTTAGACTGAAAGGCACGCAGTTCAGGCGCGCGTTCCGAAAGGCACGCAGTTCAGCCTCCCATTCCAAGACTAACACAGTTCAGCCGCGCGTTCCGAAAGACACGCATTTTACCGCTCCAGACATAGGAACTGCGTGAGTCTTGGATTGAGCGGCTGAACTGCGTGTCTTTCGGAGCGCGCGGCTGAACTGCGTTAGTCTTCGAACGGGCGGCTGGACTGCGTGCCTTTCAGTCTAAGGTGTCGATTTTCCTTCGTTTCTCCGTGTTCAACACGGCTTACGACTTGTCAGACTGGAGTGAAATGGTCCATTATTTTCTCCCATCCCTACTCTTTCCGACGAAGAAGAGGCACGTTGTTAGAGGAGGTCTCCATTAACCAACCATTTCACTGGAGTCTTACAAGTCGACTGATGTGCTCGCTTGATTATGTTTTGAGTGAAGATTGATATCATCAGATTTGTGAGATTTAGATTCTAACTCAATAAGAGCGAGGTTCCTAAACTCACTTAAATGGAGGAGCATATTGGAACAGGGAAAAGAGGAGGGGGCAGGGGACATTGCCCCTTACCCCTCCCCCTGAACGTCCCGAAGGGGCGCCTAAATGTCTCCTGAAAGGGCGCCTATACCACCCTGCAGTTAGGGGAGGCCAAAGAAGCTGCTTCGCTGAACAAAAAAACAAACAAAAACGCCCCTGCCCCGCTGCTTAATTGGTTCAGGAGAAGAAAAAATCAGACTTTAGAATTCTGACTAGTGCATTTTGCAGAGCAGCCTCGCGGCCCCAGCGTCGTCATCATACACAAAACACGATGACACGTGTGTAGCTGGCCTGGTGCCGATAAGTCGGACAGCGTTAGCTTTGCAGCGACGCGCCGTTCGCGAAACATCGAGGATATTGTGATGGCCTCGCCTCCCCCTCCCCCCTTTTACCCGGACACACCGAGGATCCATTAGCATCCTAATGAGAAGCCAGCGACCTATCCCCCGACCTGACGCAACCTTAGAATACCGAACAGCCAGCCGGGTCGGCAGCGTGCTAATTGGGGAAACCGTCCAAATGTGCTTTGCAGGCTGCAAAGTAAGAGGGTAAGATGGGTGGTGCGGGAAGGAGAGAAAGAGACGGCTACAAAGGAAGAGGAGGGAGGAGGGCGGTGGTGGAGGCCGCCCCCCGCCCCCCGCCCCGCCCCATCCCGTCTCGTATTGCTGCCGCCCGGATTACGTCCCCTGCGACATGATGAGGACTCAGTTATTGGCCCGAATGGCGAGCCCCCTTGTCTCTCCCAGCTGCGTCAACCCTGCCCTGAGCTGCTTTGCCAAAACTATTATTATTTCCTTGTTTTTATGTGCGGATCGCGGTGTCTTCCTTTTCTTCCCTCTCGTGTTTTTTTTTCTTTTTCTGTTTTTCTCTATAGGAGAAAAAAAAAGGACTTGTGTTTATTGTTCCCTGCATGTTACTCTTTTCGTGCTGTGCGATAGTGTTTATGTTGCGTTTTTGATGGTTCATCACCTGGCGTGTGTTAGTGTTGGTGTGTGAGTGTGCGTGTGTGCCGCGTGCCACGTCAGCAACATGATGTGCCGGCCGCTCCCCTTCTCTCTATTGGAGATATCGCATAAACGGGGCGTCGGAACGCATCCGAGCACCTCATAACACGAGAGTACGTAGCCATTAAACCCCTTCCCCCTCTTCAGCTTACACCCTTGCTTCTGCTTGCTCATCCTTTAGAGCTGTATGCTCCAAATACATCACCGACACCGGCGACCTTTTTTCCCCTCTCTTTTCTTCTCTTTTCTTTTCGTACGCCGCGCATCCGTCATCGGATTAGAATATGACAATACATGGATGGTCAGGCAGGTCCAGTGATGGATGTGGTCCACCGGCGTGCGGTGCGGGTCGGGGGTCGGCCGATTGTCTTGGGATGGATGCTTCGGAGCGCGAGGGGCAGCCGGAACAATGCCACGTAAAACATTTGTGTGGAGGGGATGGAATGTCTCTCTGTCCGCGCTAAGACCACAGCAGACACGCACACTGGTGGTGAAAACCACAAACACACATTAGGAAGTGTGTAGCTGCATAGGCACACGTTTACCGCGCATCGAGGGGAAAACAACTTTAAAATTTTTCTCATCCTCAAAATTCAGGAAAATTCAGGAAAAGTTAAAAAAAATCGCAAATATTTAGGCTTAATTCAAGCAATAATTCAGAAATATTTAATAAAAATTCACACAAATTGACGAAATTTGTACATCCTAATTATTTAGAGTTGTTCCCCCTCGCCGCGCACACACCGGTTAACACGAAGAAACATTCATTAAGTACGTTGTTGTGCTTGCTGTGTGGCGCCGGGTGGCGCGTCGGCTTATTGACACACTGTAATATAAAGTTTTTAACTTGCACATATAGTAGCAAGTGTTGAAGACTTTGATGCTTAACTCATACGTTTTTTATTGGAGACTGTTGTGCACATTCTGGTGTCAAACGTTAGTCAAACACCTGATGCCCTTTATGAAATATCTGCTCTTGTCTCACGGTGAAAAAATGTTCAACACTTGCGACTGTGTGCCAAGCTGAGCACTTTTTATAGTAAAACTGAAATCCCTTTATACTCTGAGCGCCAACAGTGTACTCACCCGACCAAACGCCCTCCTCACAGCTCAGACCCGGGGCGAGATGGCGAGCGTGCCTCTGTGTGCCGAGCTCGAGAAGGCCGCCTTTTGAACGTTCATTGATATGTGTGAGGCCTCTAGGGAAACCCTTGCCCCGACAAACCTTACGCGTCTCTGAGAGGCGGCGCGAGCGGCTTCCACTCAGTAAATTCTCGTACACGATACACTGTAAAAATTTGTTGTAAAAAAACGAAAAAAAAAATTACAGGTTTCGCTGTTAAATCGGTGAACAGATTTTTCCTGTAGTTTGATGAAACATTTTGTGAATTAACAAGAAAAATCGCGAAACAACATATAAAATTTGTAAACTTACGGAATTCTTTTGTAAAGTTACGAAATATTTTTGTAAAGTTACAGAGTTTTTTTTGTAAATGAACGCGAATAAAAAGTAAATTCACTGTCAGGTCGTTTAACAAAATTCACAGAGATATTACCTGTTAATTTACGACATGTTTTTTTACAGTGTATTCTGCTTTTTAAAGTGGTATTGCGCTCTGTGAATTTCGACGTTACGCTGTAGTACACTGTCTTACGCGGTATTACAGTGTACAATGTAAAACAATCACTGTGACGTCACGTTCTTTAAAATGTGAAAACTGTCACATTTGCCAGAATGTCACGTTCGTTTTAACGTGAATCGGCCAGACTTTGCGGGCTGAATTTCACACTGACGTTCAAAAGAGTGTGACAATAATAACCAAAAGAATGTGACAGTTACCACAGGAAATAAATAGAATGTGACGTCGCAGTAATTCTATAGCAGTGTAAGTTTGGCAAGATTTCAGGCGAATTACGTCGGTATCATACGGAACACCGCACAGTATTACGCGTGTTAAACCTCCCTCGGCGTGCCGGGGATCGGTATGACGAGCTGAGTGCTTGCGAAATCTTATCCAGACACCCATCCCAACCACACACCGCTGACGTTTCGCGTTTCGTACGCACGCCCTTTTCCTCTTTTTTTTCTCTGCGTGGTAGGAAAGCGAGGAGAACCAGCGAGAGAGAGGCTAAGGCAAAGAGAGCGAAAGAAAACAAAGCGGAGGTCCCCGCAAAGGGACACCCGATGTGTGTCTTACCGCGACCGCAGCGCTCCCTCGAGGCGCATCCTGACATCTTCCCAGCTCCCTTTGTCCACTCAAGCACCCCTTCCCCCTTCTGAAGTGAGCACATTTTTTTTCTCTCCGCGCACGAATTACTGCGTTCGGTCGCAGCGCTTTGCGCCGTCCGTCTGCCATGCCCCCCTCCCAACCCCCCCAAAAAAGAAAAAATCCGGATATTTTTATTGGCTCTCAATTGCAATGTCATGGTCGTGACACGCGGTCTGGAAGGAAGAAAATAGAATCTGGGCGCGGTTGTATAAGCGCGCGCAAGATTTACGTGAGAAGATGGAAATGGCGTAAAAACGATATATCGTGAAAGCGGCGCGGGTGAAATCGGACACACGCGAAAGTCTTCCTGTCCCTCCGGGCGCAGCGGGGCGGGGCGGGGCGGGGCGGGGCGGGGCGGCATGCCGAGGTAATGTGAGGGATATATCGACAGGGAGTGGTGCGAGGCCGTGGCAGGGCCCCGGTGAGGCCCCGGCGAGGCCCCGCGCGGAGCAGAGCAGATGATTGATCGGAAAGCGATGTATCATTTGACAAGTGTGTCGCTCCATCCCCTCCCGCCTGCAGAGCACGAGGTGGAGGACACGGTCGGGCCGGCGCTGACCACCAGCAGAGCGTGCGCCCCGGCCGTGGCGCCCTGAGGCGGCCGAGAGCAATCAGCGAGTCTCATTCAAAGGCATTCCGCTCAGACCTCATCTGTGCGGCCCCCCCAACTCGCGGCCCGGCCGGCTGCAATATTGTTTCTAGGACGCGGCGCGCTGCTTGGCGCTCGGCCGCCCGTCCAGCCCCGCGCCGGACAGCTCACCCCTGCCCCTGCCCCCGCCGCTGCCACCCCACTCCCCCTTCGCTCATCTCCACTCTCGCTTCCCCTTTGCAGCCCCCCTCCCCTCTTCCCGCGCCCCCAAAAGCCCCTCCCGAAACCGAACACCGCTCGGCCAGGGCCGCGACACGCAAGCCGCCTGTCGATGTCAAGTTTGTAATTGAGTCCCGGTGGTCCAGCGCGATCGGATGCTGCCGGCCGGTCCCCTGTACCCCGCCCCCCGGCCCCGGCCCCGCTCCGCCCGGCCCCTAGACCCGCCTGCTGTGATTTGTTTGTCATTATCGTCGTCATGGTTGTACTCTCCCCGCCGACCGGCTCCGACCCGACGCGGGCTCTCTCACGAGAGTTTTTTTTTTTCCCACACCGACGCGGCGCCAAAAGGCGGCAGACAGGCGGGGCTCTCGCCTCGCCCCGTCCGGCACCATTGTTTCGACAAGTTCCTTTCCCCTCTGAGGAGCAAAGTCTCCGTGGCGGGGCGGTCAGCTGCTGCCGGGTAGGCCTTTCGCTGTTCTGTCGTCTCTACTGCAGCAGATGTCCCACGACCGAACGTTTCTAGTGGGGCAGAAGGCCTGCTGCTACCCTTCTCGTGGCAAAGTTCCCCGCAGCCGTCGGAGCTATATACTATAAAAAGAAGTACTTTTCTCTAGCAATTGGAGAGTGCCAACCCTCGAGCCTTGCGCGCGTGCGGGTCAGGACGCTGCCGAGCTGCTGCTTGTGGGCCAAGGCCAAGCAGAACACCGGGCTGCGAGGGAAAAAGAAGTGTTTCCTCCCACAAAGGATTATTAAGTCTACAGCTCGCTGGACCTGCCGTTTTGCTTTAGAGGGCGCGCGAGAGGGGAAGGAGGTCGGATAAGGGTGTTCGGCGAAGGCCTCCGTCCGCCAGGCTCGGTACGGCCGGGATTTAGGTGGGAAGAGCCCCGACCTCTATTCTCTCTTTTTATTTTACGTCTATAGACGTTGCGCGTTTTAAAGAGTTAACTTTGGCCCCTCCTTCATCCGCTTCGACCCTCATTTACCTCAAACTTGGCCTCACCTCGGGCAGACGGATCGCTATTAGGGATAGAGAGACGCGGGGTGGGGGTGGGGCGGCAGTCCGAGGCACTTCTTGTCTCGACGTTGGATCATATCGCGCGCGCCCCGCCTTTTCTTTTGTTCGGGACGACCTCGGCCAGCTGCTGGGACGGGCCGGGCCGATCAGACCGGATCAAGTTTTATCTCTGTCGATGGGCTGCGGGGCGGGCCGAAGGGTGCACGGCTTGGCACGCGGCACGGCTCACAGGGATTACGGGGCACCACCACCCCTCACCCCCTCCCCCCCCTTTACGTCTGCCTGCCTGACCGTGCCGAACAGTTTGCCGTCACTTTGATATGCCCGCCGCCGCCGCCGCAAGGTCAATGTGTGCGGTCTAACAAACTTTTTTGTTTGAAGTATGAATCGGTCGATGGATAAAACCGCGCCGTATAAGACGGGCGGTGTCTGTGTCTGTCTGAGCCGGGCGACGGAGTTTGGAGAGCCAGCTAGCTGGGCGGGACGGACAGGGGCGGCATGACCTGGCGTATGGGCGGTGGGCGCGCGCGTCCTGTCCGAGAAAACATTGTTCCTGTCGTGCAGCCAATCAAGGTTGATTCCCAGCGCTCCCCTCCCCCCCCCCTTTCGAACCTGTCCCTCGGGCGGGGCCTCCTGCAAGCCTCCTGTGGGGTTTCTCGAGGCCACCTGCTCGGCCATCCCCGGGAGCAAGTTGTTAAGTCTTGACATAACTTGTCGCCACGGCTGTCTGGTCAGGGGAGTGCGGGGGTGACATCGGGCGAGGGGTGAGAAGTGAAGAGGCTAGGGAAGTGGACGGGGAGCGGGGAGTAAAAGTTTGACTAGCGGCTTTCACAGTGCCACTTTCTGGAACCGCCCGCTGTCCCACTGAAACCCTTGATTCGCCTGCCGCACGACCATTTAGCCCATCGGAAATGGGAGGGGAGTAAAAGGGGTTAACCGGTGGTGGAAAAAAAAAGGGGAAAAAAAGACAAAACGTAAGTAAGGGCTCGCGAGCGAGGGACAGAGCAATTTTGTTCTCTGTATTCTGAACGAGCTGTTTCAGCCCTGAATTCACTGTTGCTTTCATGTTCGCGCTCTTCATCACCTTCCCCCTCCCCCACCCCTCCCTCCCCCTCTGTCGCTTTTCCCCTCCCATCCCGTGCTCTCATCTCTTTTTTGTATGTGCGGCCGCCGCGGCGCGGACCTCGCCACTGTGGCCCGCAGAAACAATTATCGGAAAAGCCATGATTGAGGTTAAAACTTTTGGTGCTAGTAATAGCGAAGGGCGGGGGAGGGGGGCGGGGCGGGGCGGGAGCGTCGACACACATCGCCATTACTGCATGTTGCGCGGCGCGGCAGGCGGCCCCCGCCCGCCCCCCGCCCCGTCCCCGCGGCGGCAGGACAGGGCCGAGCGCCTGTCGGAGCGTGGGTAGGCAGGCCCGCCCGGCGTGGGTGTCGTGTGCGGCCGCGTATTGCCTACCCCGCCAGGGGCTCGCGAGGATCGATGCCACCCTCTACTCTTGTCCCTCTGCTTGCGGGCTCTCGTCCCCGGCGCTGCTGCTGGGCGCCCTGAGCCATGAAAAAGCATTTCGAGAGGAATTTATTAAGGCCACTGAAAATCTACGAGTCATGATTCTCGCCCCCATACGAGTGAGAATTTGAGGGCAATTTTATTACTCTCTGAGAGGTGAGAATTTTTTTCCTCGCTCTTATGAGAAAGAATTACGAAACCTCGCCCTAATAAAGTGAGAATTCGTGCTCAAATTAAGTGAGGTTAGAAAATCCCTACTCAAATAGAGCGAGGCTAAAAAACATCTTGCTCAAAAAGAGTGAGGTTAAAAATTCTCACCCTAATTTAGCATGGCAAAGTGTCCTCTCCCATTTTGCAGTGGCCAGTTCGCCGCGGACAGCACTGTGCCCGTGGTACTAGTAAACGGAGGAAAAAAAAAGCATTCGCTGTAGCAGTCAAAGATTTGCTGTCTCCAACTTAACTTATTTTGCTAGCTGTCAAAGCGATTTATTCGCTCCGATAGCAAACTAGAAGCAGTGAGAGAAAATTGAGGGGGGCACTACAGAAACGGGTAAACTCTGACTGAAAATCAAATTACTGGAAAATGACTGTAAGTGACTGAAAAATTACTGGAGTTGACAAGAAATGTGACTGGATGGCAGGTTGAATTTTCCCAACGATTCAAAACACCAACAAATTATTTCTAATTATTTCAAGGCTGTGCCTGACTTCTCGACTGGATGTGACTGGAAGTGACTGCAAAAGTGACTGGTCGGAGACGCATACACTGACTGGTCGAAGTGAGGCCCGCCCTCAAAGCAAATTCGAGCCCTGTTTCAGATGTTGTATAGTTCAGTGGGACAGCATAGGCGCAAGCCCCCCTCCGTTTAATACACTGGTAAAACAAATGTTTAGTTCGTATACATCTTTGGTGGCTCGTTCCAAAACGTTTAAAAACTATACTCCAGCTGGTGTATAGTTGAACTTATTAAACTTCAATTGATGTCTAGCTGGTCCAACTATATATACGCCGGCTGGTGTGTAGCTTTTTAACATTTGGAATTAAACACAAATTGATGCATAAGAACTTAACATTTGTTTTCACTGCAAACCCTGGAATCCAATTTCTCACCCAAAATGGGAGAGGACACTTTTCCATGCTAAATTGGAGTGAAAATTTTTAACGTCACCCTTTTCGAGCGAGATATTTTTTAGCCTCGCTCTATTTGAGCAAGGATTTTTTAACCTCACTTACTTTGAGCACGAATTCTCACTTAATTAGGGCGAGGTCTCAAAATTCTTTCTCATTAAGAGCGAGGAAAAATATTCTCACTCTCCAGAGAGTAATAAAATTGCCCTCAAATTCTCACTCGTGTGGGGGCGAGAATTATGACTCGTAGATTTTCAGTGTTACCAGTGTAGTTTGCTCTGACAGCTAATAAAATCTGTTGAGTCGGTGACAGGGAATTGTTGACTGCGACAGCGAACTTTTTTGTGTTTTCGTGAAGGGGCCCAAACCGTCCACTCCGCATCAGTCCCGACGAAAGAAAATGGGCCTGCATTCCTCGTCGCCGTCTGTAGTCTCGCAATAGCTCTCTGAGGCGGGCTGCTCCGGTAATTGTGGACGAGACGCAAAAGGGCGCGGCCCATCCTTCCGTCGCACTATTTACGCCGTTTCGAAGGGCTGGATAGGGTAACGATCCTTGACATGCCTCCGGCACTCGGGTCCTTTGAGGGCTCACAACGTGGTAGGCGGGAGTGAGATGCGTCCTTGGGCCGCCGACAAGGGGTCGGCAACTCCCCTTAGCCGTGCACGAGGTAGTATATACTATCAGTAATGTAGGTAATGTGTATGTAATATAAAATATTTTAAAGTAAATATATACTAACATATCGAAATATATGGTAATATCCTGGAAATTTACAGGTAATAAAGCCACTGCGTACGAAGTAATGTACGAGTTGACGACCCCTCGGCCTCCGCGGAGCAGGGCTGGGCGTCGTCCTTCGCACGGTTGTCGCTCTGTTACCGCATGGGCCACTTTTCGTTCTCTCATCCGTCTCCGGCATAAAAGATGATGGTACCTCGCACAGATGATAGGTCGCCTTTCGGGTACATCTGTCCGGGTAAGGTTTAGCACATCGAGTGCCTCGTGTTGGCCACTGCATCGCGGTGGCGGGTGGCACACGGAAAAAAATAAAAATCGGACCGGTGCTAGCCGCTTTAGCGGACCCAATCTAGCACCCGTGCAATTTCTTTATAGCTGTCGTGCAAAGGGTCCCTAGCTCGAGCTAGTTAAACAGTTGATATATTTACTGTGCAGCTAAAAATTTAGCTCCCCAGCAATATTTTTAGCACAGGAATGTATAGCTAGGCGCGATCTAAAAACTCCAGAGCTGGAAAAATAGCTCAGCAGCCATTTCTTATTTTGCGTGCAGCGTGGAATTCGTCCCCGCCCCCCGCGGCAGCGTCTGATTCGGACTAATGGAATCACTTGGACGCGCCTCAAAGGGGAGATTGGGATTAGGGCGTTCGCGAGATTAGTGTGCTGTTTATCGCCTTGTGCGATCTGCTCTCTCTCTCTCTATCTCTGTGAGACATCTGCATAACGGAAGCGGATAATGGGTATACGCCAAGTGGAAATGCTGTGTATTTCGTCCCGTCTGGTCGGTGCGCGGTTACGGGCGTGGCGAGGCGGGCGTCGCGCGGTTGGGGCGACTGGCTGCACTCGGTGCGTGAAGGCTAATCCCGTTTACCCCCTCGCTGCTTCTGGCCCGCCCCGCCCCGCCCCGCCCGCCACACCCGGCAGCTGCTCTTCACAAAGGGGTGAGACAAGAGTCTCTCCTCCACGCTTCATTAAAGCGATGGACAGAAATTCAAAGTAGGGTTTTTCTGCGCGGCTGGGCCGCTCGGACTCGGCACGCCCCTTGCCAGGCTCTCCCGCCCCGCTCCCACCCAGGGGGAGACCCCGCAACGGTTTTTCAGCCTCAATGTCGTGCGTGCGGCCCCCCGTTCGGCTCGACTCCGGTCCGGTCCGCGCCCCTGCTGTAAGAAACGCGCTGTGCGGGAACAAGGCGCATTAGGGACGCGCGGCGCGCGGCACCCTACATACGTGCCTACGAAAAAAAGAAAAAGAAAAGAAAAGAAAAAATCGTGGAGTGAATAAAAACTTTTCTCAAAAGTTAAAGAGAAAATATGTTGCCATAGGTGGCGTTCCACCTGCTGTTCTGCTATCCGCGGCGGCCGGCGCGGCTGCGACCCGCGCGTCCCACACCATCGGTTTCCTGCTGCCTCGTTAGCTGCGCGCTCCGGTATCAAGCAACGCCCTCCTGGCGCCCTCCCTGCCCCGCCCTGCCCTGCCCGGGCTCGCCCCGCCCCTCTTTAGGGCTGATCCCAGATGAGCCCAACGGGTGGCCGCAAGGGGTCGTCGTGTAAGGCCAGCGGGAAAACATTGGGCGGGCGAGCCGCAATGTGTGCTTATCCGGCGTGCGGCTCAGCGCGGAAGACGTTTTTATTAGGACTGTCTTTTCTTTTGCCCCATTCCCCCCTCCCCCTGACGTGCTGCCCCTGAGTAACACAACTCAAATTGTCGCGTTCTTTCTCTTTTGCACCCCGCCTGTGTTTGACATGTCCGAGAATGACCTAACCTTTTGTGAAACTGCTCCTGACTCTCAGTCAGCCTGCCCTCCTCTCCACCCCCTCCCCTCCCACCAATTCCCCGAAAAAAAAAAAAAGCGTCGCCATGTCGAGTTCCATCACAACGACTCGCGACGCGCGGCTATGTGAAAACAAGTCCCTTTCTTGGAAGCCGTTCACGCGATACAAGCAGGACAGTGCCGAGCCGAGAGAACGCCCCCGCCTCCGCCATTCCTTGTTCCCGTGCGCCGCCCCGCCCCGCCCCGCCCCGCCCCGCCCCGCCCCACGCCGCCCGTCCAGCGCACCGCCCGGGCGGGCCGGCCCTCCTCGCGGCGGCAGAGAAACGCGAAAAATTTGGGAAACTTGCGCGCTATCGGTGGGGTGGATGGGACCGGGGGCGGGGCGGGGCGGGGCGGGGCGGGGCGGGGCAGCCCTTCGCAATTACGGCGGGGAGCAGCGAGCGGCACGGCGGTGAGCAGGGCAGGGCCAGGAGTTTTCCCAGCAGATGCCTCAGCCATTAAATTAAGCCGGCTACGTAACGCAATTACAACTGCATGCTCCTTCATTTTCATACCCTACTTCTCAGCACCAGACCTCCTCCACCATCCGCCATCACCGCCGCCCCTGTAGCGGCGCTTCCCCGCCGCGCTCCCGCCTCCCCCCCCCCCCCGGCCACAACCCTTTCGCTCTGCCTGTTCCGAGCGATGCGCGCCCCGCCTCACCTCACCCCGCCCCGCCCTGCCCCACCCCGGCCTGGCGCCGTGTACTTCACCTCGGCGGGAGGGGGACTCTCGCTCCGGCTGTGCTGCGACTAACAGCCGAGAGAGAGTGGGGGTGTTTTTAATCGAGCACACGTGCGCGGTTAATTTTTTCACTTCCATGTTCCAGTGGTTTTTTTTAATGGTTGAAAAAAAAATCTCCTCTACTCATTGCTCTGAGCGAGGACAGATCGATTTTGTCAGTACACTGAAAATCCTACAAGTGGACAAGATTGTCGCTCCCTTGATGGTGAGTGAATTTCCGTGCACCCTCGTTTGTGTGCAACAAATTACCTCCACTTATGTAGGTGGAGTAAAAAATATACACGATCTCAAAGCAATAGCAACATCGATATCTACCTTCAAGGGATTGTACATTCACTCTCCCGCACAAGGGTATGTGAAATGAAATGATTTGTATCACGCACCTATACAACTTCGCGCGTGCGAAAAATAATTGACTCCTCTACCAGTTCACGACATTCGCGTCCACTTTTATTTAAAAGTGTGCCGTTGCGCTACAGACTGTCCTGGCGCGGGGGTTAGCCAGGGGCCGGGCCGCGGGGGACGGGCAGCGGCTGGAGTGTGCTGGAGTGTCCCAGTAATTACGAGACGTCGTGGCCCGCGTCTCTTTCGCGGTCGCGGCCGGGGCCGGGGCCGGAGCAGGGGCCGAGGCCGGGGCCGGGGCCCTTCTGCCACGCGCCGCTCTGCTCAAAGGATATCCCCGTGAATGATTGTGGCGAACACATAATCCGCTCAATAGCGCTTTGCGGACGGACGGTCTCTCAGAGGAGTATCTCCTCTCCTCATCGTCAGCTGCAGACGCGCAGCAGTGAAAGATAGAGGGTCTCTAGTGAAAGAGTGGCGCGCCGCGTATTTTGTCATAGTCGTTCTATTTTCGGTGGGCATAAATGACACTGCGTCCTCCCCATGGTACACTGACGCTCAAGTGTATTCGTATTGCGCAGCAGTACTTTCTGAGGTGCGTACTTGGCTGCTGCACGTACTCGTGAGCACGAAGTAAATTTCATTTCAATCAGCATATGCGTATTTATCACACTCCGTTGCTTACAATGATTTGGTAAAATCAATCTCTCTCTCTCTCTCTCTCTCTCTCTCTCTCTCTCTCTCTCTCTCTCTCTCTCTCTCTCTCTCTCTCTCTCTCTCTCTCTCTCTCTCTCTCTCTCTCTCTCTCGACTGGCCTCGGTCGGGGCCTCTTTGGCGGGGCGCGGCCGCGTCCATTATTTCACACACCCATTGTTGTTGTGTCTGATGAAAAAGGCGTCTTTTTTGTTGCCTTTCCGCGGGTACACTCTCTATCAAATGTTAGACCGTGGTTTTCTTTTCATATCGGCGCACATGCCCATTAGAGGTGCTCCATTGGCCATTTACTGGCCATTAAATCAAATCATGGTCTTCTCATGAATAATGTACATACCCGACGTGCACCGCTTGTTTTTAGCTCCTAATAACTAGACTTTGCTCAAGGAGTCCAAGTGTGTACAAGTATTCCTCATTTACTTCTTACTTCGACTTATGCAGGAAAAAGTGTGTATATACATTAACATCTGCTGCGCATAGGAAATAATGTACATTATTTCCTGAATACACGTATTTTTCGTGAGTGCGCACCAAGATAACTGGGTTCTTGATCTTTATCTCCTTGTATAATGTTGCAAATCGTATTTTAACCCGCCAATGTCAATGCTACCATCTTAAACTTTTCAGCAAGGCTAACACTGGCAAAACAAAGGTAGGACTCGAAGGGGTTTAATGCCTTTATAAGGCCATTAAAAATTAGGACCCCTGCAAAGGCATTAAAACTGCCCCAAAGGTGTTAAATTTTAATGCTTTTGGACAATTTCGTGCCTTTGCAAAGGCATTAAAATTTCATGCCCCTAGAAAGGCATTAAGTCCTACCTTCGTTTTTGCAGTGAAAGGGTTGTGTCTAAATATCCCAAATTTGGGCCTCCATTTTTTCCCCCACGCCCCGCCAAACATTTCCAAATTAAAGCGCTGCTTGGACCGTGTGAGTAGCAGCGACTAGCAGCGACGTGACGAACGCCCTCAGCTCCACGCAGCCGGCGTGGCCGTCGCCTCCCACCCGTTCCCACCTGGGGCGAGAACGTAGGGGACGACGGACCCGACCGACCACGGGACCATGACCCGCCCTAATGGAGGCGGGCCATGCTTGCGATTAGACACGCACAGCACCTGGGCCCAAGGAGAGAGGGAGAGAGGTACGAATCTGTATGAGTGAGAGAGAGGAAAGGGGGGTGGAGTGAGGAAGTAGGGGAGAAAAGTTGGTTGGCAAAGTGGAGCGGGTTAGAGCTGCGGCGGCGGGGCGCGGTGCTTAGCGCTCCAGCGGACACGCCACGCCTTGCCACGCCTTGCCACGCCCTGCCACGCCTTGCCCCGCCACGCCCCACCCCGCCCCGCCCCGCCTGGCTCAGCCCTCGCTCAAATGAGCTGCCGGCCGGTGATGGACTGTGTCTGCCAAGGTCTTATCCGCGGGGCTCGGCGGCGGGGCGGGGCGGGGCGGGGCGGGGCGGGGCGGGGCGGGGCGGGGCGGGGCGGGGTGGAGTGGAGCGATACTGCGCGATGATGGAGCTGGGGATGCTGGGAGCGGCGCGCTCCGCGGACCACCTGCAGACCTTGCCTTCCCGTGGCGGGTGGGGGGGGGGGGAGGGGGGGCGCCCGCGGGGCCTTCTGCACGCGCCGTGACATCTGCAGAGTGGGGGAGATGAGTTTTACCTTACACCTCATTGTGAAAGCCAGCGGCAGCGAGGAGGCAGGCGCGCAGCGCGCAGGCGGATGTTAATTGAGGGAGCGAGAGGCCTGGCGAGGTGGAGTGATGAGCTGGTGCCATCGCGGGGGTGGCCTCGGGCGAGGCGCCCAGCAGCAGCAGCTGTGGCGGTGCGGGGCGCGCCCGTACCCGTCTGCCCCCGCGGCGGTGCCGCAGTTGCCGCCCGCCCCATGGACCCCACCCGCCGCCACGCCCCGCGGCCACGCTCGCGCTCACTCGCACTCGCGCCCTCTGCTCTCGTGAGAATGGAGCAAATGTCGCGCAACTCCAAAGGACTGATGTCCCAAGCGGCTCAGCGATAAAACGAGGGTCGCGAAACACCATATCATAGTTGTTTCGGGTCTGCCTATCCGGAAAAATCAGTCGGAGTGCGAGCGTATGCGTATGGGCCACACTATGCGAGAGGTTTGTTTTGAAATCAGAAAAGATTTAAAGTGTCAACAATTCTAAAAGTTCATTTTTATTTGCATCGATTGAAAGGCAACCCCGTGCCTTACGAGGGATGAAGATGTTTACGCAAACGGTGTGTACACCATTATTGAAAATATGGCTGATTTAGCTCCGAAAAATGCCCCAAAATGATTCAAAATTGCTGGAAAACTCCTCAACGGTTGATTCCCTGTGCTCAGTGCATTCCATGTGTGCTGGTGCTTTCCTTTCTTTTTTACAAAAAAATAAAATAATAAAATAGATATTCGATTTGCTTCTTTGTGCAATGACTCGTGAATAAGCAAGAGTATGTCGGCAGTGTCCCGCCGCGCCGCGCCGCGCCTCGCGCGTGTGTGTTGTGTGCGGAGCCCCGCTAGTCGAGAGGCCGCGCGACCTGCTGCTCCGCTGCTCCTCTCTCCCCACATGGAGCGCGTCCTCTTGACTTCCCTTCCGGCGCGCACTCGCGCGTCAGCCCCGCGCGCTCTCTGCCGCACCCCCGCCCCCGCCCGCCTGCTCGACGAATTGTATTAAGAGCGCCAAGCAAAGGAATTCAATTAGGCTGCTATTGTGGTGGGAAAGTGACCCACGAATGCGCTGCTGTGGGCCCCGCGGGCTCGGGCTCGGGGCACGGGGGGCTCCGGCCCTCAAGGCCCGGCCCAGCGCACCGAATTTGGCACGGCACCGCCCAGAGCGCGCGGGCCGGGGGCCAGGCGCCGGGCCTCGTGCGATTCGATTCTCCGGTCGAATCAGGGTGGGACGGCAGTGTGGTTGTGTGCACGCGCCTATTGCTCTCGCTATCTCTCTCATCCCTCACGCTCCCCCCCCCCTCTCTCTCTCTCTCTCTCTCTCTCTCTCTCTCTCTCTCTCTCTCTCTCTCTCTCTCTCTCTCTCTCGCTCTCTCTCCTCCTCCTTCACTGTGAAAAATATCTTTGTAGATTTACGATAAATTTTGTAAATCGTGATTTACGAAATATGTTGTAAATTTACGACGGACCTGTTTTGCTCGTAAATGTATTTCAAGCCGATATGAAGTACTTGTAATTTTACGATTTGCAATTGTAATTTTACAACTGCACTTCGTGGAAAATTTTCCCGTAAACTTACGACTATTTTTCACAGTGTTCCCCTCCCGCTACTCCCTCCCGCCCCCTCTCTCTCTCTGCTGCTGTCTCCCCTCATTCGTGCACACATTGCTGATTGTCCTCTCAAACTTTCACTTTAGTCGGCTGCCTGGTAGTGGCTAATTCACATTCAATAACCATCGCGGTATACTTAATTTAAGGATCAAAGTTACCATTTCTAAACGTAAGGTAATGTATCAGCTAGCTGTATACTCTCCCAAAGGGAGTGGCAGCGGCATGCAGAGACTGGGCGGAATAATATGCAGGGGTCGCTGTGTGCATGCCGTGGGCCCCATTGCTCACACAGCTGCCAGGATTCGCCTCGAGTGCATGCCGCCAGCAAAGGCAAACACTACTCCAAACCAAAATGTTTCAATCTGAGATGAAAATAGACTCACTCAACTCACATCACGTTTTACACTTCTACTTCTGTAGCATATAATTCGGTAAAGAACGAGTTCCATACTTATCACAAAATTCATTTTGTGTTCTATTTGGCCCTTGTTTTAAAATAAAACAACAGGTAGATGTGTATGTGTATACCATTGAGAATTTCTTTAAAAACAGGTGCTGAGTGAGTGAAGTGTTTTCCACCTTCCATTAATTCAGTTTAATAAAGCAGTGAAATGTTTATTTTCAAGCACCAAATACATATTTTCGTCCGTCCTCATATCAAATCTAAATTTGATTTTTGATTTTGTTTTGAAAAACATTTGTCCAAGACAGCAGAAAACTGTGCATTAAGTGAAAACGGCCTTTAAAAAAAAAAAAAGTCATTATAAGCCGGCTCCTAGAAGGCTTGGGGGTTTGGCAGTGGAAATGCAGCTCTGTGCGCTGCTCGAGGACTAATAGGATTCTATTGACTGCTGACGATCGCTTTCCTTCAAAGACCACGAAACTTCTTTTCTATTCCAATATGCAACGCCGCGCTGCCGTTCTGTGGGTGCTGAGAGGCAACCGGCAATGTCTTATTATTCTGCGGTTATTACTTTAGCGTATCGTTTCCGCGGTGGACGTATTATGCCCGAGTGATTGGCGTCTCTCGGAAGCGAAGTCTCGACGGCGAGACGCGGCGCTCTAGTTCTTTCTCTCTTTCCTCTGTTCTTAAACACGCTGCCCGTCGTGATCGCCAACGGGAATTATTTCCCCCCCCCCCCACCCGTCCCGTCCCGTCGGGAACACACTCAATACATTATTCATTCCCCGCCCCTCGCGTCTCTCTCTCTCTCTCTCTCTCTCTCTCTCTCTCTCTCTCTCTCTCTCTCTCTCTCTCTCTCTCTCTCATTCTCATAGCCACACGGCGCGCGGCTAAAGCCTTTCGCATCCTGCGGGGCACGTCTCCAATACATCAAGGGGGGGAGCTGTGGGGGGGAAGCGTGCATACCGTATCTGCTACGGTTTCATCTCTCCTTTTATTTCGATCTGACCACATGAAGGGGCAATCAGGGCTGCGGAGATGGGTTGGGGATTGGGGGGAGGGGTGAGAGGGACCTTGTGTGGGTTCGGGTTTACGTGGCCTCCCCCGCCTCCGCCCCCTACGGGAGCGCAGCTGCTGTACCCCGAGGGTCGGGTCATATGGAGGCCAGGCGCCAGGCTAGGGCCCGGGCCGTGGCTGGGCGAGGAGCCCTCGCGCTCTGCTCTGCCGCCAGGTTCCGAAGATCGCTCTCGTACCTCCATCCTTGTCGCACCTATGGCGGTGCCCCATGTCGGGGAGGGCAGTGCCCCATGGGTGCGACAAGGACGGAGGCAGGAGAGCGATCTTTTGAATCCGGCGGCTGCGGCTGTTGACTCGCTCCTCCACTCCGGCCCGGCGCTGCGCGTGCGCGCGCACGCTAAAGCGGCTTTCTCCCCTTTCTCCTCCCGCCTACCCGCCCGCGCGCCGCCGCCGCCGCCAGCATTCTTCTCGGTGTAAATGCGATTCGCTGGCATAGCCGTTCAGTCATCTCGACACAGCTGACAGCGCTTTGATTATTTACCATGCAAAACACTCTACATTTTTTTTTAAAGGGTGAGATATGTCGGCAGTTTAGTTTTCGGATGTCATTCTGCAATTATGCGACAGAGTACTAGGGAACAGTGTGACATGTCTGAGGAAATGGATCGCAAAAATGAAAGAAAACGTTACTGTGGTTTCAGATTTGAGTGGGCAGTGTATCGCAGAACTCTTGTTTTGTCAGGCGTATTAAGTATGCTGGTCGGCCCGCCGCCGTGTGGCCATAGAGACAGACCCCCCCCCCCCCCCCCAACTCCTGCGCCACCATGGTCCACAAAACGTGTCACCACGCCCCGTCACGCCCTGATCAGCCACACTTCACCACCGCCCCACCCCCGCGCGCTCCGCCCCCCACCCCGCCCACGCCCACGCGCCCCTCCCCTCCCCGCCCCGCCCCGCCTCGCCCCGGCAACGCCCCCGGCCGCCGCCGCTCGCGGTTCTCGGCAGGAGACCCGACTGGCTCAATAAAGCAGGATGTTACTCGGGCGTGGCGGGCGCGCGCGCGTGTTTACGGCGCGAGAATGGGGGTGAGGGTGGAGGAGGCGGTGGGTTGGGAGACGCGGCGGGGACGAGGGTGTCTGATTTACAATTTGAGTCCCGTCGTAGCGCGCGAGCCCAGGCAACAAAATACTTAATTGGCGATCGAAGCAGCAGGCGGGCGGGCTCTCTCTCTCTCTCTCTCTCTCTCTCTCTCTCTCTCTCTCTCTCTCTCTCTCTCTCTCTCTCTCTCTCTCTCTCACTCACTCTCTCTCTCTCCGTCCCTTTCTCCCAGCAGCCTCTCTCCGTTACACCTCCTCCCACCTCGCTCTCGCTCTCTCCCCCGCCCCTACCCCCAGTGCGCCAGATGGAAGCTGCTGATAGGATCGTGACCCCGCTCCGGGTAAGTGCCGGGCCGGGCCGTACCGTACCGTGCCGCGGTGTGATCTCTCTGCTAATTTTGTCCGTATATAGCGTTTCCAGCAGGAGAGAGCGTGTACCACGCGCGTATTGGAGAACACGCTTGCTGCTGCTGGGCCCCGCCGAGCCGGTTCGGGTCGGGTCCGGCCGCAATGTTGCGGGTCGGCCTCCTAATCGAGCGGGGAAATCAAACCTCGCTCTCTGGAGGGCGTTAGAGCGCAGCGTCTCCGGTGCTCCGAGGTTTCATTGCCTCCGCTCGGCCAGAGCGGTGGCGTGATTCTAAAATACCGTCTGGAAAAAAAATACCTGACGCCGGACGGATGTTAAGTCGCCGTATCCATCGAAACTGAAATTTTTGAAAACTTCGTAGGGAAATAAGGAAAAAACATTGGTTGAAATTCAATTGCAAATTCTCAAAAATTACCGCCTTTAAAATCTCGAAAATTGCATTAAAATTCCCGAAAATTAACTAAAATTTGCGAGAATACACAAAAAAATCACTAAGTGTGCTCACAAAAATTATGAGGTGTTAAAAAATGAAATTAACCTTCATCGAAGCTTCCTTTCAACTGAATATGACCAAATTCAATTTACAGGGGCGCCAAATTATCCGAGTTTGGCGTGCTGGCGCTGAATGCTGATCAATACTCAGCTCAAATAGCGCACCTGAGGACCTGAGAACACCTCGCTTTTACTTAAGTTTGGCCCTTTGCGTAACAGACTTCAGCGGAGTGTACACTGTGAAAAATAGTCGTAAGTTTACGGGAAAATTTTCCACGAAGTGCAGTTGTAAAATTACAATTGCAAATCGTAAAATTACAAGGACTACATATCGGCTTGAAATTCATTTACGAGCAAAAAAGGTCCGTCGTAAATTTACAACATATTTCGTAAATCACGATTTACAAAATTTATCGTAAATCTACAAAGATATTTTTCACAGTGTAGCTGAAAAGATCTGACTCCGCAGGTCGGGCACACCTGATGTTTTCGCAAGATTAGCGGCTGAGGTTACGTTATTAGCTGAGTAAGGCTCACCTCGTAAAGGATGCGTCTGAGGAGGACGCGCTGCTTGTCGCTGATTTCAACTAACGAAAGCTGATAGCAGATGAAAGAGTCTGATTATTCAGGCGAGACGATCATGCAAAATAAGTTGGATTCAATCGGATTGAATAAAGTAGTGTCCGATTTTGCGGGTATGCTGTGTGGTGTAGGCAGGCTGTGGAGAGTGGGGGCGTCGGTGGTGGCGCGGCATCCGGGAGAGACATTGCCGAACGTGTCTCGACTGTCGACACGGCGTTCACCACGGGCCCGCGCGCGCGCGCGAGCACCGCTTTTATGTCAACATTCCCGCAACTTTTGGTCGTGCCAATGTATAGTCGGAGAGAGAAAGGTTAAGGCCCTGTGGTCGCCCCTTCCCATCGTGCCACGCCACGCCACGCCACGCCGCTCCCCGCCCCGCCCTGCCCGCACCACCCTACCCCGCCCCGCCAAACAAACTCCTGCTAATGGCGAGTGGCAAGGGGGAGCCATTCGCGGCGAATGGAATAAGTTGTAGGTGGCACGGGGAAGATCGGAGGTGGAGGTTAAGAGTGCGGGTCGGGGACACAGCGAAGCCTTCACGCCATATGCTCGCCCCCGATAGGTTGACTGGAAAAGGGGAAAAAAGAGAAAAAATGAATACGTGGCACCAGAGCGTGCCTAATCCCCTATCGTGTTTTGAAGCAGCGGCGGCAGCAGCGAGCTTAAGCGGCTCTCGGCTCTTTGCGCGCACCTGCGGCAGCACCTGCAGCTGCACAGGTGCCCCCGCCTCACTGCATCCGTAAGAGCGTGCAGCAGCGCTGCTGAATACACACAAACTTGCAGGTGAGGGGGAAACAACCCTGAAATTTTTGTTCACCTCGGAATTCAGAAAAAATCAGAAAAATTCAGAGAAATAAAAAAAAATACTGCTAAAATTCACAAAAATTCCCGAAAATTTAATAACCAAAAAATTCACAAAATGTGTACATCAAAATTCAGAGTTGTTTGTTGTTTCCCCCTCGCTTCAGGTGGACGCATACTTTCACACACTCTTGTATAGGTGTTTGTCAAATTCTTCGCACGTTTTGATTTCTATAGTGAAAGCATAGTGTAAGGCGTTCAGGCGCGGATTAAGGTCCGACTTAAGGGGGGCGGGGGGCGACGCAACCCCGGTTGCCTACATAAGGGGTTTTTGTCGCGATATTTGCCTACTTTCCAGGCAGCTATCTAGTGATTAAAAAAAGGGGAGATCATCCCCACCCCTCGCCCCACCTTAATCCGAATCCGCGCATGAAGGCGTTTGCTCTCAGTCGGAACGGTCCGTGACAAGAAAAATAATTTGGCGAATTGAATCGCGTCCTTCCGGTTTCGGACTTTTCTTTTGCAAAATTTATGACGTGCTTGTCCTTTTAAATTTTGCAGAGTGTCCTGCTGTGCCCCACCTGCTCTGCGCGCAGAGCAGGTCCTTGTTAAGTTGCGAACCTGTCTGCACCCCACTCATTTCCCACTTTGAAGTTTGGAGCCGCTGCAAGTATTTTTTTCTTTCTTTTTTTGCCCCCGGCTTCCTACTAATCTCCCCCCCCCTCTCTCTCTCTCTCTCTCTCTCTCTCTCTCTCTCGCTCGCTCGCTCGCTTTCTCACTCACCGCGGGTGGCAGTTGGGGCGCGGGTCCGCAGCATATCCCCACCAGTTGCTGCGGCTGCGCGAGTAATTGCCGAAATAGTGGGCGGGCGGGAGACAGACTGCGGGCCGACAGGCAGCGGGGCGGGGCGGGGCGGGGCGGGGCGGGTCCGGGTCGGCCTCCCGCTGGACGGATGGCTGGGCCCTGGGGCTTCCCCTCTACTTGTGCCGCTGACGGATAGCGCCGCCGCGCGTGGCGCGGCCTTGTTGAGGTAGGCGGGGATTTACTGGCAGCGCGTGCCTGTCACCCGGCAGGGTGGCAGACTCCTGGCGGCGCCACGTCCAGGAAGTGAAAGGGGGCACGGAACAGTGCTGGTGGTGGAACAAGGGTTTACGAAAAGGATGTTGATGAAAATGCACGCCTGTGGCTGCGTTCATGTTCATTCCGCGGTGCAAAAAGGCGTAAAGCCTTCAACACCACGTCAAAGTTCACCTTTGCTTTACCAGTGCGAGGTTGAGAGCGTAGAGGGCCTCCCCCCCCCCCCCACACACACACACCCTCCTCTTCGCTCTCTCGGCGCTTTGCGTCCTGTAGCCACCTGCCTGCACATTTTATGCGTCTTACACGGAAAAAAATTATTTCGCTAATGCTGCGAATTTTTCGCAATTTTAGCGAATTTTTATTAGCTATTTTCGAACCTAAGAATTTTTTCGGTAAATGGGCTAACATTTGTTCGCTACGAAAAATTCGGTACTTTAGCAAAATATTTTGCCTGATACAGGTAAATAAATCGACTTAACCTGTCAAAAAAATTCGTTAAGGATCCAGCGAATTGCTTCGTTGCGGGAATTCTTACTTTACCTTTACCTGGACTCGAACCTACGACCTGCGCTTTGAAATCCCAGTGCCTTAACCACCAGACCACGGGACGCTCGCTGAGAGGGGAGCGCTAGATGCGGATGTCTTTCTCTTGAGATTCGATAGACCTCTTAGTCACCTAAAACAGTTATATTGTTCGCTGTTTTAGCTAAAAGTACTGTGCTAAAACAGCAAGAAATAGTTCGCTACTGTAGCAATTCTGAGTTTGCTGTTTTTTTAAACAGATTCGCTCGAATAGCAAATTTGTTTGCTGTCTCAGCGAATACTAGATTAGCAGTCACATGTTCGCTGGACTAGCGAAAACTTTTTTTTCCGTGTATGATTATTTTATTGACGCAAGAGAGATGCGCCACACCGCGAGGGGAAGCCGCAGTCGTGATATGGGGCCTGGCGTTCAAGAGGAACAGTGTGAGCGCTGTGATGATCATGGTGTCAGCTGTTCGCATTGGTCGCACCGAGCTCATAGTCTTCATAAAAAAAAATTATAACGCTGTAAGAAAAAACTACAGCAAACCCAGTTAATTCTGATGACAGCCTTTACCGTACTTATTTTACTGGATTTACTGTACTTTCTAACAAGATTCGCTGTACTTCTAGATACAGTGTACGGAAAACGCTGTACACTGCCTCGGAAAGTACAGCAAATCTTGTCAGGAAGTACTGTAAGTCCAGTAAAATAAACTACAGTAAAGGCTGGCATAAAAATTAACTGGATTTGCCGTTGTTTTTTTTTCTAGAGAGAATCCTTCCCGTTTGGTAACAATGGTTTTATTTCGTTGGTGGAAAGAAGTAATAAAGCATGTAGTCCTCAGCCTGTTTTTGAATGATTTACTGTATTCGTGCTCTTCTCTCTCCAGGACGTGCCCGTGCACGTGTCGGTGATCACGTTCGTGACGATCGCGTACGACCGCTACCGCTTCGTGCAGGACCCGTCCAAGCAGCGGCTGCCCGCGCTGGTCATCGCCTTCGGCTCCTGGCTCACGGCCTCCTGCATCGTCGTGCCCTACCCCATCTACGTCACTCACGTCAGCCTCAGCATCAAGGTGAGAAGCAGCCTTCGTGAGCCCTTGCAAAATAATGTCGCCGACGATTATTATATTACCCCACCGTTTGGGACTGCCGAAGTGCGCACGAGTTTGGTCCGCGCTGAATGAGGGTGTGATGCTACGGTAAAACATCGATATCGATCTAAATTAATGTCGATATTATACTACGTTATCTCGCGAACAATTTACCAGAGTGACACGCACGAGCGTTTGTGAATTTATGGCCTGGGCCGATCGGCACATCGCACCGCGCTCTGTGTTTGTCGGCCCCACCCCCATTCAGCCCCTTTATTTACCTGCCCTCTTCAATTCATTCTGGTCCTCATTTTCCCTCTCTCCCTGCGTATGCGCGAGCTCAATTTCCCTGCTTTATATTTTAAAGTATTTCTTTTTCCTTCTTTGTTTTCTTACAGAAGAAAAAATTCTGTTGTGACAATGTTCCGGTTTTTTTTTTTTTTTTTAATTTATGTAATATACGTAACGTAACTCTTAAGCAGCTGCGGTATACGTAACACAGTGCCTCTCACCTCGGCACATCACCTCCGGTTCCCCTGGGCTTGGGCTGGTGTGGGGGGCCGGGGCGCCACTTTTCTTTTCGCGCTATTTTCTGTGTCAACAATCCGTGCGCGACGACAAGGGCGGGAGAGGGGTGGGGGGCAGGGCCGGGCAGGGCGCGCCGGGCGCTGCGGGGCAGGGCCAGCAGGGCACGGTAGGGCGGGGTCGTGCGGGTCACAGCGAGACCCCCCGGCGGGGCGGCGGCGCCCCACGAAGGCCCATACCGTGCGACAATAACGCCGCGACGTTGCAAAGAGAACCCAATTGTCCTCCTTGTAGTGCTGCGCCCCTTCCTCCCCTTACAGCTTCCCGCCATGCTCGCCCCCCCCCCTCCCCACCACCACCACCATCGCACCGCCGGAGCAGAGGAATGTCAAGTAACGCGACGTTAATAAAATTGGGGCATTTGTCATGCGGGCCGAGACTGCACTGCGCGCCATCGACCCGGACCCGCCCGCCCTGCGCGTGTCGGCATGTGGACCAGGAAGTGGAAGTGGGCCGCCCGCCCCGCCCCGCCCACGCGACGGCCGCCGCCATGCACCGGCGCGGCCGGCGCCCCCATACCTTTGCGCGAGAAGTCGTCACCTGCTGCTGCTCGCGCGCGCGCTGCGTGCCCGGCGCGGGGCGGCGCGGGGCGGCGCGGGGCGGCGCGGGGAGGCGCGGGGCGGCGCCAGCCCACACTGACGGCAAAGTTATCGCCTTATACTTATTCTTTTGGTCGCGGCCCGCCGCCGCCCCGCGCCAGATAGAGTCGATATATTGTATTTGTCATCATAGCCCGCGCGCGGCCTTGCGCGGGGCTCGGTGGGGCCGGCAGTGGGCGGGCGGGGCGGGGCGGGCCTCTTGCGGTGACGCAGCAGGCCCGGCCGCCATGCTGCGCGGGCAGGAGGCAGGGGGCAGGGGCCGCGCTATAGGTGCCCGCTTATTTTCACCTTACGAAGGAGAAAACATTTCTTTTTTTTTCTCTTTTTTCTTTACCTAGCTTTTTAGATATGTCCTTGTGCGCTATCCACCCTTTACATGGCCAGTGTCCTTTCAAATATTTTGGTTATTGGCTGAGCTAAATTTAAATTCAAATTTAAATTTAAATTTAAATGCTCAGCCCTGTCAGCATGCGCCATGGGGCGGCCGGGGCGAGCCGTGATGTGAGATGTGAGACGTGAGATGTGGAAACATCAGTGTTGCCATCCTAACTTGGTTTGAGCAAAGAACTTAGTGATAAACGACTAATCGAAATCTGTATTATTAACTGTTAACCTTAGCGCGCCGCAGGCCAAGGTAGACGCACTTTTAGCTCAGCTTTTCACGGTTTTAACGTGCGTCTACCTTGTATAATTTAAATATGTATCTGGCACTTTTCCCTTACGAGAAGAAGCACACGTTCCGCACGTAGAGGAAAAAGGTCTCAGGACCTCAAGCTGATGATAAAATTATGCTTCAGGAACCTGTTATTATCACCGGCGTGGCGGCGGCCGGGGCCGGGGCGTGTGGCTTTGGGGGCCGCGCAGCGCGCAGGCCAAGCCGAGGGCTCAAGAGGTGCTCTGGAGTTGCCTGCGTGCGGCCCAGCCCGAGTCCCTCGGCGCTGTCGCCAGCACCTGGCCGGGGGCCAGGCCGGGCTGTTGTCGGCTGACACATGGCCATTGCAGACTGCGACACGTCCTCCGCCCCGCCCCGCCCCGCCCCGCCCCGCCCCGCCCCGCCCCGCCCCGCCCCGCCCCGCCCCGCCCCGCCCCGCCCCGCCCCGCTCGCGGCGCCGCTGTGCGGTTCCTTCCCCTGGTGTCACACGCAGTCGAGTCGCACTCCCCCCACCCCTGGGGTATTGCAAATTTCGAAGTGGTTTCGCAGGGTCGTGATGGTGGTATGGTGGTGGTGGTGCGTCGTCTGCTACACGTCGGTGGCGACCGCGGGGACGCGGCGCGCGATATCGAGGGAGGTGCGCGCCAATCTGCCTTGTCTCCCTCGCGCACACGCTCCGATGCTCACTCACTCACTCACCCACTCGCTCGCTCGCTCACTCACTCACTCACTCATTTACTCACTCACTCACTCACTCACTCACTCACTCACTCACTCACTCACTCACTCACTCACTCACTCGCTCACTCACTCACTCACTCACTCACTCACTCACTCACTCACTCACTCACTCACCGAGGGGGTAGCAACTCTGAAATTCTTTTTACTCCTCGTAGTGCAGATAAATTCAGAAAAATTGAAAATTCACAAAAAATTCTATAAAGTTCACGAAAATTAACAAAATGTCTGCACCAAAATTAAGAGTTGTTTCCGCCTCGTCACTCACTCACTCACTCACTCACTCACTCACTCACTCACTCACTCACTCACTCACTCACTCACTCACTCACTCACTCACTCACTCACTCACTCACTCACACCCCCACACCCCCACACCCCTCACACCCCTCACACCCTCACTCTCACACACTGTCCAAGTCCGCTTCTCCCTCAAGCAATCACTGCACCGCCCCCAGCCCATAGCCCGCCCGCCGCCGCCCCGGCCTGTGCCTGAATCCCTCACGGCTCGGCCCCGACCCCCCGCGCTGCAAAGCTCCCCCCGAGAGACGTGTGGGTGCGGCGTGAACGTGGAGGCAAGAGAGCTGCGACGGCTCTGCTGACGGCTCGGGCCGGGCCGGGGCCGCCTGCGAGATCAGGGTAGGCCACCCGCAGCACCCGAGCGCGCCGCGGGCCTGCCTATCCTCCCATCCACAGGGGCTCCGGGCCCGGCCAGGCGTCTGATTCCGAAGGAGATCGCCCTGCTCGCTCCGTCGTCCCTTTCGCACTCATGGGGCTCTGCCATCCCCAGCATGGGACGTCGTCTTGGGTGCGACGAGGATCGAGGTGTGAGAGCGTGGTCCTCGGAATCAGCCGGCAGGCGTGGCGGCCTGGAGCCCGTCCGTGCCGTGCCGCTCGACGGCTCTGTTGTGATGCGAGGGGGCTGGAAAAGGGATGGGGTGGGGTCGGGTCGGGCGAGCGGGGCCGCTGGGGCAGGACGGGCCTGATGCAAATTTACGGCGCGCGGGGGCCGGAGAGGTGCGTACACAGTAGTCGAAATATAATGAATTACAATAGTCTGCTTGGTGGGGCGTGGGGCGCGGAGAGTGGTGAGGGAGGGAGGGACGCTCACGGTAATGTCGCCTCGCCCAGTCGCGTCTCCTGCTCGCGTCGTTTGCATAGGCTCCGCGCGTCCCCTGTTGGGCCTCCCGGATCTAGCAGAGCCAACTCGACCGGCCGGTTTTATTCGTCCATCGAGAGGATTGGGCAGGTACTCTGCTAAGTGGCACAGCCCTCTCGAGGTTGTGGAGGGAGGTTTCAGAAATGTTTCGAAAGTTCTCCGCGGCTTGTCGTCAAATGTAAAACTCTGGATGTGTGATAAAAAAATAATCGGCAATAAATTGGTAACGTTCAAATTCAGTGCAAAAGCTAATGCCTCGAATAAATAAAATGCATTTTTATGATCTTTGCCCGTGTACGACGCAGTGCCAGTAGTTGGTGTTGCAGCAGTTTCTGTGTCATGTCATACCGCGACTCGTCATGGTGGCCCCAACGCGCCAGCAGCATATCCAGACAAACTTTTGGAGCGCCCTCGCGCGGACAGTTTGAAAACTCTCTGGTGAAGCCTCCGGGCGGTGAGGGGCGCGGTGGGGATGGGCGGGGCTGGAGCACGGTGGGCCGTATGAGATAGTGGTACCGTGAGCGGCTCTGAAGAGATGTTGCTCCCTGCTCCGAAGCCACAAAACTTCAACGCTGGGCCAGCACCGACGCACGACAAACAATCTCTTGTAAAAGTTTAGGCATATCAGAATACTAAACAGTCTAAGCGGGTATTAAAAAAAAAAAATCTTAAAAAGAGCAACATTAACGTGATGTTTTTCTTGAGCCTTCTCGACTAAAATTTGCTGTTACTACTCCCGATAAATTCTGAGTTCACGTGAAAATATGGAGAATAAGTTACCATGGAAATGATAGTGAGAGACGGCGTTAGGTTTTCTCTGAATTTTTTTGTACATCCCGTAATTCAGAAAAATGCAGAACAATTTAGTAAACTTTCAAAACTTAAAGATTATGAAAATTCTCAAAACTTCAGAAAAATTGAAGCAAAACTTGCAAAAAATCGACTAAAAGTTCAGATCAGAAAAATTAGGAAAATTCACTAAAATTCACAAAATTTGTTTGTTAAAATGCAGAGTTGTTTCCCCCTCGGTTTTCTCTGACCGTGTCGTCTCTCGGTTCTGCAGCCCTGCAGGGCCCGAGCCTGAGCCCATTTTGTGGCGCAGCCAGACGAAAAGGCGCAAAACTGTTGGTGCGCACGACAGGGGTCGCATTGTTTAGTTGACTCCAGCTGCCCCGCCCCGCCACGCCCCGGTGTGGGATTTAGATTGTGGGGAGGGGGAGAGGAGCGGGGGATAAGGGAACGCATACGGGGGAGATAGAGGGAGGGGGGGGGGGTGCTCGCCGCCGGTCCGACCGGGTTATCACAGAGCTGTCGGGTCGCGGCAGACAGACGGGCCGTCGGCAGGAAGACGGACCGACCGAAAACACACCCGGCGGAAACGTTACCGGATGAATAGCGATATCGTCATGGATAGCTGGGCATGGCTATGGCTCTCTCCCTCGCACCCCCGCGGGGCCCCGGCGGGACGGGCACATTGTGCAGCAGTCTGCTAGCCCGGCCCGGCTGCACTCACCGTCCATTATCAACCCCACTCTGGCATCCGATGTCGTTACCCTCTTTTAACCTCGACGAGGTGCCCCCCAACCCCCTTTCCCTCCCGCACCCCCCTGCCCCCCGGCCACAGCCCCACCCCTACCTTACTCCTCTCCGCGCGCCCTGAGCCCCGCGCGATAATAGGGTGGTCCAGGAGCGCAAAGTGTTCGGTAATATTGACGCTTGTTGCGGAAAAGTTTCGTTTCTACTTAAAAATGATACTTGAATTTTTTGGAATTTTTTGGACAAAATTTAGGGGTCGCGTGAGGGCCTTAAAGTTAACCCAGCATTCTTATGGGCATTTATGCCTAAAACTAAAAACTGGCTGTGGACCCTGAAGTTTGTGCCGGGGAGCAAAAGTAAGTCCACAGCCGTAGTCTACGTATAAACACGAGTCAGGGGATGTGCCGCAAGCCTTGCTAAGCCCTCTCATTCAAAAATAAAATTTGTAAAATTTGGCCAAATTTGTAAATTTTGACAATTTTTTATACGATTATGACAGGGCTTAGGAAGGCTTGCGGCACATCCCCTGACTCGTGTTTTTACGTAGACTACGGCTGTGGACTTACTTTTGCTCCCCGGCACAAACTTCAGGGTCCACAGCCAGTTTTTAGTTTTAGGCATAAATGCCCATAAGAATGCTGGGTTAACTTTAAGGCCCTCGCGCGAGCCCTAAATTTTGTCCAAAAAATTCCAAAAAATTCAAGTATCATTTTTAAGTAGAAACGAAACTTTTCCGCAACAAGCGTCAATATTACCGAACACTTTGCGCTCCTGGACCACCCTAGCGCGATAATGTTAATCCGCGCTGGCATGGCGCTCGGCGATAGAAAGACTAACAGGCCGGGGCCGGGCCGGGTCCGATCGGTCCGCGGGCGGCAGTTTTGTTTAACGGAAAATCTGTTTTAAATCCACCCGCTCTGTGACAGAAAACCGCGGTAAAAGCCAGGCCTTGCGGGTTCGAGCGGTGAATTTGTTGCCTCGTCCGGATCTTAATAATTATCGGATACGGTCTGTACTGTACGAGATCCGCGCCGTGTAACTTTGCAGCATTGTTCGGGACGCTCGTCACACTACGTAACCTACTTTTAAGAGTGAAGTCCGTACTGTGACAAAGTGACCGTAGATGGAAAAATACAGTTCGGACCGAAAGGAAACCACAGCTGCCTTCAATAATTCTTATCGGATGAATCGCAGCGGCAGATGGCTTATTGCCGGTAAAACGCGCAGTTACCAATATTATGATTTTTTTTCAGTGTTAATAACGTCATTAGCAGTTTGTTTTGTATTTGTAAATGATGCATGATATGCATGACCTTAACTCTACCCTTCTTTGCCGCGTGCCATTTTAAGCCAATTACCCTAGCTAAAGCCTGAGTCTTTTTTTTTTTTTAATAACTGTTAACGTATTCTTATCTTCGCGTAGCGACAGCGGCGCTGAGAGCCATCTCTCCGTCTGGTCGGCGGAGCCCTGTCTAGTTCCTTACTCTCCCCGCCTCCTCCGTCGCGAACCCCCTCGTCCCCCACCCCAATACCCCCTGTCGA